>JALJCO010012351.1:10073-505073 GCA_023101725.1 Atherinomorus stipes
AAAAAGGTACCAAAAAAAACATCGTCGTGAGTAGTGAACCGTAAGCAGCACATTGTGGGTTCAGATCACGGCATTATAGGTGAACGCAATATGTGGGTGAGAGTAATGACTCGTGGTCAGATGTGATGTGAAAGAACTCTGTAAAAGTTATGATTGAAATAAGACCAACTCAAGACCACTAGGATCTGATGCTCCATGTTTTGTGGTTATGTGGTCAAAACAGACATTGTCCTGCATTAACCAATAGATGAACCAGTTTTCTTATTTGTTGTGTGTCTTGGCTTCTAATTCAGTAATTGTCGGTGCAGCATCGCCTCTGGTGGAGAATGAAACGCATTATTTAAAAGGTCCAATTGGTTTTAAAAGTGCAGCGTGAACTCAAACTCAGTTAGGAAGGATGCTGCATCCCCAACTGAACAGAGTCCCCAACTGATAGGCTAGTGGACGATCCTAGTGTGAATGCGCCCTACGTTCACATCGCAGGTTTTAATGCTCAAATCCAATGGGCTTTATGCACAACTCCACTACTTCCTGAACTTAAGCCAGCTCTTTTGCCCCCTGTCATTCATTACTGGACAAACTGATTAATCCAGGTGTGTCTGGCCATTGTCCTCGTGGTTACTGAAGTCAGGCACACCTGGATTAATCAAATCGTCCAATAATGAAAGATAGGAGACAAAGAATACAGTGTTGGTCCCTGGCACAGATCTTTCTCACTTCTATAACATAAACGCTGGGTGAAATGCAGTTTTAGCATTCAGACTGGGGTTGTTTTGATCAAAAATCAGATATGTATCTGATTTTGAAAATAACCTGGGTTGGATTTGAAAAAAAAAAAAAATTGGTTTTGCTGTTCAGAGGTAATAAAAAGATCTGATTTCTGTCACGTGTACAGAAAAGTCAGATTTGAGTCACTTTTGCCTTCAGTGTGAACAGAACCGAAGTTAAAGGTAGAGTCTGAAGTTTCCCCCCTGAAAATAAACGTAAGACTTGTGCAAGTGAAATCTGTGTCAAACCGCACCTTTGGGCATCTACTCGCGTGCAGTGGTGAGTTTGAATGCAGCTCCCTCTCCCCGTGTCTGTAATTCACTCTTTTGCTTTGTTATGGTCTGGTCGGGACGCTTCAGGGTGGAGATTTCTGTTTATATCACAGAGCTAAGGGCATGACGCTGTGCGGGAATAAGCTCATGATTGAAGCAGATGCCAGTCACTCGAACTTTCTAAGGTAGAAAAAGAAAAAAGAAAAACGGCAGATGCACCAAAGAAAAGGTAAAAGAATTAGATTGTGCCCGTTGGAAAACCAAGGTTAATATTGGTTTGGCTTTTACCCGCTTCTGAACTCTGAAGGAGAAGCTTGAAGCTGAATGGCCTGAAGAACGCGGCTGCCATTAGCCTGAGAGGGAGGGGCGCTCAGTTTGAGTACTGCTGTTTGCAAACAGAAACGGTGGGGGGACTTCGGACGCTACCTTTAACATTTAACATGAACCACAAATGCACAATAGACACAGTAACTGTCCATATCGAGATGGAAGTGAAATTCTTCTTTAATGTACATTATAAAATATAAAATATTTCAATGGAAAGTTAAGTACAGCACATAATGTTTATTTTCTTTGGTTTTGTTTCATGAAAACATGCTGTGACTCCTCATTCCAGAGTGCCCTAAACATGGTTAGTCGCTGTATGGCGGTAGACCTGGAACCTGATGGGATTCTCTGTATGGCTGTCCATCCTGGTTGGGTCCGCACTGACATGGGGGGCTCAGAGGTAATGAAAAGTTATCTTTGTATAAAAATATATTCCACAGAGTATGTTTATCTAAAATACCGGCTCCGACATCTTGCTATGTTGTCCAAGGCTGTGTCTGAATGTCCACCCTATTCCCTACATAGAGCCCTATATAGGGATCACGCCACTTTGAAGTGGTGTCCGAATGTCCAGAGAGAAAAAAGTAGTGCACTCAAAGTTACCCACAATGCATCTTGAAAACTAGTGAGCTTTGATGATCCCTAGACGGGACAATATAGACCACAATGCATTGCGGTCAGCAGAGCTGATTGGCGCAAGGTGTTGCACACATCGAGCGGCAGAAAAAAAGGAGAGAAAAAACAACAGAAAAGGGATTTAAAACAATAGAAGTAAATGAAATGCCTTCATTTAAAATTACAGATTTGATTTGGAATTAAATCTTTTTGTGCGTCGTGGTTGCCACGGTGACAGCTGGTAATCACGTGATTTTCGGCGAGGAAAAAGTAGTCAGCTTCATGTCCGAATTGCAGGCACAATGACAGTGCAGCCCTGTGTAGTGAATGAGGGGTAAGGGAGTAGGGAGGACATTTGGACACAGCCCAAATTTGTTTTTTTTCAGATATTTTAAGTGTCCTTAGTGCAGCATATAAAGATGATTCTGTTAAAACATCAATGATATCAGTTTGGTTCCTGTTTCTTTCCAGGCTCCTCTGAGTCCGGATGAGAGCATTTCGGCTGTCTTATCTGTGATTGGTGACCTGACTGAAAAAGATCATGGGTCATTTATGAACTTTACAGGGGAGCAGTTGCCATGGTGAGCTGGTCATTATCGCAGTAATAAGTAGGATGCCTATTAAGTCTAAAGGTTATTCAGCATGGAAGGAGAATTTGTGTGTTTAAACATTTTATTCTTTTTACTGTATGTTTCAAAAGAGTTAAGAGTTAGTCCACATTTTTATTCTCATGCTTCAGAGAACAAAAATCAGATTTAATTAAGTCAAAATGACTTCAGGTTTTCTAAATTATTAGAGCTGAATAATCAAATACAGGGATTTCTCAGCTGGTATTAATGTTGTGAATGCAATTAATTAAATGCAGTGATGCTTTGATATCTGTATTGCTTTAATTTTACAGTGTAAACTACCGAATATGATTATAATATAATCTGTTTACGGTATATGAAAATGTACTAGTTTACTATGGCTATTCATTTACTGGTGACTGTTAAATTGCTATTAGAAATGTTGCTGTAAAGCATTAATAAAGATTTAAATGTAAACGAAAAAGTGTATCAGTTTATTCGTGTATTAGTTATATATGAAAGCACAACCGATTTTAGGTCTTCCTGTAATATTATGCTTTAATAGACATGAAAACATATGAAAGCTGTGTTGGAAACTTTATTTTGCTCTTCCTGTCTTTTACTGCATTTCATGCAATCAACTTTAATTAACTTGACTAGATGTAAAACTGTTTTTGCCCGCAAGTATCAGTATTTTTTAGGTCATAGCTTACTGGTTTAATCGCTGTTTGTAGTCTTTGGACAAAATATATATGTATATAACGTTTAAGATATATGGACTATAGACTTCTATAAGTAAAGTACCATAAGAAGTCAGTGTGCAGACTTGGCTTTGAGTTTGGGTTTTGGGGGGCTTCTTTGTGGAGATTGTGTAATTGTCTTACTGTTTATTAATGTTCAGGGGTCGAACTGATCTGAGCAGGTGTTAGGAGATCAAACTATGTCATTCGCATTTTAGATTTTTCTTTGCTTTGTTGTGGCTCCTATGAAGAGCAAAGGTGTAGTGGAGCTTGATATTCTCATATTTGTAAAATATTTCTCTTTTTTTTGGTTCCTTTTTTAGGGGGAGGGCTTTACTTATGTAGCGGGGTTCCTCAAGGCCATATTTTTGGACCATAAACTTTGAATAATTTCATAAGTAACTTATATAATTTCTTGACATTTGATTTGTTTTTTACACTGCTGCTTGGCAAAAGCTAATGGGGATAAAAAATAAACAAACACTGTATACAGTTTATAATTTGATTTTAAAACAATTGAAAATGAAATTAAGCAAATAAATCATGACTTCAAGTTTTGATTTACAAGGTTAAACAAGGACAATTCAAGATATTTTCTGCTCAACTCCGTACTGTATATAAAAAGACTACGCAATTGGACAGATTCATTCTATTTTGAATTTCAGGACCTTCTAGCTATGAGACCCATTTACCTCACTCAAAATAAAATGCCTCCCTTTGGATGCTTTGCCAGAGTTTAACTGCACAAGTCTTGAATTACTTCCTTCTGGGTGTTTCAATAAATTAAAAGCACAGTCAGCTGAGTTGAGGTCAGAGGACTGACTTGGCTGCACTAGCTGAATTGCTTTCCCACTCTGTTTTGGGTCATTATTCATCTGTATTGTGATGCACTGTCAGTTTTGTAGAATTAACTGAAAAGCAAATATAGCTCTGTGCCCTTCAGAGTTCATCCTGATTCCACCTCAGTCAACATTCATGGATTAAGCAGCAGTGACCAGGCACCACTGTGCAAATTACTGCATCACTGCCTCCCCACAATGACCTTCTCCTTCCTGTACATTTCTCTTCCCATCATCATCTGCAGTGGTTCACACTTTGAAGCACTTAAAAACATGTGCTAATTAAACTTTTGGTTTTACGGGGACATGTCCAATTCAAGGGAAACTTTGCTGCATAGGAAAACCAGGAAGCTAGACTTCTTTTCATTTTCCTCATACCTAGAGTGGTGACTTTGAGTGAACTCATAACTTTTATCTTTTGTCAAGGTGTGTTGACTTTCTGCACATATTCTTAAGGTCCCATTTTAAGTACATTTCCTCTTAAGCAATGCATACCTTGTTGTCAGCAGATCATCCTAACAAAAAAAAAAACGTCGGTGACAAGTCTGCAATGTAGTGACAAGGCGAATCTCATAAAGCAAATGTCTCAAAGTCATGTCTCAGTAGCTCTAAAGTTGCTTCTGTTTGTTATCATTGCTGGTTTACATTACCTGTAGTACAGCTGGTTTGGGTACAGCTGATAAAACAGAGCTGCAGCTGCACAGCACAGAGCTGAAACTGATCTTGCAACTTAGAAAATTAGTATTAAGATTAATTATATCCGCTAAAAATACATTTATAATATGGTTACTTAAAAAAATAGCCTTTCAACAGGTTCCTTTAATGGAAGATTCAGTGCTGTGGTACAGCAGCCCTTGTGGTGAAACACCAGCAATTGCTAGAATTGAACATGCTGTTAATTGTAAGCCTTCATCTCGTGTTATTTTTAAATATCTCTGTTCTGAGCATTGGCATGGAAAACCTGCAACAGTAAATCTTTAAAAGCAGGGCATCAGATCTAGATAAGCCTCCTGAAATGTCTTACAAATCTAATCAAACCTGTTTGCCCAGAATAGTGTGCAGGAAGTTGTGTTGAGTGTGAGGAGGGAAAGAGAAGAAAGAGGGAGTGTTATCTATGGTGTGCAAAGCAGGAGGAACAGTTACATGATAAATTGCTAGTTTGAACTTCTCTTCCAAACAAGTTCTTTTGTCTCTTTGGCAACTGAGGAGCTCACAGTGTGGATTTGTAGCAGAGGAAAACGCTTCAATTCCTGAAGAGGGAAAAGAACTGAGCTTTCATCACCTAATCCAGGTAAATGTTCATTTGTTCTTTCAATTGTTTTTGTCAAACAAATGAAAAGCAGCTGCAGATTAAGACAAATTTCCCTCTGCTTTCACTTCTGTTGTAGGAATTTTTCAGCACATTTGTTGTACATTGTACAACAAAGAAGTTTATGTTGTAAATGAAATATTAGATATACGTTTGTGCAGCCTTCGTGATGCTTTGCATAGAGACAGTAGGTCAGGTGTTATTTGACTAAAGCGTATCTGATAGGACATTATTACATCTTTATAACCAAGCAGCAGCTACATTATTTCATTTTTTGTTTCTGATGAACATGTTGGGACTCTTTGCCAAGAATACAGGTTTGTAACTATTTCTTGTAGAAATCAACAGAAGCTGATTTGATGCACCCATTCTTTTAACTCATGCGCAGAATAGTTCAGTGGTTTCAAAACCAAACTGTACATATGTTTTTGGTTTGATCAGTTACTACCTGCCATGATTAAGATGTCAGCACAGAGTATCTTTCCCACTATTGCTGTCATAATCTGCCACTGCTGCTAATGTTTGCTCTTGTTTATGTCTTCAGTCGAATTGAGCTTAACCAGATTAAGATCAGGTGATTGTTTCAGGCAGTCATGGGATCCTTGTATTCAGCCTCAAAAGGTCCTTTGTTGACTTGTTTGGATGCTTAGAGTCAATATCTGTCAGAATGACGAGCTATCCATTTTACTTTTTCCATCTTAAAAATGTTTCCTGTTACTTTATGCAGCTTTGATAGGCCTCATTCTGGTCAGGATCTATGTGCATCTTTGAACAGATGAAGTGAAAGCACAGCCCTTTTTAAATTGATATTGACTTTATAAAACAGAATTTGCATATGAAGTAAAATAAATGTTTACTATGAGTGTTTTTTGGTTACATTTTTTTTTTTTCACCAAGCCACTTTTTTACACTGATCTCCATTAAAACCATTACTGTACATTTCTACTGTAACATGCCAGAAAGTGATTAATGACAAGTCACCGCAACTATAATAGATTATAAATGAACTAAACTGATCTATGCGGGGGAATTCAAGTTGATTTAAGGGCTTCAGAGGGAAAATCCCATGGTCATCGTGACTGCTTTCAAACTTATTTGCCTATTTCATTCGATGGTGTATGTCGTGCACTTGGCTGTTTTGTCCGTTTCACTTCTTGTGTTTAATGGTTGATATCTGTTTGTTTGCTTCATGATATCTTAAAATTTGTGGTTGTGCTTCTTTCTTGGCCTGATCATTCTTAGAAAATGAATTTTTGATCTTAATGAGGGTTTCTCTGGTCGAAAAAAGGACAAAAAACAAATAACTGATGAAATCCGATTTAGTATTTTGGCAGGTTTTTCTTAATATCTATGTATTACTTTGAACACTTCTTTTTTTATTAGAAAAGAAAACTTTATTTCTATAGATTGATTGATTATTAATGTACAAATACGACTTAACAACGGATCATTTAAGCAGTAATTACTTTGAAAATTGGGTAAAAATTGGTAGTAATGTGTCTGTTTTTCTGCTAACCAATAACCAATTCTTCAGTTATTCAAATCAGTTCTAAAGTTTGTGTCCAAAGACTGCAACACATACAACAGTGATCAAATACTTTGGTACTGAAATTTTAAAAAGAAGAATTTTGCTGTTTAATGGTTGAATTTCTAATGTGGCTGGTCCATGCACAGGTCCCTATGACCCTTGGTCTGTATTCCTGTGTTGCAGAGCATGAAGAGGCCACATGGGGGCAGGGAATCATGGTGACTTTTGTAGACCATCCAGCCCACATGGGGCTGTTATCAGCTGGTGCAGAGCTGAGGATGCCATTCTCAGATGCAGTCAAGTACTGCATACTGGGCGTTTCTGTCATCCTCCTCCTGCTGGCACTGGGTATCTTGGCCTGGCAAATCTTCAGATGCTTCTCTCAGGCGCATACATACACTGAACAAGACACAGGTGAGTAGAGATTATACTGCACTTTTATAGCATAAAGTAATGGGTAAGTTTTACACCATCTGTCATTCCTTTATGTACCAAGCAGCTGGAGTTGTGTTTTGTTTTGTTTTTTCTTTTTTTTAAACAATTTGTCTACTTAAGAGCAGTAGTTATCCAGGATTTTTGAATATCTTCAACGGTTTCCTTCAGATATTGGCTGTTCTTTCACTTATTTCCAGTCCAGGTCTTCCCCCTGAGTCTCTTGTCACTAGAGGCCTATGACAAAGATGCATAATTCCTATTTCTACTATTTCATCGATGAAAAACTCCAAAGATAAGACATTTTGGAAATTATCTTGTTACCACAATAATCTTATTTTCTGTCTGTTAAACTGTTATTAGCTGAAAACTTGGTATATCTCAGTATGGTATGCAGCATGTCCCTAAAATCTGGATATCCAACTCTGGTCCTCTTGAGCCACCGTCCTACGGGTTTTATTTGTTTCTCTTTCAACATACCGGATTCAAATAAGTGGATCATCGCACAGAACTTTACAACAAACTTTTGGACCCATTTGATTTGAATAAGTTATGGTGGTGCAGGGGCACATCTATAACATGAAGAACAGTGGCCCTTAAGGACTAGAGTTGGAGATCCCTGCCTCAAAACATGAGAGGAAACTGAACAAGTGGTTGACAAAAGAAGTGCAAGGCCTAAAAATAGTAAATGATCAGGATCCAAAAGGGATGTTCTTAAGAAATAGGAACAAATCCAGGAAGGACCTGATAAAGGACTGTAGAGATGCATCTGGGCCTTCAGTTGCTCCATCTCCTGTAGAATAAAACTGTAATGATCACCATGATGCCTTACCTCTGGGTGGCAGTATTACATTGTATATGACGTGAGATCACAAAGTAGATCTACCCACGCTCATGGTAAACTAGAAGCTGAGAAAAATGCATGTCTTTATAAACACATCAGTCACATTCCTGACTGAAGAGACAAAGAAAGGAGTCCAGGTAGTGAAAGGACTCTTTTTTTAAAAAAAGCAAACAGCAAATCTTATCCACATCTAACCTTACTAAGTAACAAAGCCACATCTTTTGGAATTGAGCATCTCTGGGAGAGGCTCATGAGTTGTCAGATTTGCACAATTCCACTTGCCAGAAGACAGCATGACAATAGAAACATCAACAAGAAAAAGTCCAAACTAAAACACGAACAAAAGATGAACTATGACAAAACATGGAGGAGCCCGGATCCCCTTCATGAAAAGGATATTGTGAGAATAGAGGATCTTAATTCTTGGAACAGAAAAGCTGTCGTTCTTGAAGTGAGTCCAAGGTTGTTCATTGTAAAGACAGACCATGAATAAGTCCTGAGGAGAAACCAGGAGAAACATGAGTCCTCTGAATCCAGAGCTAGCAGCCAACTTTGTCATATTTGCCCCAGTCTTCTGCGGCACAAGAAACACAAGCTTTGAAAATATCAACCAGACTGAAAAACAACCACAAAGACTCAATGAGCAAAAAAGAGGGTACATAAATGTATATTGGAGTCGAGTATGGCATGGTTGCTGACAAAATATTAATGTTTCAGTTTATATCAATGTTATAATCCAGGATAAGAGTTCAAAGTTTTGCAATGTTAGAAAGTTGCTTTCTGCAAAGACAATCTAGCAAAAGGGATGCAACAATAAGTAATCATAAGGATGCCAAACCACTAGGTGGTAGTATTACATTGTGTATGATATGGGATCAGTGGCTACCAAACCGGTGGTAACCAGGGAGTGGAGAAAAATGAATGTCTTAATAAATCCAGCATGCACGTTCTGCTGGAAAGACATCATGCTGTTTAGAAGAACAGTACAAAACCCTTTTTGCTTTAGCCAACAGTAGACACTAGACTTGTAGTTCTCAAGACCGGTCTTGGTCTCAAGACCGCTTTTTTGCTGTCTTGGTCTTGTCATCAGCCTCAGCAGTCTTTGGTCTCAGCCTTGGTCTTGGGTCTCTCTTGGTCTAACAATGTCTTGGACTAGCCGAGCGGTCTTAAAGGGATTTGTAACCTATAATTTCCAGGCAGGTACTGTTTTTTATAAAAAAAAATTTCATTATACGCAGCTGAACCCAGTATGATGCTAAGGTTCTACAACTCATGAAAAATGCCCCCCCCCCCCCCCCCCCCCCCCCCCCCAAAAAAGGCAAAAAAAAAAGGCAAAAAAAAAAAAAAAGTTTTTCTGGTCTCAGTCTTGGTCTTGAGTTGGTCTGTTGTGGTGTTGTTTGTGGTCTTGTCTTGGTCTTCACACTCTCTGGTCTTGGTCTCAGTTTAGACGGTCTTGACTGCAAGTCTAGTGGACACATTTGCCCTGGGCCTCAAAATCATTAAAGCAGTGTGAGATCTTGACAGAGAAGGTTACAAAACACCCCACATCTAAAGAAGAACTTTAGATTCCTTCTAAAGCCTCAAAAACTATTCCTGAAAACTACATCGGAAAACATATCTGAGAGGATGCAGGCTGTGTTAAAGAATAAAGCTGCTCAGGCCAAATATTGGCTTTCAAACTTGATGGAATTGTGTAAACTCTGTTTTTGCCTTATGACATGTATTTTAAATTCACAAGGCTGGATATTTGATCAGTAGAGGTGATTAAATGTCATATTGTGCCTGATTTGTAATGTTGTATTTCATCCTCCAGTTAACAGTGACCTAATGTACTCTGATGAGAAGCCAACAACAGCAGGAAACTACTCAGCACCTCCAAATACTAAGGTGGGAAGAAACCGAGTGAAAAGGGGACATTCACTTTAAATGACACTGTTTCACAAGATTTTCATGGCAAAAATATATTTTGAGAAAAAAAGCTGCCCTCAGTTTTAAGGCATATTGTAGGTTTGTGTCTCAAGGAGGTGAAACTGATTTTGGTGACGTCTCCTAACTCTGAAAAACTGTGTTGTGATGTTTTTAATGGATGGTTTAATGTGGTAGTCTATTGGCTTGAAAATGTGAAATGTGCTCTATGGAACTGAAATGTCATCTATACTAATCTTTGACGTTTCCTCCAGGGTGGGTGTTTGGTCTGACAGTGTAGGACTAAAGTTTAGACCTGATGTTGGTTCATAACAGAGCATTCTTAAGTCAAGAATTTTTAAATGTCATTGTGAAATGTTTAAGGCCAAGTTTGTATGTTCACATGAATTAACTCAATAACACCTGGGTCATGAGTCTGATAAGTAAACCGCATTATGGGTGTGGTATTTGTATTGATATAGTACTGTCTGACGTGATATTTGAGAATGCTGGCATAGTTTATTTAGATCGTTCTTTTTTTTTATTCTTCGTGATGAATGTGTCAGTGAAATTCCTACTTAGTTTAAAACAAAGTAGATTTGCACTGTTGACAAAGCCTGAAACTTTTGGCTAAATTCAAACTAGTCCCCACTGATACTAAAATATTGATTTAGCTGTTTTAGTCTTTTCAGAACATGTACAGGAGGTAGTCATTGGTGTGCATCAAGATTCTGCAGTGCATTTGTTCAGTTGAAGGAAAAACTGGACTTCTGAATCAGATAACAAATATAAAACCACTGGTGTATGCTCTATAGGTGGAGGATGTCAGTACTGGAGCCCGAAGATTAAGTCGCTGTTTGTCGGAAGCTTCATTCCCATCTTCAGAATCCAGTCTGGCAGACAAGGATATGAAAGCACAGGAAACAATAAAAAAGGTACAAGATACTGAAAATTCCTGCTGTAATTCAGCATCACTCTGTTTTGATTACTCTCTCCACCGAAGCACGCACTGCCATGTGAAAAAGAAAATACCCCCTCTTCTTATTCTTTTACATATTGAAATCTTTATTTTCCCAAATGTCTTAAGGTTAGGTAAATATCATACATGAAAATAAAACACATTTCTCTATTACCTTTCACACAAACTGGTTAAATGTAAAACCATTCTGTAATCCATCCTTGTACAATCACTTTTTGTTGCAATTTGGAGAAGTAATTGTTTTCTGTATGATGCTATCAGTCTCTAACATGGTTATGAAAGAATTTTAATCTCGTTTACATTTCTGCCTCATTTAATTGAAATTAGCCGCCCTTCATTTATGAACAGCTGTATTAAAGCCCAACCAAAGCATTTCAATCAGGTTGAGGTCCGGATTTTGACTGGATCATGTCAATATCTTGATTCTTTTTTCTTTCAGCCATTCTGTTGTAGATTCCTCTGCAACCTTACAAATAAGCCACACTATTTCAGATTTTTTTTTTCTTTTTCCTGTTGTTGTGCCATCAACTTAAACATTTAGCGTACTACTAAGGCCTGAGGAGAAATGCAGCTTTTGGGTTTTCTGCAATGACTCAGAGCATTGCACAGTCTGACCTTGGGTTGACCCTGTTGGGACATTCACCCCTGGGGAAGGCTCACTCCAGATAGTTCGTAAATAACATTAGACCCCTTAACCAGATTGAGAGTCGCCAACATTTGTTTCTCGAAGATCTTTGCTGATGGCTTTTCTGCCTTGGCACTGTGTTGGCACTGCTCCAGACAAGCAAACTCATCAAATTTATACCTTTATTAAGGTGCCCACACTTTTTAAGAAGCAACTGATAAAGTGCTTTTGCTTAGCAGCCCATAGGTTCATCTAACCTTTTAAATTCCCAAGGAAGCAGTAAGAGTGATCCTTAGCTTTTAAGATAATGACACAGAGTATTATGTTCTGTGTTTTTATTTGAGGTTATATTTACCTAATCTTAAGCCCTGACAGGAATCTAAAATCTTCAAATGGAAAGATGTTATTCTTAATTTTAGGTATGCATGATATTGGACTTTTGCTCGAGATCCGATATGCCGATATTTTAAAACTCATGTGGCCAATAACCGATATCGATGCAAATATCAAAGCTGAAAAAATAAGCAGTCATTGCAAATAGTAGTTTTGTTATCCTTTTCTGACACTTTGAAATATAGGGGTGGGGAAAAAATATAAATACACTGAAATGTTGCGATATTTTCATATGCCAATATCCAATTGATATTTAAAAACGTGGTATTGATCTATCTTACAATATTTTGTGAAGTCTTGCAAGATTTCGTAACAGAGCGATGAAATATCGCAAGATTTTGTTAGTAAAATAGATACTGCGTTTTTAAATGTCAATATGATATCAGCATATGAAAATGTCGCAAAATTTGTGAATTATCTCAAGATTTTGTAACAGAATGATGAAATATCTTGAGATTTCGTTACCACATTTTTAAATGATATCAACATTTGAAAATGTTGCAATATTTCAGTGTATCAATATTTTTTCCCACCCCTGGTTTTTAGACGTTTTAAAGTCTGTAAAAAAGATGTTTTTGAAGAAGAAGAAGGAGTTCTTTTTTTAAAAAAAGACTTTAGGAACAGCGGGCTGATCGGTTAAATATTGGTGGGGTGGCCGAAGTCCGATACTCAGTTTTAAGGCCGATATATGCCGATACCGATAGGGGGCCGATTATATTATGCATCCCTATTTAATTTCTTATGACTCATCATTATTTAGTTACGTATCTTCTTGTATCAGGTTAATGGATCACTACGTTTCTCAGTCTACTATGACCAGCTTCAGTCACGCCTGGTGGTGACCATATTGCAAGTGGAGGGGCTTTCGGTCCAAAGGCAGACCACAACCCTCCAGCCATTTGTTAAGATACGACTCTTGTGGACTGGATCAGAAGAGGAAGTAGAGGTGGAGGGCTCAAAGGAAGACAAGGTAATAATGCAGTTATGCAACACGAGCCTTCTGGTTAAAGCAAAAAGACTGGTTATGTGACTAACTATTCTGCATTGATATGAAATATACAATATACTATCAGATGGAGCAGTGACTGTATAAAATGTTCTGGATTGCTGCTGTGATCCTCTCAGGATGAAGTGACCCCACCTGTTCTGTGGACGGTGATGCAAGAGTGGCACACTCGCATTGTAAAAGGCAGCTGTAACCCTTTATTTGGTGACCAGTTTAGCTGCATTCTGCAAGAGGACAAGGATGCACTCCATCACATCAGCCTGAGGATGGAGGTCCGGCAGCACACAAATATGTATACACAGACTCTCCATCACAATTTGCAGTAACAAAATCATCCCACGGTTAGCGTAGGTTGTACCTGCATGTTATATCTCAGGTGTCATATGGTATGACGAAAGGAATTTAAAATGGTGGAAACATCACAGTACACAGTGCATGTCAAGATAATTTACATACAGTAGAATATATAATGGGTCGGTGAAAGAAAAAATGATTTTGTTTGCTTTTTACTGTAAGTATTAGCCTGACATGTGTCTATATCATCTCAGGTAAGGGACTTTGATAAATACTCCAGGGACACGGTATTAGGAGAGGTGAGGGTTCCTCTGGGACAGCTGAACATTTTCTACCCTCTAGAGCTACAAGAAGATCTGCAGATACCCCAGAAGGTATTGTATCACATTATGTACACAAACACATGGCGGGCATTTAAGTTATGGACTTATAAAGGGATTGTCTTCCCCATGTTACTGTTAGTGACAAGTATCCTACTGTTAATGTGGAGGGCAGTTTAACAGTGTATTTCAGAGTAATGAAAAATTATTCATACCCTCAAATTAAAGAAGAAAAAAAATAAGCTTTCCATGAAATAAGTTGAAATTGACAAAAGAAACAATAAATAAAAATTCTATGAAAATCATGACATTGATTTTGAATTGTGGTTTGAAAGAAATAATAAAAACAAGCACACCAAAAATAAAACAAGCATACAAGCACGATGGGGCTCCGAAGCTCCGTAACACCCTATAAGACTTCTGCACCTGTTGGCAGGTATTTTGGTCCACTTTTCATGGGAAAGATACTCAAATGTGTCTGGGGCAGTTTTGTTTGTTCATTTTTTTTAATTATTATTTTCAACTACAATTCAAAACCAATATTCTATTTCACTAAATTGCATTTTTGTAAATTTTTATTTATTATTAGTTTCTTTAGTTTCTTGTTATTTGACTTACTATTTTGAATTTAGCCTTCTCCTTAAATGTAAATTCTGTATGTTTCATTGCATCATACATGACTTCAAACCTTACTTTTGTTAAATCTGGGGAGAAGCCTCACACAGGACTGGAAACTGAAGGGTGACCTAGGGAGATAAAAGTCACCCTTCTAGGGAGATGGATATTTCCAGTATCTCTGTTGGATTCCAAGGCTAAAATTGTTTATTATGTCCTCAGGAAGCCTCAAACAAAATCTGGCGCTTTTGTCCACAAGTGCACAATCCACTGAAACACCTGCGCTAAGCTGCTGTCAGAATCGTAGATGTTCACCTCTGCTCCGGGAACCAGACTAAAATTAAACTCAAAGCTGCCACTGATAATCAGATATTAATAAAGCCTCTTAATTAAGGTGTGGTTGAAAACATTAAAAACTTTGTAACATGTAGACTCATAAAGCAGCAGCCGGAGCTGGTAGTTGAAGTACTTAAAATGGTACTTTAACTGTTCAGTCTTAGTCGGGAATATTTTCTATTTCTATTTCTTTTTCTGCTTTTTTTGTTGAAATACAAGTAAAAGCATTTTTCAGACATCGGAGTTTGAGTTAAGAACATCAATATTTGTGTCTATTATTTGATTTGATTGTCCACTAAAATCCATTTAAATTTTAAAAAAAATGTTACTTTTTAGGGCAATTATTACTATGCAATTAAATAAAAATTTATTGAGATTAATCAGTTATGCTCTAAATAATTGTTTTTTAATCAAGTACCTCCCCTAATATGTGTGTGTGTGTGTGTGTGTGTGTGTATATATATATGTATTATATATATATATTATATATATATATATATATATATATATATATATATATATATATATATATATATATATACAGCAGGTAAAAAAAAATATTGAACACATCAACATTTTTCTCAGAAAATATATTTCTAGTAGAGCTATTGACATGAAATTTTCACCAGATGTCAGCAACAACCCAAGTAATGCACACATACAAAGAAATCCTAACATTAACATAAATTAAGTTATGTGTAATATAGTGAAATGACACAGGGAATACTGTAAGTATTAAACACATGTAGAAATGGAGGACAACAAGATATAGAAAGCCAAGAAAGCAGCTGGAGTCTGTCAGTATTTAGCAAGTAATCCTGTCCCCTATCAGTGCAAAGTAATATCAGCTGGTTTAGTCCCAATTGATGCCTTTAAAAAGGTTTCTCATCACCAGGGTGTCAGACAAGAACCATTCCATGATGGGTAAAAGCGAAGAGCTGTCTTATTATTGCAAACACACTGAAGGCGTTGGGTCCAGGTGCATTTCTAAACTTATGAAAGTTCCAGTGAGCACCATTGGGGTCATCATCCGGAAGTGGAAAGAACATGGCATCGTCATAAACCGTCCACAGCCAGGTGCTCCTCGCAAGATTTCAGACAGAGGAGTCAGAACAATAATCAGAAAGGTTCTCTAACAGCCCAGGACCACTCGTGGAGAGCTTCAGAAAGACCTGGAATCAACAGGCACAGTTGTTTAAAAGAAAACAAGAAGTAATGCACTCACCCGCACTTGAGCCCAACAACACCATAGCAACAATGAAGTTTGGAGGTGGGAACGTCATGATGGGGGCTGTTTTTCAGCATGTTGTACTTGCAGAATTTATATCATTGAAGGAAGAATGAATGGAGAAAAGAAGAGAGACATTCTGGACCAGAATCTGCTGCCATCTCCCAGCTGCTGAAGATGAGAAGAGGCTGGATCTTTCAGCAAGACAACCATCCCAAACAAACAGCCAAGGAAACGCAACTGGTTTAAGGAAAAGAAAATAAAGCTGCTAGAATGGACCAGTCAATCACCCCACTTGAATCCAACTGAAAATCTTCGGAAAGAACTAAAGATCCGAGTTCACAGAAGATTTGAAGGTATTTGTGTAGAAGAATGGGCCAAAATCACACCTGAGCAATGTGTTGGACTGGCTTCTCCATACAGGAGGCGTCTTGAAGCTGTAATCACTAACAAAGAACAAAAATCTAAGTATTAAATACATTTATTTACATTTAATACATTCAATGTATCATTTCACTATATTAGACATGACTTAATTTATGGACATAAATGTTAGGATTTCTTTGTATGTGTGCATTACTTGGGTTGTTGCCAACATCTTCCCGCCATACATTATATATGTGTGTATATATATATATATATATATATATATATATATGATGAAATGAAATGAAAAATACTTTATTTATCCCAGAAGGGAAATTATATAGCTCTCTCTTTCTCTCCTTTTAAACAATATAACAAAACATAGATGTAAAAAAAACAAACAAAAAAAACAAAACAAAACAGCAATAATCAGTCATATATACTGTATACGGTATATATAAGCTGTACATATGTGACTTTACAGGATCTTGTTGGAGAGTTGCTGCTGTCATTAAAGCTTCTTCCTACCTCTCAGAGGCTTGAGGTTGGTGTGCTGAAGGTCAAAATGACGCTTACTGAGATGCATTCAGATGCAGGTAATGCACATACAAAGCCACAAGATAGAATATACTTATGTTATAAAGTTCTAAACTAATCTTATTTGTCCATGTTTGTTATACAGTGCTGTATGCCCGGATTAGCGTCCAGTGCAATCAGAGCAAGTTGAGGTACCAGAGAACTTCTGCAGTGGCCCACTGCCCAGTGACTGTCTTCAATGAAGTCTTTATGTTCTCCCTGCCAGAGTTTCCACTGGAGCAGTGTAAAATTTTGGTCTCTGTGTTCAAGACTTACACAACTATTAAATCAAGCAAACATCTGATTGGACAGTTGAGTGTGGGGAAGGAGCGGGATTCAGAAGATGAACACTGGACCTTGATGTTGCTCTCAGTCCGCCAACCTGTTGCTAAGTGGCATGGTCTGATGATTTAAGAAAGAAACAATTCATAAACCCCTTTGTGAGAGCTTATTTTACGTTACTATGTTCCTATTGTATTTAACTAAAAGTTGAGGCACTTGTAGTGTACGGGTATCTGCTTTAATGTCTTTTCCTTTTAGTTCCACAGTAAGGAAATCTTCATGCTTTCCTAGCATCATATGCATCTTTTCCACCTATGTTTGAGCTCCAAATCTCCTTATAATGAAAACTGTTTTTGATCTGAACATATTGTTCCCACTCTTTATGGAAGTATTGAAATTGAATTAAAGGTCTCGGGAAATAAAGTTTGATATTCTAGTGTTTGCATGTCTTACCATTTGAGGGGCCGTTTGAGACATGACATGTGAAACTGAAGTCATTTGCAGGAAACTTTGTATGGAGGAGCAAAACTGGCAAAATAAAAAATAAATATAAAAATGGGTTTGAAAAAAAAATATATATATACCAATTGGTTACACAAAGAAATTTTAAATAAATAATTTTCACATTAACAAACCTATCAAATGTGGTATAAATGTATATTCATATTGTCATTTTCAATTGTTTTGATTTAACTGTGTTAATACGCCTATTTATTTATTTTTCTGTGTAATTTCTAGTTAATGTATTTAATACTTGTTATATATCCTTCCTTTTTATTATTTATGCATATATTTATTTTTCTATTTTTTTCTTTTTACATTTTCTTTTCCTCCCAAATTATTTATTTCTGTATTTATTTTTCATCTGGCATTTTATTTATTTATTCATTTTTTTGGCAATTTTTTAAATTCCCAGTCACATTTATGCCCTCAGTATTTCCAATCTTGCTTTTTCCTCTTCCTTTTCCAAGAGTAGGCTATTTATCACTGTTTTTCCATTTTACGTTTCCTTGACAAATTTTTACATTTCATTGTCGCCTTTTAACATTTCTTTATGCAATTCTGTCTCATTACATAAATGAGGGGGCGGGCTTCTTGGGGACAGATCTTCTCCTATTGGTCAAACAACACTCACTGACAGAGCAGACCTCAGGCTGCAGGAAGACGATGGAGCAGAGCTCTGCTTGGGTCGCCTCAGCCTGGCTCTGCCTCGCGTGGTCTCATGGAGGTTTTGAGCTGGCAAGCCACTGCCAAAATGGTTTATTTTTAATAGGAAATTGTTCAGGATCTTTGGCATGTCTCTCTCTCAGCTGACAATCACACAGCCACCGCTTATTGTTCAGTGTTTAGCATGGATGCAGTAGATGCTGTCGCCGCAGACAGCACAGCTCTGAGGAACGGCTAACAGTTCTGGTGAAGTTGGCTGTAATGCACAGATAAAGTTGTCCCTGGATCCTGGAGATGGAAACTTTTCTGAATGTACTGTGGATGTACTCAGCTTCCCGGTTCACAAACACTGCTGCCTGAGGAATCCCCTCTCGTCCTCTGTAGATCTGACTGGAGATCATATCCGAGTCTTCCTTAATTCTATTATAAATAACATACAGGTCTCCCTCACCTAGAAATAGTTTAGGCCTACAGAAAAAAATAGGCAACATTAAACTCCTTTGTGGCTGTAGCCTACTAATCAATACAGCTCTGGTTGTAAAGCAACCAGCGGCCATAACAGAACAGACTGGCCGAATGTAGCGACCCGTTCACAGTGGCATCCTCAAGATCTTCCACCAGTTTCAGACATATCCCCAGTTTTATCTGTCCATCCATTACTTGTTAATGATTGTAACTAGTAACAAGATCTCCACAAAAGTAGTGGAATCATCAGTGCATCTCACCATGGATTAGATCCAAAAGTATCCGTTGCAGCTGCACAGGGCACGGTACAGCACAGTACAGCACCATACGCCAAAGATGACCAGGACAGTTTTTGTTTCCACACAGGAGAAGTAGTGGTTCACGACCTGGAAGTGGGCGGAGTTGGCACAGGTTGAGACTGCAGTGATGTCACTGCCGTGCCACACGGTGGGCAGTAATATTTGTCACCGAAAAAAGAGTCAGGTATTTTTAGAAGAGGCGAGGTGAAACACGTATGATGCGTATGACGACAACTTCCTTTGGCCAATCAGTGGAGAGCCGTCAGGTACATCACGTTTTGTGTAGGTTCAGCACGGTTAGAGCTAGCTCTGAAACGGGGGTGGAAAATCGTAGCGGCTTGTAACTGTTTTCCCAGAGGAAACACAAATAAAGCGTGCTGTGCCATGTGGAAGGGTTACAAAAATGGGCTGTGGAAAAGGCCCATTAGGTTCTCTGAAATAAACAAGTCAGTTTTATTCACTTAAGCTGGATAAAGCAAGTAGCCTATGGGTAATGGATGCTTTGGATGGCTTCATCCATTTTACGTGGATAAAATTGACACCTGGCCAGCTCCCTTTCCTCCAGTGATAGATACCTAGTTCATATTTTACTGGCAGTGAGCAAAAAGCGGAAATGGCTTTCCTCGCACCCTCCTAATATAAGGGAATGGAAGGAAAGAGTAATGGAAATTTACAAAATGGAGAGATCAACTTTATTCTTAAACCTTAAATTAGACCAGTTCAACAAACACTGGTGGAGGAAATGGAAAGACTATCTTAATCTTGGTCCTATGTGAATACTGCTGGCAATACCCTGATGCCACACTGGGACATCCAGCACTACAAGCAATGATGGACTGGACAAGTAAAAAGGATATCTGCAAGAATCCCACAAATCCTCTTCTTCATCCTCCTCTTCATCCTCAAAATACCCCTACCCCACACACATCTGAAAGGCCCTCCCCCCACTCTTGGTTCACCAGGCCCAACACTTGCTTGAATTTCTACCGCGGAGTAATCTTTTAATCTACATGGAATTGACTGTCAAACCCACCTGGTCATGTTTGGACAATTCTGAATACATTTTATTATAAACAGGAACTGGACACTGTTGGTAAGAGCTGTGCCCCGGTTATAATCTTTTCTCTGATTGTTTCTTCTTTGTTGTTGTTGTTTGTTTGTTTTTTCCTCCTCCTCCTCCCCCCTCTCCCCCACTTGTTATAAAGGGAAAAAAAATAAAATAAATAAAGTTAAAATAAAATGTGTGCGTTCTATCAGTAACAGTCAACAGTAGTTTACAGCAGGTCACACATGTGACATGCTCTCAAATAAATCAATAAAGTACCCAAATGAAAAGAACACACTTTGCGATCTAACCCCCCCCCCCCCCCCCCCCCCCCCCAAAAAAAAAAAAAACAGTCATTGCTGCCCAATAAGACCAGCATAGTGAAATATAACACACTCATGTGCGTGGACTGGAGCCATAACTTATCCATTACAGCTATTAAACCATCTGAACACAGCTGTCGGGCTTAGCAGCATAGTAAAGGACACAACCGCATCGCTGCTTACCTGTACGCTCTGCAGCTCTCAGTTGAAAGGGAAGACAGCGGCTTGGCGCATCCGGGCCCTCCGTTGCGTAGGCTACCTTGCTGCACCTGGATACGCAGTAGACAGGCCATGCTGAGAAAAACATCTTTGTCACGAGTCCAAAACTTCCATTATGGACTAAAACTGATGTCCACTTTCAATTTGATGAGTTGCGCAAACAGTCAGTTCAGAGGCCTCCAAACCAAGTCCATAAAGCCTGCTCTGCGCCCAGCTGGTGAAACGCATCTGAGTCAGATGCGTTGGGCGCAGGGCAGGCTTTATGCTAAGCAGGCTTTACGTTGCCTGCGTCAGATGATCTGACGCAGGCAACAGGGAGGCAGCATCTTCATTTTTCTACAAAGAGTCACTCTGAAAACAGTTCACTTCAACCAGGTGTCTGTCAAGGAGCAGAGAACTCTGTATCATTGCTATTAGCAGTAGTTAGCGCAATGCTTGCTGGGCGAGTCTGACACTGCGGTCAAGTCAGCCGCCTTACGCATTAACGTGGTCAAACCAGCCGCACCTCCATTTTCAGTGCATAATTCATAGCGAAACTATGGTAATTGTAGAAACAACGGGGGTGGTCTGATCCCATCTCAAAGTCCCCCGAAAACACCTGGAAAAATGTCTTTCTGGCTACTTTTGTTGAAGTATCAAACACTCATTTTAGATAAGTAGTCCAAGGCAATGGTACTGCTGGACTCAGTACGTCATGGACTATTACCACAGCCACTATCAAGTACTTTTACTGCAGACTTTCTGAGTAATCCCCTCTCAAAGTCCCCTGAAAACACCCGATAAGTAATTTTGGCTTTGTAGTAGTATAAAAAAAAAAAAAACTGTTTTTTTTTTGTTGTTTGTTTTTTGTTTTGAAAGAGTAAAAGATAAATGACAAAAAATAAAATAATAATATTTCATATGGTTTTGGAAAAAAGCTGTTATTAACAGCTGGAATCATTTTTATTTTCTCATTTGCAGACCACACAGTCCCACTGACTCTTCTGCATTTTTTTCATTGCGCCCTCACTCATCCCCAGGCACTGCTCATGGAACCACCTTTCACAGCTGTCACACTGTAGGCCAGGGGTGGGCAACTCCGGTCCTCGAGGGCCGGCATCCTGCAGGTCTTCAGGACTTCCCTGCTTCAACAGACCACCTGATGTCCAGAGCTTGGCTGCACAAGTCTGCTAATTACCCATTGATTGAAGTCAGGTGTCCTGGAGCAGGAAAAGTCCTAATACCTGCAGGACGCCGGCCCTCGAGGACCGGAGTTGCCTATCCCTGCTGTAGGCTATCTGTGAAAAGAAATGATTAAATGGATTAAACCACAGTCCTAAGCAGGTTTTGGCATTTAGAATGATTACCTGTTGTTCTTTTCCCCATATTTATTTACATTTAACTTTTAGGTACATTTTATGTACAGCCCTGAAAATTGCACGTCTGTAAATTTTCGATTCGTGTTCAGTAAAACCGCTTATAACACCAGTGTTTGCTGTAGCTTTCTGACTGCAGCCCTCTTCATTCCAACACGTAAACAGCGCATCATCTGATAGAAACGCCAGCTACAGCTGGCGACAGCGCGCAGTTATATAAGCTTGGAGACAGTAGTTCTGTGCAATTGCAAGGTCCTTTTGGGGGGGGCAATTTTGTGGTCTAATATTATATTAACCCAAAAACTAGCTAAGACATAAATGAAAAACTAAACAGAAGTCAGTTCACTGGACGACATTGGAACAACTTAAGGACCTTGTAATTGCCCAGAACTATTTTTTCCTAGTTTTTAATAAGCCAAAATTACTTATCGGATGTTTTCAGGGGACTTTGAGAGGGGATTACTCAGAAAGTCTGCAGTAAAAGTACTTGATAGTGGCTGTGGTAATAGTCCATGATGTAGGCCTACTGAGTCCAGCAGTACCATTGCCTTGGACTGCTTATCTAAAATGAGTGTTTATACTTCAACAAAAGTAGTCAGAAAGAGATATTTCCAGGTGTTTTCATGGGACTTTGGGAGGGGATTACTTAGAAAGAATGCAGTAAAAGTACTTGATAGTAGCTGTGGTAACAGTCCATGAAGTACTGAGTCCACCAGTGCACAGTGAAATCCCCAGTATTAGATTTTAATTAAGTTGTATAAACTCTTTCAGAGTAATTCTAACACCATTGAGAGTAAAATAACCATCACGTGCTGGTGAAAATTTTCAGAGTTAAAACAAGTTTCCTCTTTCAGTGTACGATTGACTCTATGAAGTGTAACTAAGTGCACCCAGGAAGACTCCGCCCTCTTTTGCTTGAATATTTACCATCATGCTTTGTGACTCCCCTGTACAGTCCCGCACCGTGAGTTAAGTGTATACTGTATGTGATCCCTTTGGGCCTCATTGGTGTTTTGATTGAATCATGTTGTTGAAGTTGGTAGTTTGTGTTCACTATCAGTACTTGTTTCTTGGTTACAAAGTACCAACTAATCTAAACTACTCTCCCAAATTTCTGTGCTAATATTCCGGACACTACTTTTGGGTCAATGCATGGAAGGAACTGTGTTAACATTAATACAAAATTCAAAATCCTTTAGTATTCATCCCCAATAACTCAAAGCAGGCCTTTTTTCATTTTTATACTTGAGAGCAATTGTAAGAGTTCATTTTTACTCTTAAAGAGTTAGGCATTTAACTCTCGATTAGTGTTGATTTAAAACTCTGATAACAGTGTAAAATGTACACTGACTCCTTGGACCCAAATAAACACCGAAATTGGTGTACAATATACTCCGTAAGTGTTGAATATGCACTGTCAAATTTGCTGTGTACCATTGCCTTGGACTACTTATCTAAAATGAGTGTTTTATACTTCAACAAAAGTAGCGAGAAATACATTTTTCCAGGTGTTTTCGGGGGACTTTGAGATGGGATCAGACCCCCCCGCGTTGTTTCTACAATTACCATAGTTTCGCTAATTGCGTACTGAAAACGGAGGTGTGGCTGATTTGACCACGTAAGTCAATGCAGGAGGCGGCTGGCTTGACCGCAGTAGTCTGACCTACAGTCAGGTCAGGAGGTTGTCAGGAGGTTGTCAGGGTGTGCCCAAGAGTACCTTCCAGCTGCCGGTGATGTGCCATATAGTGATCTTTTGCCATAAATTGATTGCCGGCACAGCAGCGCGCACTGCACTGGCACACCTTGGCACACTTGTGGGCATAGAAATACAGAGTTGCCACATGAGTTGACTTCAATGTAAAAGCAGTCACGTGACTCACAGAGAATGCCACACGAACCCCGTGCTGTCATATCTGACTGCAGAACACACAGCAGTGATTACTGACAGTACACACTAGATGCTGCCCAGACATGCTCAGTGAATATTCTCGGGTTACAGAGCAGATTATAGTTTGCATTTTGGAGTTTTTATCTTACTGTTTTAAATGTTTCATCTAATTTGTACAGTGTCTTTGTGCGCTTTGATAAGGTTTCAACTAAAATGTATTATGATGATGGGAACAAATTGCATGATAGGGGAAAAAAAAGCTGAAACAATCTAGTTGTAGTCTTGTAAATAGCGGTCCTGCAAGATTCCCAGTCTTTGTAAAATCTCAGCTGAGACTAAAAACTGTCTTTGAGCTAGTGTGAGATGGTAGTCTTCCAAGAGTCTTTTCCAAATCTTTAAAAAGTCCTCTGATGTAAGACTGCCATAAGGTTTTTTTTTTTTTTTTTTTTTTTTTTAGGCACAGATTGTGCCAAACATGTAGCATATAGATAAATAAAGACAGCTTGTTTATTGGCTATATAGTTGTTATAGTTGTTTAAAGTTTATTGGGATGAGTGTGGCATACAATGGGTTAAATGTCGGTCTCCGCTAGGAGTCCCGCCTCTAACCTAACTATCGCTCTCTGATTGGCAGGTGGGTTCTCGCTAACTTACATGTGATTGGCTCTCTTCGGTGTCACTCCACCTGCTTTAAAAGCCGAAGCGCTAACAACAGCTTAGCGTCCCTGACTGTTAACGTCTCGCTACCTTTGCGCACTTCATGCAGCTGCCATTTGAAAAGGATGAGAGGCATGTGTAAGTTGACAACACGTTTGGCATTTGTTCTGCCTGAGTCACGTCAGCTAGACGATTTTACAGGTGTCATTTACATTTTATGTTTATGTCTGCGTGTGTGTGTGTGTGTGTGTGCAGTATAGGATTTGAAGGATGTCGAAAAGAAAACGGGATATAAGAGACTTCTTTAGAATTCAAAGTGTAAGTTACCTTAAAGTAGAGGTTCAACAATTGGAGGGAGCATGCTGACGCACATCCGGTCGGAAATGACCGGAAACCATACTGCCGCGGTGAAAACTACGGTTGGACCATACAGTCTTTGGGTTGGACACAAGCTAGACAAAGGCAGATCTGTCATAAACAACGTCGTATTTTGCCTCTCGGCATTGGTTGGATTGTCTGACTGTCCGTATCTTTTACCGGCAGATGTTTGAGTGGATTATCAAACAAAATGTCCTGATTTGCAATACCCGGATCTCTTTAACTGTTTGGTGAACTCCCAGCTGTGTATAACTGAACTGTATAATAGGCACTTTCCAGATGGAAGTCTAAATCATTTTCATGTCTTATATTTATAATATTGAATATCTGACATTACATTTCATAATTGGCTGGCATATATAGTTCTTCTCATGTGTCTGTATAATAAATGATAGTTATTCCGTTCAGTGTCCACATAAATATTTAGTGGCAGTTAGCTATTTATATTGATGAAATTCCAAAGGAAATATGTAGTACCACAGCATCAGCCATTATTATTATTATTATTATTATTATTATTATCATTATTATTATGATCAAGTAGAGCGACTGACATTGAATGTTAAGCTACAGGTGTTCAAGTAGAGGCACTGCTTCAGCAAGTAATGATCATACATATGGGTTGGTTATTTTATAACATGTATAATTTGATTATTTTTACGGGGAAAATAGTTTTGAAGTATTTGTATCAACATATTGCCATTATAATCAGCAAAGGGGAACTCGGGTGTGGGGAAATTCATCTGCAAATATTGTGGTAACATGGCTCACTGTGTACTATTGAAAAATAAAATCTGTAGGCCTAAGTCAAGTGAATTACATTCTTTTTAAAATTTCATGTCGACCAGGTATGCACACAAGTAACAATTAAAAAAAAAATACACCTTTTAAACCAACATTATCAACATTACAACAAACAACTGGAAAACTCAAGTGTGAATAATAAACAGTATTTATCAATAAAGGTATTACATAATTACAATTGAGAACACATTTTTGTAATCAACATCCATTCAGAAGTATTCCCTGACCTGCAGCAGGTTATATACAAAAACGTACAATGATTAATATACGTTTACATGGCTCCACACACTGCCATCATCTCTGTTCACCTTCCTCACTGATCACGGCGCTCAGCTGATTCGTTACACGCCAGAAACTTGAAGAAAGACAGCTGCCACCTACTTGAAGGCTGTGTGCTGTGCAGAACACCGCAGCACTACTCCTCGTCATGGTTTACAGCAACATGCGGGATCAGCGCTTTATCTTTATCACTTGTCCCTGTGATAAATTGCTGTAAACCATGACAAAATATTTATGTGGACACTGAACGGAATAACTATCATTTATTATACAGACACATGAGAAGAACTATATATGCCAGCCAATTATGAAATGTAATGTCAGATATTCAATATTATAAATATAAGACATGAAAATGATTTAGACTTCCATCTGGAAAGTGCCTATTATACAGTTCAGTTATACACAGCTGGGAGTTCACCAAACAGTTAAAGAGATCCGGGTATTGCAAATCAGGACATTTTGTTTGATAATCCACTCAAACATCTGCCGGTAAAAGATACGGACAGTCAGACAATCCAACCAATGCCGAGAGGCAAAATACGACGTTGTTTATGACAGATCTGCCTTTGTCTAGCTTGTGTCCAACCTTAGTTTTCACCGCGGCAGTATGGTTTCCGGTCATTTCTGACCGGATGTGCGTCAGCATGCTCCCTCCAATACAGATATAGAATAGGGGATTATCACGCTTACCGGAAGTTCCCAGATTTTGGACACTTCCTCTTCCGTGCCATGTTAACGACAGCCGTCGACACAAACGACACAAACGTGTGTCGTTTTATTATAAAGTTCGGTCCTTCACCGCGGCGAATCGGTCGTTTTGATCCACTTCTTCCTTAGCATCACTTCAGTCTGGAATGAAAACTTGGCATTGGCGTTTATCCGATTAACAAAGTTTAATAGAGTAGTAGTCGGCGGCGGACTACTGTTAGCAGGTTAGCATTAGCCAGCTTGATGACGTGCCTAACTTTGTGCGGCTGAAAACACACAAGCATCTGATAGCGTCTCCTTTCTTGGCAGTCCCCAGTTGTTCCACTGGAAACGGGGGGGTACAGACCCGATTTTCAGATGTTTGTGTGTTTTAAGACGCACAATGTTAAGCACGTCAGTAAACGCTAGCTGGCTAATGCTAGAATGCTGTGAAGTGCTGGTGTTGTGCCCCACCGGCGACAAACAAACGTGTGTTTTATTATAAAGTTCGGCCCTTCACCGCGGCGAATCGATCGCTTTGATCCACTTCTTCCTTAGTATCATTTCAGTCTAGAATGAAAACTTGAGTATGTTTGGAGTTTATTCGATTTAAACAGTATAACAGAGCAGGAACGGCTGTCGTTAACATGGCCCGGAAGAGGAAGTGCCAAAATCCGGGAACTTCCGGTAAGCGTGATAATCCCCTATTAAAAGAGAATATGCCAAAGAGACACACTTTAAAAAAGTTATTTTTATTCTTATTGTCATGTATTTGTGTAGAAAAGAGCAACTTTTTAAAAACACAAAAATAAAATTTGTGTTGGAAATGCATGAAACCTGATATTCTAGATGATCATGTCATTTTATGTATCCATATTTTTGGGGAATAAATTACACGTACAGTAATAAGAGTGTGAAAGTAAAAACTTTTTTTTGCTCAGGCGATAGCTTTACCATCAAACTCTATTATCGTTCTATCCCTAATCTTTTTTTATGCATCAACATATTTTTGTAAGGTAACAGACAGCAGAGAGGCTGAAGGAGATGGAGGAGGGCCAGGAGCAGATGAAGGGAGAGAGGCTGGAGGAGATAGGAAAGAAGAAGAAGCTGGAGGAAGAGAAGCTGAAAAAGAGGCTGAAGACTCACAGGTGAGGTTAAATAATGCAGGATGTGTTAGCCATGAGAGTCGGCACTATGATAGATCAAATCAAATGTATTTATAAAGCTCTTTTCATGCAAAGCAACTAGGGATGGGCATTAGCGATAATCTTTTGATCGATCGTCGGGAGAGTACAGATGAGAACTCTTCGAAAAGGCCTCCTTTTCGTAGGGCTGGACAATTAATCGAATTTTAATTGTGATTTCAATTTTGCCTTTTCACAATTATAAAAACACTGTAATCGAAGAAAAACAATTACTCCTAATGTGAACAGACCTGTGGAGTTATAGGAAGCAAACTGCAGGGAGTATAGAACAGGAATGCATGTAGGCTTTGTTTTAATTTTTATTGCTATTATTATTTTGAATAATAAACTAATTTTACTCCTTTACTTGTTTCTAATTTATTTTCGGTTTAATTTTCTAAAAAAGTTATATTTCAAGTTGAGTTATGTTATTCAATAAACACTTTTTATAAAATCAATGAATAATCATGTATATTAATCGTGATTTCAATATCAGCCAAAATAATCGTGATTATAATTTTTTCCATAATCGTCCAGCCCTACCTTTTCGTTCATTTGTTACTTTAACCTGAAACATCTGCATGATGTGAAATTATATTGCTAATGCAAAAAACTAACTTTCAAGAGTGCTGCCTTGGAGCACTTTTGTGTCCCCACCAATTTAAAAATCAAACCTACTCACTTGGATATGTTATCTTTAATAGAAAATCTATCATCACAGAACATTTCTTTTTAAAGGAGCATGGGCTTGTTCACATTTTATGAAGACTTTGGAGATCTGCTGAGTCATGAGGAATTTTGAATAAAATATAATCTCAACTGTACAATACAGTAAAGTTGAACAACAAATTGATAAAAGCCATACCACATGCATGAAATCGGTGGCGAAGCAGGATTTATTGTTTACAAAGACTGTCCCTGGTCTGAGACAGCTCCGTGTTGAAAATATAGAATTTTCTGACAAAAAGGTTACAAATAAACATATTAGATTCACATTAATGAGATAACTTTTTACAAATGTATCCAGAAGACAATATATTTTAAAAGATTTTAGTGTGGAGCAAATTATTAAGATTAGAAAAAAATATTTGAGCTATCCTTTGCCGCCTAAAATGAAAGAATTGCAACTTAAGATTTTAAATGTGGTTTATTTAACGAGTGAATACATTAGAACAAAATTCAAAGGAGAGGCTGATGGTGGTAGATTTTGTGGCAGTGTTGCAGAAGACTAGTATAATTTGTTTTTCAATTGTAACTATGTAAATGTTTTCAGGAAGGATATATGGAGCTGCCTGCAGTCCAGGGATGTTGTACTGCCCCATTTGATATTAACAATTATCAAATTTGCAACTTTTATTGAAAACAAACATGTTGATTTTCTGGTGAATAATCTGATTGTGATAGGCAAATTCTTTATTCACAAATGCAGATTTTTTCAAACAAAATCAAATTTTGCACATTGGAAAAATGAGGTAAACTCACTTCATAAATCCTTGAAATTAATGGAGAATGACTTGACTTGTATTTTGTCACTGTTTGACAAGTATTTAAAAGTATAGTCCGACGAGGCGGCCGTTAGCCTAAGAGGGAGGAGCGCTAAGTTTGAATACTGTTGTCTGCAAACAGAGACGCTGGAGGGACTTCGGACTCTACCTTTAAGTTAAATGTTTTCCAAAAGCCCCTGTTTATTTTGACACATATATGTTCTTTTATGTGTGTGTGTGTATTTTGTTTTTTAATATTTTTTATGTCCAATTTGCGGTTTTGTCTCTGATGTCAATCGATGAAGTGCCTCACCTCGGATTTGTTTAACTTGTTAACATAAATAAATACATTTATATATACATATATATATATATATATATATATATTTACGATCCCTCCCCATCAGGGGGCAGCAACGCGCTGAAAGTTCCGGCAGCTCCAGGAAGTTGATGGCGAGCAGCGTCCTTCGGAAAATTCACTCTGAGAAATTCGGGGTTTTTTCAAAGCAAGCGTTGACTAGAACTCATGAAAGACACAGAGAAGAGCTGCTTATAGGTGAGTGCTCAATGGTACGTTATTGACATGTTGTTTTGTCCTGTAGTATTTGTTCATTTAATTGTTGATGAACTAGCTAGCAGCTCCTCTGCTACCTAGCAGTTACAGTAAGTTACCATCAGATGCTAAATGGCAGTTGTTCTTTCTTTCTTTCTTTCTTTCTTTCTTTCTTTGTAAGAAATGTGCTTCTTACACAAATGTTAAGGTTATATGTGTTGCATGAATCTGGGTGCGTGGAGTTTATGGGGTGAGCTTCTTTTAATTTATTTTATCTTTATTTTTGATGTAAGCACTTTGACGCTTTTGACACTGTTGATAATTTGTAATTTCATACAGATTGCAAAGCTGTCTAATGTCAGGAGGGAGGATGTGAAGATGTGCACCAACCATGGACAGTTTTTCATATATTTCATTTCAGGCAATACGTTTTCATATTTTCATAGAGCACAAGAAGATGACCACTTACATTGCCGATCATTTTATCACAAAACAAAACAACACAACATAGTTATGGCCATAACTATGTAACAAAATATATTCAACATGCCTGAAAGGGAGTAGGAAGAAGCGAATTTGATAAATCCCACCCCCATTTCTCCATATGAATCACAGAAATCATGCTTCCTCCAAAACAATAGGAAAAACAAACTATTGACCACAACTGGAGCAACAAACCATAGAAAAACAGGAATTTCTACTAAATAACTCAAGCTACTAGGATCATAGTGGCATTACCATAGGCAACAATTAACAATTATATTGCAACAACAAAAGCACATATTAACAATAATTGAAAAGAAGACAATTCTCAATGGTAGCAGACATACCAACAGTGGTAGTGAACAAAAAGAGTACATTAACACTAGCACTGATTCAAGACCCACTCTATATATTGTGACCAAACCATATTTCTGAATAACATTTTATACCCATTAATATTTTAACATTATTTGTGTTGTTTTTCCAGATTCTTCCAAAGTTTAGCCCCACATATAGTCAAACAAAAACCTTTACGAGTTGTTCAAACTTAAGGTATGATAAAATTTCAATATCGTCTGATTTTATTACACATAAAGGTTTAATATCTATACTGAAGGACAGACAACATAACAGTGGGTGTTTACAGTGTGGTATTGTAATACAAGTTGGTATTTACGATATGGTAGTGTAATACAAGTTATATAACTTTACTGTTGACAATTGATTTTAGTAATCTGTTGCAGACTCTTCACAAATGAGGTAATGCAAAAATTCAGTATGCATGGTGGTGGGCCACATGGAAAAAGGGCCTTCAAAAAAACTCCCTTCTTCTCTGTTATCACTGGTAAATAGAAAACTGCTAGTTCTTCGGTGATTGCCTCTTCATGTTAGAAATGTGACTTACATGACATGCATTAATAAACAACAACTTATTTGGACTGTACTAGTTAAACTCTGTAATACTGGTGTAGTTTCATGAAAAGGAACCATACTATAATGGGCTATATGCACGACTCCACCACTTCCTGAACTTCAGACAGCACCTTTGCTTTAGCAGTTGAACTTGTGGTGGCGATGGCAAACTAATTTTGGCACATTTTGCTGCGTCAACTTGCAGGCTTTTTAGCCTTTTTCTCTCAGCTTTTCTGCACCTTTCTTGCGGTTTTGTGTTTCATCCATCACTCTTCTCCAGGTCTGATCAGCTCAGACGGCAAAATTTGAAAACCGTGTTCAAAGAGCACCAGTGGTTGTGGGCTGAGAGATTTCATTGGATTAGCCCAATGTCCTTCAAGCAAATCAACCAATGGGTCGTCATGGTTGCTGAAAATGACTTATAATTGATTTTAGGTTAAATCATAGCATCCCTGGGCCGGCCCGGCCCAAAAGTGTGCGCGGCCCACAGGGTCCGGTACGTCAGATGGCCTGTCCATGTCTGAGTCTGGCTGCTAATGTTACAAACAAATGTGTAATCTGTACATTTGTGAGTTTTCTTCTCCGAGTCCTGTCGCGCTCCGGAAGTTGCTATTTTTGTTTGATTCAGTATGTAATGACCCTTTCTAACCCTTTTCTCTGGCCCTTCCTCAGCAAGTCAGCATCTGACATCCCTCGCTCTGAAGGGCTAGATTCATACCCCCCTACCCCTCTTTATGTCCACTACTCCTACATGCAAAGAGGAATTGGGACAGCACTATTTTCACGGGAGTGCGCAAAATTTAGTGGTAGGGCTAAAAAGTAGGGCTTGTGGGTGTAGTGGGACGCACCACCCACTAGGCCAATACACCCGTGTTTGTTGAAAATTTAAATAAAAAAGCCAGTGATTAGGGCTGGGCGATCATGGAAAAAAAAATATAATCACGATTATTTTAACTGATATTGAAATCACAATAATATACATGGTTATTTATTGATTTCATAAAAAGTGTTTATTGAACCACCAAAACTCAACCTCAGATATAACTTTAAAAAAAAACTGGAAATAAATTAGAAACAAGCAAAGGAGTAAAATAATGATATTATTTAAAATATTAATAGCAATAAAAATGAATACTCAATCTACATGCATTCCTGTTCTATATTCCCTGCAGTTTCCTTCCTACAACTCCACCAATCTGTTAACTTAAGGATAAATCGTTTTTCTTCGATTACAGTGTTTTTATGATCGTGAAAAGGCAAAATTGAAATCACAATTACAAATCGATTAATTGTCCAGCCCGACCAGTGATCATAAACTAGACTAGTCTAATAATGGCATAGGCCTGTCTGCTGTCAGAAAAATAAAAAGAATCAAGAATCAAATCAAATCGTGACCCTAAAATCGAAAATTTTATCAAATTGTGGATTTGTGACAGCCCTAATATTTACATTGTCAAGCCCTTTGAAAACATCTACCTTTTCTTATTGGATAATGTCTCATTACGTATAACATACAGTTGTGTGAAAAAGAACATAAAGGCTCGTCTGAGTTTAGTCAGAAAGCATCTACTTAGAGGATTCCCAAGACTTCTGGGAAAATACTCTGTGGACTGACGAGACAAAATCAGAACTTTTTGGAAGGTGTAGGTTACATCTGGCAAAAAAAGTAACACGGCATTTCAGAAAAGGAACATCACACCAACAGTAAAATATGGTGGTGGTAGTGTGATGGTCTGGGGCTGTTTTGCTGCTTCAGGACTTGGAAGACTTGCTGTGGTAAATGGAACCATGAATTCTGCTGTCTACCAAAAGATCCTGAAGGAGAATGTCCGATCTGTTGGTGACCTCAAGCTGAAGCGCACTTGGGTTCTGCAGCAGGACAATGATCCAGAACACACCAGCAAGTCCACTGCTGAATGGCTTAAGAAAAACAAAATGTAGACTTTGGACTGGCCTAGTCAAAGTTCCGACCTGAATCTGATTGAGATGCTGTGGCATGACCTTAAAAAGGCGGTTCATGCTCGAAAACCCTCCTCTGTGGCTGAATTACAACAACCCTGCAAAGATGAGTGGGCCAAAATTCCTCCACAGTGATATAAAAGACTCATTGCCAGTTACTGCAAATGCTTGATTGCAGTTGTTGCTGTTAAGGGTGGCCCAACCAGTTATTAGGTTTAGGGGGCAATCAATTTTTCTTACAGGGCCACGTAGGTTTGGATTTTTTCCCCCTTACTAATGAAAACACAAAATGCATTTAAAAACTGCATTTTGTGTTTACTTGTTATCTTTGTCCAAGTTTAAAATTTGTTTGATGATCTGAAACATTTAAGTGTGACAAACATGCCAAAAAATAAATAAGGAACACTTTTCCACACAACTATAGGTCACAGATATTGGCAACCACACTTGCGATTTTTCTACATTTATTCTATTGCTTTGTTTGCAGACGCTGTTCGGAAAATTCAGATGACATGATCAGCTCAGCAATGTCCATACATTATAAACAGGCTCAAGTTCGAAGTTGTGGAGGGGGCTATATAATGCAGGACACCAGCTATCTCATGCACAAATCAGTGCTGCTTTTCTTTTGGTCAACACATTTGATTTGATGTGATAAACAAACTAAATAAGGAGAATAACGTGTATTTTTTAGTAGATTCGTTTCACCACTGCATCAGAGCACCCACATATCCAAAATCTGCCTTTCTCAGTTAGAAAATGCCAAATTTAAATTTTGATATGGCATGATAGGACAGAAAGTTTGTTTGCCGTTGCTGTCAGCACAAACCTTGCAACAACTGCCACCTAGGCTCCTGCAGGTGGAAGTTCTCATGAGACTTGTGATAAGCTCAGTTTGGAAAGGCAGAGGAATTTAAAAAACAAAACAAAAAAACAGGTAAATTGATACTAATGGAAATTTACAGGAAAATACCAAAACGGGAGGTCGGCGTAAAAATGGGTTAAAATATGGTCTTTTCCCAGCCAAAACTTGACAGCTATGGTTAAATTCCATGATATCGGAATTCAGGGCTCTATGTTACGCAGCGCTTCAGCATGAAGAGCTACAAATGGCATTGACTGGCTGCATAAATAAAGATGTGTAAACCTCATCATATCATTGGCTGGATAGTGTTGCTCAGTGTTTTACTGTAGTTAACCTGTATGTTGTCACCTGTCGCTCAATGGGCCACATTGTAAAATGATATGGAATGAATTGTGAGCCTATGTACTTACTTTTAATATACAGTCAGGCGGGATTTTATTTCAGGGGCTGCATAAATTTGCTGTGCGCGGAAAACATGCGAATAGTGTGTGACTGCACAAGCATGCAGCTTAGAAGAAACATTGCTGTACACACAGTCACTGTGTGCACCATACTTGGTGAGGATAAGTAAGAATTTTGCTCAGCTCTGTTTATTTTCAGTTGCAGGAGACACAATCAACAAATTAATGGTCAAAAACAAAATTTTATTGAGGTATATTTCAAATCATATTATATGATCAGAAAAAGACCACTGGCTGGGGTGCTTTACTCAGCTGAGTCTTTTCCCTGTTGAAAGAAAAAGATTATGGATCAAATTTATGTTGAAAGTGTATTTCACATTCATAAGGGCATCTATTTTTAGCTGGTTCTATGAAAAAACAGAGACGATTGGAGCACTTTCATAAATAAGCAAACATTTAAAGCCAAAGGTGTACAGACATTTACCTTGCCAGAGTCACGGCTCTTTGCTCTCAGCTTGTTGACCTGAGACTCTGCAATGTCAGCACGCTCCTCAGCTTCCTCCAGCTCATGCTGGACCTTCCTGCACTTGGAAAGATGAACATTTGCCTGCTCCTCCTGGAATACAAAGGAAATAAAAATGCTTATATGCAACAGAAGGCTCGCCGCATATAAAATGCATCAAATGACTGGATAAAGTAAATGTTTCATCTTTTTCCTTACCGCCTCCTCAGCCTGCCTCTTGTAGGCCTTCACTTTGAGCTGCAACTTGTCAACCAGATCCTGCAGCCTGGTGATGTTCTTTTTGTCTTCCTCAGTCTAATGAATAGCAACCAATTATGTGTAAAATATGTGTGAAAGCTAGTTTAAATTTAGAATAATTTATCCATTCTAAGCGTCGATGTTGTTGTACCTGATAGGTGAGCTCCTTCACTCTCCTCTCATATTTGCGGACACCCTTAACAGCATCAACACCACGTCTCTGCTCAGCCTCGACCTCTCCTTCCAGCTCACGAACCTTTAGAAAATTAAATAAATGTATCAATTAAAAACTGTGTTTTTAGTATGCTTTCATAGATTTGCTCAGTCACATAAATCTGACATAATCATCCTTACTCTAGACTCAAGTTTCTGGAGCTGCTTCTTGCCACCCTTCATGGCCAGGTTCTCAGCCTCATCCAGGCGGTGCTGCAGGTCCTTAACAGCAACCTCAAGGTTCTTCTTCATCCTCTCCAAGTGAGCACTGGTGTCCTGCTCTTTCTTCAACTCCTCAGCCATCATAGCAGCCTAGAAAAAAGATATATGTTCAAGGTGGAAATGTTGGACAGTTGTAATTTAAAAGAAAAAAAACAAATAAGAACCCAATGAAATTGAAACTTACATCAGTGATGGCCTTCTTGGCCTTCTCCTCTGCATTTCTTGCTTCCTGAACAGTGTCATCCACTTCACTCTGGATCTGAACCAGGTCAGCCTCAAGCTTCTTCTTGGTGTTCAGGAGACTCGTGTTCTAAAAGGATGAGATTTAGCTAAGTAATGTCTGGACTGATTTATGAGTTTAGATTAGTGAAGTTTCAAAGAAGTTAACAGATTATTCACCTGAGAGTGCAGAAGTCCAACACGCTCGCTGGCATCCACCAGTTCCTGCTCAGCGACCTTGCGGCTTCTCTCTGTCTGTTCCAGAGCAGCTCTGAGTTCCTCAATTTCAGCCACCATGAGACCGTTCCTGCGATCCACCATAGCAGCCTGTTCCTTGAGGTCATCCTGGGCTCTGACAGCATCGTCAAGGTGCAGTTGAGCATCCTTAAGAAAAGCACAGATCATACACAGTATGTAACATAGAGAGCAGAGTATAGTTGTTCTCCCTGCAGTGTCTCTTTGCCTGATGATACCTTCAGCTGTGCCTGCACGTTCCTCAGCTGTTTCTGGGACTCAGCAGCCTGGCGATTGGCGTGGCTCAGCTGAATCTCCATCTCATTCAGGTCTCCCTCCATCTTCTTCTTGATTCTCAGGGCATCGTTCCTGCTCCTGACCTCAGCATCCAGAGTGCTCTGCATGGAGTCAATCACCCTCTGGCTGTTCCTCTTGATCTGCTCCATCTCCTCATCTTTCTCTGCAAGCTTCCTGTCCACCTCACCCTTAATCTGGTTGAGCTCCAGCTGAACACGCAGGATCTTTGACTCTTCGTGCTCCAGGGTTCCCTGTTGATGTCAAAAAAGAAATTATTTAGTTATTTATTCCTAAGTTGAATTTTCTTCTAAAAGGAATTCCTCTGACAAAGATTCACCTCAGCCTCCTCAAGAGCTGTCTGGATTTCAGACTTCTCTGTCTCAACCTGCTTCTTGGCCTTCTCCAGCTCGTGGATGCTCTTACCAGTCTCACCAATCTGTTCAGTCAGATCTGAGATCTCCTCTGAAAGGATATGTTCAAGGGATATTTAGTTTAAAAATGCAAAATATAGACATGAGAATATGCTGAGAGAGTTTGGTAGGAACTTACGCTGCAGGTTCTTGTTTTCACGCTTCATTGTCTCCAGCTGATCCAGGGCTTCCTCATAAGAGTTCTTCATCTTGAACAGTTCAGTGCTCAGAGAACGAGCCTCCTTTTGAGCTCCCTCAAGTTCAGCCTGACCCTCCTCATGCTTCTGCTTCCACTCTGCCAGCACCTAAATTATAACAGTTTATATATATAAATTATTCATCCATAAATAAAAAATCATTTTAATGTCTCGATCACCCAAATTAAAAGATGCTACCTTGTCAAAGTTCCTCTGCTTCTTGTCCAGGTTGGCAGCCAGGCCATTAGCTCTCTCCACATCAATCATAAGGTCCTCCACTTCACTCTGGAGCCTCTGTTTGGTCTTCTCCAGAGATGCACACTTGGAGTTCACAGCCTCAATCTGCTCCTCAGCCTCCTGAAGACGCTGGGCCAGCTTCTTCCTTTAACGAGAAGAAAAAATCATATTATGAACCCTTTGACACATGAACACGATTCAACAACATTGAATGTATTATACTGCCTTATAATATAGATTCATTTAACCTCATCCAACCAGCAACATGCATTTTAGACACATGATGCTACAATAAAAATAAAAAAAATTACTTCTATGAATATTACTCACTTGGATTCTTCAAGCTCCTCAGTGCGCTGGATAGCATCAGTTTCATACTTTGTTCTCCACTGAGCCACCTCGCTGTTGGCCTTGGACATACCACGCTGCAGTTCAGCCTTGGCCTCCTGCTCCTCCTCAAACTGCTCCCTCAGCAGATCACAGTCATGGCGGGCTGATTGCAGTCCATGGGCAAGAGCGTTCTTAGCCTGGTTCAAACACGAGGGGTAAAAATCAGCTTATCGTCTCAATTGTCTCCAGGCATTATCAAAATAAATTTCATTTCAAGGTTTCATACCTTGACCTCCTCTTCAATCTGCCTCTTGAGTTCCTCAATCTGCTGTGTGAAGGCCTGTTTGCCTCTTGTCAGCTGAGAGACCAGAGCTTCTTTCTCTTCAATCTGACGGCCAAACTCACCTTGTGTGAAAATGTTCATCAAACTAGTTTGAGTACACTTTCTTGATCATACATTGAATAAGTCTGCAGTAAAAAGCTGTGTCATACATACCATTTTCTGTGAGGAGACGTGCTTTCTGTGCACCCAAGTCATTGATCTGACGAACGTTCTCATCATTCTTGGTCTTAAGTTCACTAAGTTGGTCCTCAAGAGTGCGGCACATCTTTTCAAGATTGCCCTAATGTGGAGAAGAGAAATGGAATCAGTAAGATTTAATTGAAACTAATGAATGTCTTATTGCCTTTAAATTATTGCAACATGTATGAATGTGCTGTGCACCTTTGCTTTAGCAACAGCTTCCATGTTGCTGGAGAGGTCATCAATCTCCATCTTGTATTCACTCTTTTCTTTCTCAAGCTTCTGCTTGACACGCTGCAGGTTGTCGATCTGCTCTCCCAGCTCAGCAACGCTGTCAGCCTGCTTCTTGCGCAGAGCTGCAGCAGTGGCTTCATGCTGCAGAGTAGACTCCTCAAGGTCACGACGGAGCTTCTGGAACTCAGCCTCACGCTTCTTGTTCATCTCAATCTGAGCTGCTGTGGCACCACCGGCCTCCTCCAGCCTCTCGCTGATCTCCTCAAGTTCCCTGGAGAGGTCGGCCCTCTGCTTCTCAACCTTGGCACGAGCAGCACGCTCAGCCTCAATCTCCTCCTCCAGCTCCTCAATGCGGGCCTGTTGGATGTGGAATATGTCAGTCTTGAGAAAACTATCACATGTAAAAGATGGAGTACTGTGTCATTCTACATAATGAATCAGTCACCTGAAGCTCCTTGATCTTCTTCTGGAGCTGAGCACCCAATGACTGCTCATCCTCAATCTTGCTGAGGAGTTGGCTGATTTCAAAGTCCTTCCTGTGAGAATAATGATGTACAATATGAGACATTTTACATGTCTAGAACCACAATGCGTGTTACAAATAGAAGATAAAACATTTAGCTACTTTTTGAGTTTCTCCTCAGACTGCTGCTTGTCATTCTCCAGATCCATGATAGATTCCTGAGCCAGTTTCAAGTCACCCTCCAGCTTCCTCTTTGCTCTCTCAAGGTCCATGCGAAGCTTCTTCTCTTGTTCCAGGGAACCCTCAAGCTGAAAATTGATAAGCAATTATTATTGTCATGTTGAAGTTAGTACATTGTTATTTTCTTGTCATTTCAAGGGACTTTATGAACTTACATCATCAACTTGCTGCTCAAGCTTGGTCTTGGACTTGGTGAGAGTGTTGACTTTGTCTTCCTCAGCCTGCAGGTCATCCAGAGTCTGCTGGTGAGCCTCCTGAAGGGCTTTCTTCTCCTTTGTCAGTTTGGCAATGCTCTCATCCTGAGAGGCCATCTCCTCTGTCAGGTTCTTCACCTACATCAGCAAGAAAATGTTACCACAAGATGACAGTGTTCCTAAATGTTATCTGACCTGCATAAGATGTCTGACATTTACAAACCTTGTTCTCAGTGGCATGTTTCTCCTTCTCCACCTTGGCCAAGGTAAGCTCCAGGTCATCAATATCTTTTTTCAGCTCAGAGCATTCATCCTCCAGCTTTCTCTTCTTGGCAGTAAGCTCAGCATTGATCTCCTCTTCATCCTCCAGTCTCTCAGTTGTCTCTTTGAGTTTGGCCTCCAGCTGAATCTTGCTCTTGATAAGTCCCTCACATCTCTCCTCAGCATCTGACAGATTCTCTGATTCCTAGTTTTCATTTGACAAAAGATTGATTGCACATTTCACATTTAAAAAAATTGCATATGAAGTACAACTCTTTACAGATATCCACTCACAGATGCCACTTGGAGCTGCAGATCGTTCTTCTCCTGCAGAAGAGACACCATCTTCTCCTCCAGTTCCTTCTTCTTGGCCAAAGCAGTGGCCAAGTCTGATGTCATCTTATCATAGTTCTCCTTCATCTGGGCCAGCTCCTTCTCAGTCTCAGCACTCTTCAGGAGAGGCTTGATCTTGTAGTACACCTTCATCCATGGCCAGTGTTTGACATTCATGAATGAGCGGACGTTGTACTGGATGGTATAGATGGCTTCCCTGTGAACATAAAGTTTTTGTTATCGAAAAGGGGATTCTTTATTATTCCTGGCATGGTTGTTTTTTTAATCTCTACATGCCTCCTCTCCATCATCTTAACAAACTCCTTCCTCATGAGGTAACCACGGCAGAGAGCCTGAGTCATTGTGACCAAAGCTGCCAGCTTTTCATCTCTCATCTCCTCAAGGGTACCCAGCAGACCGGCCTTGAAGAACACCTGAACAAATCCAGCAAAGAAATATATAATTTAGAAAAAAATTGGTTTTAATATATTTTCAAACTATCCGAGATAACATATGTCTCATGGAGAAAGTATTAATTGAAAATCTTATCATTTAATGAAGTTCACCAAAGCTTATGAAATCGATCAAATCATTTACCTTGGTGTGTCCAAATCTGTACTCATCATGATTAACATCAATTGATCCAAGCAGCTTCTCTGAGGCCTTCTTGTTGTCAATGAACTGGCCCTCAGGGATGACACTGGCATTCAGTACCTTGTATCTTTTATGAGAGAATTGAAGGTAAGAGTCATCATTTTATTCTAGTAGTTTATTATGATATAATAATTATTTCTGTTTAAGAGCATTGGTGTAATTAAACAGAAATATCACCTCTGTTTGAAGTCACCATAGAGGATTCTGCTGGGGAAACCTTTCCTGCAGATTCGGATACCCTCCAGCACACCGTTACACCTGAGCTGGTGGATGACCAGGAAGTTCTCCATCAGACCTGTAGAGTAAATCTTTCTCAGTTATTACAAAACACTAATAACAGAAATAACGAACAAACCACTAAACTGACACTGTGACAATGAAATACTGTGTCTTTTGTACCTGGAGTCTTGGACTCATTGGGAATCAGGCAACGCACAAAGTGAGGATGGGTGCTCCTCAAGTTTGTCATGAGCTTGCCCAAGTTCTCCTGTAGATACAAAGAAATGAATAATTGTCATACAAGGGATAATGTGAATTTCAACTTCAAAAGAAATTTGATATATTTCTCAATCCTTACCCTGAACTGTGAAGACACAGTCTGCATAGAACCACCCTTCTTCTTGCCTCCCTTCTTGCCCGTATCTGTTTTTCAGATTGTAATGAAAACAGAAACTTTTTTGTCAGGGACTTCACATTAACATTACTGTAAACTTAACCAACGTGCAGTAAGAAGAATTCATAGAACACAGTTTACTGTCAAAATTCTTACCCTCAGGAGCAGCAGGAGGATAAATTACAGCCAGCAGTTTACATGAGGACTTCTGGTACAGCTGCAGGACAGACTCATTCAGTGGGTCCTTGTTCTTGTCCAGCCAACCAGAGATGTTGTAATCCACAGTACCAGCATAGTGGACCAGGGAGAAGTGGGCCTCAGCCTTGCCCTTGGCAGGCTTTGGCTTCTCAAAGGCCTTGTTCTTGCCAAGATGCTGATCATACAGCTTGTTCTTGAAGGAAGTGTCAGTGGCCTTGGGGAACATGCACTCCTCTTCAAGGATGGAGAAGATGCCCATGGGCTTGGTTAACACAGAGAGAAGTGAGACGGGATCATTAATCAACAGCGCTCATGAATCACACTGCAGTAATTCTTGCACAACATAGATTCCTGAAATGGATGTTCTACCTTTTCAATCAGCTCAATGCAGGCAGCCAAGTCCATACCAAAGTCAATGAACTCCCAGATGATACCCTCCTTCTTGTACTCCTCCTGCTCCAGGACAAACATGTGGTGGTTGAAGAACTGTTGTAGTTTCTCATTGGTGAAGTTGATGCACAGCTGCTCCAAGGTGTTGAACTGTAAATGGACAAATAATCAGTTATAATAGGAAAACAGACCATCGTTAAAAAAATTGGATGTTGAATTTTGGGAATGAGGCCTACATCAAAGATTTCAAAGCCAGCAATGTCCAAGACACCAATGAAGAAATTCCTTTGCTGCTTGGTGTCCAACATCTGGTTGATACGGATGACCATCCACAAGAACATCCTTTCATAGATTGACTTGGCCAGAGCAGTGACAGAGTTCAGCACCTAAAGAAAAACAAGGACATATGTTGATGAATGTCATACACATGTAAGCCATAATAAGACCACTTAGCATATGTTTTGTAACAATTTTATGGAAGTAACTGGAGTAATCTATTTCTGTAAAATAGTGTCTGTTATTAATGGCTCCTGTTTACCTGAGGCACAGTCTGTCCCTTGGTGACAAATTCATTTCCGACCTTCACTCTGGGATAGCACAGAGCCTTCAGCATGTCAGCAGAGTTCAGACCCAACAAGTAAGCAACCTTGTCAGCATCTAAAAACAGTCATTTATGATTAATGTATGCAGTCGGAGACACTAATTGTCATTCTTTTTGTGTACAAATATCAATTTGCTTAAAACCTATCCAAATATTTCAGTGTATATATATTCACCCTCTGTGCCATCAGGCTCAGCCTGCTCTTCACGCTGCTTCTGCTTGAACTTCATGTTACCATGGTGAAGAACAGCACCAGTCATCTTGTAGATGCTCATCTTCTCCCTCACCATTGAAGCCCAGGATGTCAATGGCATTCTGTTGAAAAGAGAAAATAATGTGACGTCATTATTTCGGGATATGCTTTATAAAAGCTATTTCACTGCACCTCTAAATATTTTCTGAAATTCAATATATTTACATTGCCAGTCAAATGTTTGTACACACAGTGTGTCCATTCTTTTGACTGGAATTGCATATAAAATTGAGATGTAATAATAAATGTCACTCACATCAGTGGCATCCAGCTCTTCTTTGTCATCAATGCTGGCCACAGTGATCTGACCCATGCTGCACATGGGGAAGTCATAGGGGTTGGTTGAGATGAGTGCCATTTCTGAAAATCAAATGGTTAAATATTCAGTTGATTATTTTGATACATGAAATTTGATCTGACACGTTGCAAGAGCTCATTCTGCTTACCGATCAGCTCAGGCTTGTGGTTTGTCATCATCTGGTAGAAGATGTGGTAGCCTCTCTCATCAGGAAGCTGGAATGTCACTCTGGACTTCTCCAGCAGATCTGTAAATTTTGTCCATCACTTTAAGTTTTTAAAACACTTTAAAACAGCATTACATGGATTCTCATTGAGAATTACATGAGAATTACTTACATGTCTCAATATCAGCACTAGCCAGTTTGCCGGTTGTGCCGAAGTGAATCCTGATGAATTTACCCTGTTTGGAACAATCAAATATTGAAGGATCACCCACTTTGTCAATGTTTAGCAAGATAATCACCATATAAAACTGATTCTGTACTTACAAAACGAGAGGAGTTGTCATTCCTCACAGTTTTGGCATTACCGTAAGCCTCCAGCAGGGGATTGGCAGCAATGATCTGATCCTCCAGTGACCCCTATAATCCAAGTTTAGTAATTGTATTAGCAAATGACTTTATTATGCAAGTATTCTGTGATGTCATAGATGTTGTCACAACAAACCTGCATCTTGCCAGATTGTGCTGCTTTCTTCTCTCCTCCTCCAACAGAGATTGTTGCAAAGTACTGAATGACACGCTTGGTGTTCACAGTCTTTCCAGCACCAGATTCTCCACTGGGTATAGACACAGATTTGTAAGTATTTGATCACTAAATTCATTTAATTTAAACAAAATCAATGAATGTGATACTCACGTAATCAGGACAGACTGGTTCTCCCTATCTGTTAATGTGAAGAGAACAGCATTTACTAAGCATATAAATCATATCCACCATACTCATGATGAAACAAATTATTCCACATTCAGGACCTACCAGTAAGCATGAACTGATAAGCATTGTCAGAGACAGAGAAGATGTGGGGTGGAGCCTCCATACGCTTCTTGCCTCTGTAGGCAGATACAACTTCAGAGTCGTACACTGGGAGCCACTTGTAGGGGTTCACAGTTGCACAGAACAACCCAGAGTAGGTCTGCAAGAAGTTATGGAGATTTCATGTTAATATCATTTAGGAAACAACAATAGTCATTTTCAGTGCTCCTGTTTTAGTGAGATTGTCTTACGTAGATCATCCATGCTGCATAACGCTCTTTGAGATTGTACAACACAGAGGCTTCATTGAGATGGGTCATCATGGCCATGTCCTCAATTTTGTCGAACTTGGGAGGGTTCATTGGAGTGACGTCATCTTCTTTAACTGTCCTCTCCTGCAGCAGAACATTCCCCACAGTTAGAATTTATCACAATTAATTCCCAGTTGAATGTGACTTTACTGTACCAACCTCCTCGGTGCCCAAGACTTTGACGGTGACTTTGCCACCATCTTTCTTGAGGATTGTACCCTTCACATACAGCTCTTTGGCATCTGCCACGTAGCAGGCACTCTTGGCATCAAATGGCTTGTTTTGAGCCTCAATTCTCTCCTTCTCTGGCTTTCGGAGGTAAATGGCAGCTTTGCCATAAACGGCCATCTCCGCGTCTGTACTCATGGTGGCAGCTTATGTCTTTTAGAAAGAAAATCAGTCAAAATTAATTTAACGTGTTGAAATAAACTCTTGTACTCACACAGGTAATTCTACCTTCCATATGCATGGTGATCTTCACTGAAATAATTAATTCTTGCATGGTTTATCAAAACAGTGATTAACTCATACAACTTCATACACTTTCACATAAGATGTTTTAAAAATCAAACCTGATAGAAAGTTGTTCATACCTGACCCTGCCTTTGATAGTCTGATTTATCTGCAATCCTGTTGAAAGCATATCATTTGGACATTTTCAGTTTTTGAAGAGTATGAAAGTTTTGAATTTTTCTGTAGAACTATGATGAATTTCTCTAAAAATGACACCATCAACATTTTTGAGTAGACAGGTGACACCTACCACAAGCTGGAGTCTTCAAGGGTCCTCTACCACACGCTGCTGTGTTGTCTGGGATGCCTTATATTGAATCCAGCATGCCTACTCAGCAACGGTTAAAAACGGGACCTATGCCAAATGTGGTGTGGATAACTGTCAGAGCCGGCATCTCCTGAAACGCAGTGTGCATCAAATGTATTAGATGTCATTCAGAGGTGTTTGTTCCTCTTTCTTTTTGAAAAATAATATTAGTTTATTGTTTTGCAAAGAAAATTTACCAAGCCGTGACAATCCAATGAATCTATTATAATCAGAGAAGAATGTATGAGAAAAAACTGAAAGTTGTTCAGCTTATTTGGAAGGAATTTATTAATTTCCACCTGCCAATTTCTTAATGTCTTCTTTTTATATGATAAATCCTGCATAATTAATTGCTTTTGTGCTGCATATTTTGATGGTTTGACTTATACAAGGTTAAAGTAATGCATATGCTCCCATTATAATTATTTCAGCTGTCTACACAGACTGCTTGCCTACTCGTATTTCACGGAGCATGTCACTGCAATCCCAACTATTTTTTTACAGAATCAAAGTTTACGCTTTGTTTTTGTTAGAGCATATCTTTTTCACTTTATAGTGATACTTTGTAAAAACACATCAGATGTTCACAATGTCATTTTTACATTGTGCATTTTCATTATTTATATCTTTTTTTCGGCTTGAATACAGAAAAACAATTTATTTATTTACTTCATTAGTTAGTAAGCTAGTTAATTAAAATTTTGCATTGTGTATTTGAAAAATGTCCAGTGGGATTTGTCCAGCATTACACATTTCTGTGTATTTTTGGACTAGGAAATATCCTTTTATTTAACACATATAGTTATCTAGGACTCAAAATATATATTGTTAGAAAGATGAAAATACTGCACTACTATTTCTTCTGGAAGGCAAGATAAGAAAGGTTCCCCACTATCTATCAAACTTTAAAAACTTGAACTTGCATTGTTAAATTTTGTGGGGATGGGGACACTTAACAAATCACATTTGATTTAAACACATTCACAGAAAACATTGTAGCTCTGTTCCTGCAAAGTTAGAGGGCCACTCAATATTCAGAGGTTTAGAAATGTGTTTTTTAACATTGCCAAAGATACTATACATATATATATATATATATATATATATATATATATATATATACTACATTTATCATGTACACTATGGCATGATGATTTAATTAACACAAGTATTTGATATACTGCATGTTTCTGCATGTAGGGACTTTTTTTCTGTTTGATTTGTAGCTGTCAAGAGTCAAAGCAGCATGCACGCGTCATTTAATGTCACAAGTGAGTAAGTGTTAACATTTTTTGAATAGCTACACTCCAGACTACAAGTGAATGTGGTGTAATAGAGTGTTGAACTGTTTAAATCTTTAAATGTCTATTTTCTGGGACCTTTCCCCCTTGGTACTAATGCCATGGATGTTATTGCTGCAAGGTCAGGATTTTATTGCAGGTTAATGTGGGTTAGTGCTCCTGTCTATGGACTACATGTCACTTTCTTTATGTGAGGAGCACAAAGTCAGCTATTTTACATGCACCACACAAAAATAGCATGAGTTTTCCATATAGTCACCAGCATTAATTCAAACAGTGCAAATCAATAAAAGAAATTAGCCTCTTGAGGTCTGTTGTTGCAAATTGGTGTCATACCACTTATGGCTTTTGTTTATTTAATTTATTTTTTGTTTAATTGATTAATTTTTTCTTTTCTTTTATTAGCTCTCATTTATGTATTTATGTTAAATTATTTATTTGTTATTAACTGCACTTTTACTCTAGTCTTTTTCTTTTTGTTATTTTTACTGTATTTATTTTGTTTTTATATAATTGTAAATTATTTCAGACTTTAAGGGGTTAAGAATGAAAGGAGCCAAAGGAGCTTGGTGTGTGTGTGTTTATCTTCTTTGTCAGTCCATTATAATACTGTAAGTTGAAAGTATTGGTTATTCCCAATTGTGTTCCACATTTCTTGGAACCATGTGGTCTCCATGGATCCAAGAAAAACATTACCTGCCAAATCTGCTAATGCTTCTCTTAAATTTGTGGTATAAAGTGAATACACAAGTTTTGATATTATAGTGATAAATGGGTTTGAGTTTTAAGCTTTAAAATAATCATCTTAAACTTCTTTCACATTGACTGCCAACTTAGCTTGTTTTTGTTTTACTGGACATCTTAAATTCACATATCAAAACTAATGAGTAGTTCCTTAATGTATAGTATGTCTTGCATCTCTGCAATGCTCAGCCTTGTAGAAATTATGCCATAGACCCACCACTACAACTTCCAGCCTCTTATTTGTCCTCAGTCATGTTTCATGTCAAACAACATCGTAATTATGTCATTCCCTAATAGACCTCTTGACCTTCCATGCATGCCTTGGATCTCGCAGGCTGTCATCTATTTCAATCAATCCTCTTTGTATAGAAGAGGCTTTAGTTCTCTTCAGTAGAATTATCTAGACACGCTCACCATCACATTCCTGACAAGAGTTTACTACTTAAATTGTCAGATGGTGTGTGAGTAGAAGTCCATCATATCTGTTGCATCACCAGCTGTTCAAATACTTTGCACCCTGTTTGTCTATTTTAAATCTTCCCTCTGATCCTTAATTTGTCCCACCTGTTGACTGACTGCAAACTTAGCAGAGGATTACTTATGCATGTTTATTGAAATACTATCCTTGGTTCATGTCATAGAGTTCCTCTTAACAGGAAGCAGACGTAGAGGACAATGCATTTACCAGACATTATTTAGATTTTTTCGAAGCCTTCCAGAGATAGTGATCAGTAAATGAAAAAACAGAAAAATTAACATGAGCAGTAAATTTTACTGAACAGTGAACAGTTTTACAATGTAGAGAAAATTTTAAGTGATCGATGAATAATCGTTAAAATGTAGTACATGCATACATAAATACAGTCATAAGAATCATTATGATTGATAAAGTGATGAAGTAAACGGCCATCATGTATGTCACACAGTACAACACCGCAGGACTTTTTATTAGACTGCTTGTCTAAATAAAGTAGTTAATGTAAACACAAACACAAGCTTTACTTCTTCCAGTTAGTCACAGAGGGTGGCTTAGTCTCAGTGTGGTTGCTTACAATGCAGAAGTTAAATACAGAGCACATACCAAACACAGTTAGGATGACAGCTGATGTTATATAAAGTTAGAATTTGACGCTAGTACGCATTTCTCATGTTTCATCTTTCCATCAGCAAATGCAGATCTTAAATTGGTGATAATCTCCACTTAAAATAGCAATTGTCTTTTATGATATGAGTTTTTGACAAATTTGAATCACTTTGATAATTTATCAATACATACCAACAACATCAAAGCTATGCATCCTAATCCATATACAGTAGAAGCTTGAATTTGCTTGTCTAAAAAAGTGGTAATTGAAGCAAATACTTAACAAAATTATTATACTGATATTATAATTCTAATTAAAAAATTATGATAAAATAACTTTGAGTGTTTCAAAAAGGTGATAACTTTTAATTTAGAATAAAATTAGTAATTTGAAAAAAAAATACTATCTGTTAAAAAAAAAGAAATATGTACTTATATACTCATATACAGATATCTGTTATACAGAAAACGCTGTCTCTGATGAGTTGTAAGTGATATGTCTTTGGTATTTACACTCGTATATCAAGCTTTTAACATGTTAACTGACTACAGGCATAGCTCCAAGGCCATTTTTGGCGCTTGCACATTACTGCAGCTTGAATGTCAGCCTCGCTCTGCCTGTGGTGGAGCAGTCTAATGTTTAAGATGCCACAGAGCCTAGTGAATTACAAACACTTATAAGTTCCACATTAAAGTGTCACTCAGTAAAAAGGATGTTTTCATTTGCAGAAAGAATTACATGCATCTATGGATGTCAAATTGTTTTCACGCCTCAAAACACTCAATAAGTCTTCTTTAAACAGATACATAAATACACAAGCATGTACCCGGGGTTTTTCTGCAAGCTCAAGACTGCAGTAACAAGGCAGCTGACACTTTCTCATTTCTGGTTAACCTCTTCATTCTGTGGCACAAATATGCATTTATAGTCACCCACATCCGGATCTGAGATGTTTTCTATTTTACATCAAACTGTACAGCTGTAATCATCAGGTTGAAATTTTTACTCATTTTCACAAATAATTATTAGTCACACTTGCAATAACCACGCAATAATTAATCAGAACCTAGTCAAGTGTGATGATGTATGCCAAAAATGTTGAAACATAATGTAAATTCAAAACACACTGCATTTCTATTCGTTCCCAAATACTTCTTATATTTTGAATATTTCAACTGTTTGTGTATTTATTGTTTGAAGCTCTACAATTTTATTTGTGTTTTATTATATAGTTTGTTTTTGTTGACTTTTTTGAGTGACAGTAAAGACACAATAAATAACTAAAAGTAAAAAAATGTTATTACCAACAAACGGAAGGACCAAAGAAAAAGAGGAAAAGGGAAAAATCTATTGTGCCTGCATAGGCTACTTCTGCTACTTAAGCATATGGGTAAGTCTCTGTGTCCTTTTTTGTTTGCTTGTTTTAATTATTTCATTAATAATATAATATCACACTTTATATCTAATGTAGTGTTGGCATTTTAAGTCTTTTTCTAAATAAATTCTGAATATAAACAGACTAGTTGGTCTACTTCAGTCTTTTATAAGCCACTAAAACATATTTTGTTAAGCTTTTGGTTTTGTTAAAAACATGGTTGAGATCTTTCTGATCAGAGCCAGAGTACATGCACAGTTTTGTATTGGGGCTTCTTTTTTTTTCATGGTGGTTTTCAAAATTGGGTATGATGTTGCTTTAATCCCCCACATTTCTTCCTTGGTTTTGCCATATTTCCAGCAAAGTTGGAATACTTACAGCACTAATGACGTGCTTACTAACTGTATGTACCATCTTCACCTCAGAGGATTGTTATAGCTTTTTTTTTTTTTTTTTGGTCATGTGAAAGGGTCATGTTGTATATCATTATGATTATATGTTTTTGCTGTGACTGATGTTCCACCCATTCATCTATTATCTTTGCCCACTTATTCCAGTGTCGGGTCGTTGGATAGCTGGAGCCTATCCCTGCACTTATTATGCATGAGGCAGGGTACATCCTGGGCAGGTCACTGGTCTGAAACAGGTATATGGTGTTTCTCCACACAAATCAGTCTGTGTTAAGGATTTGAAATGACTTGGACATGTAATCTAAATTATATGGAATCCTTTTGTGTTTGGCTCTTATTAATAAATGGAAAAGAAATTACAGACAGCAATGTAAAAGCAGCAATAATCTTTAATGTTTCAGAGTCAACAAAATCATATTATATGATTCAACATGGTGAGACAGAATGTCCTTTACTCAGCAGCCTCCTTTCCCTGTTTAAAAAAAAAAAAAGGAGATGTAATGAGTTTTTGGTATATTTCAAAATCTTAAATTACATTATTTAATCCTTCATTTAGCTATTGGATTCAATGGGAAAATGTGACAAAACTTTTAACTGGAAATTTTTACATTTAAAGGCACTAGAGGCAGGAATTACAAAAGAGAAAACAATCATGTCCAGTTTTTTTAAAAACTTGTGAGTGATGAAGCGTTAAAAACCAAAAAGAACGAGCCCACCCACGTCCCTCTCCGTTGCTTTGAACAGGCTGTGTGCTACATAAGGTACTGCAATTCGGTGGCCGAATTTCCCGTGCTGCCCTGCGGATGTGATGTCAAATAATGCTGCATCCGCATCCCCAACAGTTCTGATACGGGAAGAAGACGGTCGCAGTAAATTCAAACACTGTAACCCAGGGGTGCCCAAGTCTGGTCCTCGAGAGCTACTGTCCTGCAATTTTTAGAACATACCCTCTCCAACACAGTCAGCTCTGCGGAGGCCTGGTAACGAGCCATTCATTTGATTCAGGTGTGTTGGAGAAAGGATGCAACCAAAATGTGCAGGATAGTAGATCTCGAGGACTGGACTTGGGCACCCCTGCTGTAAGCGATAGTTATGGATTTTTCTGCCGTCAGCAAACGATCCAGATCAATTGAAAGACACTAAAAAGTGTAACTACGAAGAAAAGGTGTAGTAATAGTAGTAGTAGTAGTAGTTCAGTTTAAGCACGCTCCCGTGACGGCTTGGCTCATGGCTGCAGTAACCTGAAGCGGCAGTCGCGAGTTTCATTTCTTAATCTTGCCTCTAGTCCCTTTAAGCTTAGATTATTGAAACAAAGGGTAAACAGGACTGAGAATTGAACTAAAAAAAAGTCTATGCATAAATAAATGAATTTAAAGAAAACCTGAAGATTTGATTTAAGAAAAAGGAAAAGTGTAAATGGTCACTGGATTAACATATATATTTACCTTGCCAGAGTCACGGCTTTTTGCTCTCAGCTTGTTGACCTGAGACTCTGCAATGTCAGCACGCTCCTCAGCTTCCTCCAGCTCATGCTGGACCTTCCTGCACTTGGAAAGATGAACATTGGCCTGCTCCTCCTGGAATGCAAAGGAAAATAAAATGTTTAAATGTAACAGAAGGCTCAAAGACTCACCAAATATGAAACGTATGAGATAATTGTACAAGGGAAATGTCTTTTTTTTTTTTTTTCTTACCGCCTCCTCAGCCTGCCTCTTGTAGGCTTTCACTTTGAGCTGCAACTTGTCAACCAGATCCTGCAGCCTGGCAACGTTCTTCTTGTCCTCCTCAGTCTGGAATAAATTATGTGAATTTGTATGTGAAATAATGTGTGTGAGGGCGACAATAAAAGAATAATTATACTATCCATTTTAAGTGTCAATGTTGTTGTACCTGATAGGTAAGCTCCTTCACTCTCCTCTCATATTTGCGGACTCCCTTAACAGCATCAACACCACGTCTTTGTTCAGCCTCGACCTCTGCCTCCAGCTCACGAACCTTTAGAAAGTTAAATAAATGTATGAATTAGAAACTGTGATAAAATCGTTTTAATAGATTCGGTCAGTTACATAAATCTGACATCATCCTTACTCTAGACTCCAGTTTCTGGAGCTGCTTCTTGCCACCCTTCATGGCCAGGTTCTCAGCCTCATCCAGGCGGTGCTGCAGGTCCTTAACAGCAACCTCAAGGTTCTTCTTCATCCTCTCCAGGTGAGCACTGGTGTCCTGCTCCTTCTTCAACTCCTCAGCCATCATAGCAGCCTAGACACAAAAATGTATGAAAGGTTGAATGATTGGACAGTTAAGTTGCAATTGAAAAAACAAAACAGAAAGCCCCAAATACAATTCAAGCTTACATCAGTAATGGCCTTCTTGGCTTTGTCCTCTGCATTTCTTGCTTCCTGAACTGTGTCATCCACTTCACTCTGGACCTGAACCAGGTCGCCCTCAAGCTTCTTCTTGGTGTTCAGGAGACTTGTGTTCTAAAAGGATGAGATTTAGCTAAGTAATGTCTGGACTGATTTATGAGTTTAGATTTGTGAAGTTTCAAAGAAGTTAACAGATTATTCACCTGAGAGTGCAGAAGTCCAACACGCTCGCTGGCATCCACCAGTTCCTGCTCAGCGACCTTGCGGCTTCTCTCTGTCTGTTCCAGAGCAGCTCTGAGTTCCTCAATTTCAGCCACCATGAGACCGTTCCTGCGATCCACCATAGCAGCCTGTTCCTTGAGGTCATCCTGAGCTCTGACAGCATCGTCAAGGTGCAGTTGAGCATCCTTAAGAAAAGCACAGATCATACACAGTATGTAACATAGAGAGCAGAGTATAGTTGTTCTCCCTGCAGTGTCTCTTTGCCTGATGATACCTTCAGCTGTGCCTGCACGTTCCTCAGCTGTTTCTGGGACTCAGCAGCCTGGCGATTGGCGTGGCTCAGCTGAATCTCCATCTCATTCAGGTCTCCCTCCATCTTCTTCTTGATTCTCAGGGCATCGTTCCTGCTCCTGACCTCAGCATCCAGAGTGCTCTGCATGGAGTCAATCACCCTCTGGCTGTTCCTCTTGATCTGCTCCATCTCCTCATCTTTCTCTGCAAGCTTCCTGTCCACCTCACCCTTAATCTGGTTGAGCTCCAGCTGAACACGCAGGATCTTTGACTCTTCGTGCTCCAGGGTTCCCTGTTCATATCAAAAATGAAATTATTTACTCATTTCTTCCTAAGTGGAATTTACTTTAAAAGGAATTCCTCTGACAAAGATTCACCTCAGCCTCCTCAAGAGCTGTCTGGATTTCAGACTTCTCTGTCTCAACCTGCTTCTTGGCCTTCTCCAGCTCGTGGATGCTCTTACCAGTCTCACCAATCTGTTCAGTCAGATCTGAGATCTCCTCTGCAAGAATATGTTCAAGGAAAATTTAGTCTAAAGATGCAAAATATAGACATGAGAATATGCTGAGAGAGTTTGGTAGGAACTTACGCTGCAGGTTCTTGTTTTCACGCTTCATTGTCTCCAGCTGATCCAGGGCTTCCTCATAAGAGTTCTTCATCTTGAACAGTTCAGTGCTCAGAGAACGAGCCTCCTTTTGAGCTCCCTCAAGTTCAGCCTGACCCTCCTCATGCTTCTGCTTCCACTCTGCCAGCACCTAAATAAAAATAGTTTATATCTAAATTATTCATCCATCAGTAAAAAAAGATCTAATTTGTTGTCTTGGTCAACCAAATTAAAAGATGCTACCTTGTCAAAGTTCCTCTGCTTCTTGTCCAGGTTGGCAGCCAGGCCATTAGCTCTCTCCACATCAATCATAAGGTCCTCCACTTCACTCTGGAGCCTCTGTTTGGTCTTCTCCAGAGATGCACACTTGGAGTTCACAGCCTCAATCTGCTCCTCAGCCTCCTGAAGACGCTGGGCCAGCTTTTTCCTTTAATGAGAAGAAAAGGATCAGATTATGAACCTTTAGACACAGGACCACTATTCGACAAGAGTGGATGTACTGTACTTCCTTTTAGGATAGATTCATTTAACCAGCAAGATGCATTTTAGACACATGATGCTACAATGAAAAAACATTTACTTGTATGAATATTACTCACTTGGATTCTTCAAGCTCCTCAGTGCGCTGGATAGCATCAGTTTCATACTTTGTTCTCCACTGAGCCACCTCGCTGTTGGCCTTGGACATACCACGCTGCAGTTCAGCTTTGGCCTCCTGCTCCTCCTCAAACTGCTCCCTCAGCAGATCACAGTCATGGCGGGCTGATTGCAGTCCATGGGCAAGAGCGTTCTTAGCCTGGTTCAAACACGAGGGGTAAAAATCAGCTTATCGTCTCAATTGTCTCCAGGCATTATCAAAATAAATTTCATTTCAAGGTTTCATACCTTGACCTCCTCTTCAATCTGCCTCTTGAGTTCCTCAATCTGCTGTGTGAAGGCCTGTTTGCCTCTTGTCAGCTGAGAGACCAGAGCTTCTTTCTCCTCAATCTGACGGCCAAACTCACCTTGTATGAAAATGTTCATCAAACTAGTTTAAGTACACTTTCATAGTCATACACTAAATAAGTCTGCAGTAAAAAGCTGTGTCATACATACCATTTTCTGTGAGGAGACGTGCTTTCTGTGCACCCAAGTCATTGATCTGACGAACGTTCTCATCATTCTTGGTCTTAAGTTCACTAAGTTGGTCCTCAAGAGTACGGCACATCTTTTCAAGATTGCCCTAATGTGGAGAAGAGAAATGCAATCAGTAAGATTAAAGTTAAACTAATGAATGTCTTATTGCCTTTAGATTATTGCAACATGTATGTGTTTTGCACCTTTGCTTTAGCAACAGCCTCCATGTTGCTGGAGAGGTCATCAATCTCCATCTTGTATTCACTCTTTTCTTTCTCAAGCTTCTGCTTGACACGCTGCAGGTTGTCGATCTGCTCTCCCAGCTCAGCAACGCTGTCAGCCTGCTTCTTGCGCAGAGCTGCAGCAGTGGCTTCATGCTGCAGAGTAGACTCCTCAAGGTCACGACGGAGCTTCTGGAACTCAGCCTCACGCTTCTTGTTCATCTCAATCTGAGCTGCTGTGGCACCACCGGCCTCCTCCAGCCTCTCGCTGATCTCCTCAAGTTCCCTGGAGAGGTCGGCCCTCTGCTTCTCAACCTTGGCACGAGCAGCACGCTCAGCCTCAATCTCCTCCTCCAGCTCCTCAATGCGGGCCTGTTGGATGTGGAATATGTCAGTCTTGAGAAAACTATCACATGTAAAAGATGGAGTACCGTGTCATTCCACACAATGAATCAGTCACCTGAAGCTCCTTGATCTTCTTCTGGAGCTGAGCACCCAATGACTGCTCATCCTCAATCTTGCTGAGGAGTTGGCTGATTTCAAAGTCCTTCCTGTGAGAATAATAATGTGCAATGTGAGACATTTTAAATTTCTAGAACAATATTGAATGTTTTAAAAATAGAAGATAAAAACAATTTGGTTACTTTTTGAGTTTCTCCTCAGACTGCTGCTTGTCATTCTCCAGATCCATGATGGATTCCTGAGCCAGTTTCAAGTCACCCTCCAGCTTCCTCTTTGCTCTCTCAAGGTCCATGCGAAGCTTCTTCTCTTGTTCCAGGGAACCCTCAAGCTGAAAATTGAAAAGGAATCATTATTGTCATGTTGAAGTTAGTACATTGTTATTTTCTTGTCATTTCAAGGGTCTTTATGAACTTACATCATCAACTTGCTGCTCAAGCTTGGTCTTGGACTTGGTGAGAGTGTTGACTTTGTCTTCCTCAGCCTGCAGGTCATCCAGAGTCTGCTGGTGAGCCTCCTGAAGGGCTTTCTTCTCCTTTGTCAGTTTGGCAATGCTCTCATCCTGAGAGGCCATCTCCTCAGTCAGGTTCTTCACCTACATCAGCAAGAAAAATGTTATCACAAGATGACAGTGTTCCTAAATGTTATCTGATCTGCGTAAGATGTCTGACATTTACAAACCTTGTTCTCAGTGGCATGTTTCTCCTTCTCCACCTTGGCCAAGGTAAGCTCCAGGTCATCAATATCTTTTTTCAGCTCAGAGCATTCATCCTCCAGCTTTCTCTTCTTGGCAGTAAGCTCAGCATTGATCTCCTCTTCATCCTCCAGTCTCTCAGTTGTCTCTTTGAGTTTGGCCTCCAGCTGAATCTTGCTCTTGATAAGTCCCTCACATCTCTCCTCAGCATCTGACAGATTCTCTGATTCCTAGTTTACATTTGACAAAGATTGATTGCGTATTAGCATTTCATAAATTACATACAACATAAGACCTTTCACTTATTTCTACTAACAGATGCCACTTGGAGCTGCAGATCATTCTTCTCCTGCAGAAGAGACACCATCTTCTCCTCCAGTTCCTTCTTCTTGGCCAAAGCAGCAGCCAAGTCTGATGTCATCTTTTCATAGTTCTCCTTCATCTGGGCCAGCTCCTTCTCAGTCTCAGCACTCTTCAGGAGAGGCTTGATCTTGTAGTACACCTTCATCCATGGCCAGTGTTTGACATTCATGAATGAGCGAACGTTGTACTGGATGGTAAAGATGGCTTCCCTATGAACATGAAGTTTTTGTTATCGAAAAGGGGATTCTTCATTATTGCACACCTGATTAATTGTTTTTTAATCTCTACATGCCTCCTCTCCATCATCTTAACAAATTCCTTCCTCATGAGGTAACCACGGCAGAGAGCCTGAGTCATTGTGACCAAAGCTGCCAGCTTTTCATCTCTCATCTCCTCAAGGGTACCCAGCAGACCAGCCTTGAAGAACACCTGAACAAATCCAGCAAAGAAATATATAATTTAGAAAAAAATGGTTTTAATATATTTTCAAACTATACGAGATAACATATGTCTCATGGAGAAAGTATTAATTGAAAATCTTATCACTTAATGAAGTTTACCAAAGCTTATGAAATTGATTAAATCATTTACCTTGGTGTGTCCAAATCTGTACTCATCATGATTCACATCAATTGATCCAAGCAGCTTCTCTGAGGCCTTCTTGTTGTCAATGAACTGGCCCTCAGGGATGACACTGGCATTCAGTACCTTGTATCTTTTATGAGAGAATTGAAGGTAGGAGTCATCATTTTATTCTAGTAGTTTATTATGATATAATAATTATTTCTGTTTAAGAGCATTGGTGTAATTAAACAGAAATATCACCTCTGTTTGAAGTCACCATAGAGGATTCTGCTGGGGAAACCTTTCCTGCAGATTCTGATACCCTCCAGCACACCGTTACACCTGAGCTGGTGGATGACCAGGAAGTTCTCCATCAGACCTGTAGAGTAAATCTTTCTCAGTTATTTCTAAAACAATAATAACAGAAATAAATAACAAATAAGCCATTCTAACAACAATCTTACAATAATGGCTTTTGTACCTAAATTGACACTGTGACAATGAAATATTGTGTCTTTTGTACCTGGAGTCTTGGACTCATTGGGAATCAGGCAGCGCACAAAGTGAGGATGGGTGCTCCTCAAGTTTGTCATCAGCTTGCCCAAGTTCTCCTGTAGGTACAAAGAAATGAATATTTGTCATACAAGATGAAGGTCAACTTCAAAAGAAATTTGATATTTTTCTCAATCCTTACCCTGAACTGTGAAGACACAGTCTGCATGGAACCACCCTTCTTCTTGCCTCCCTTCTTGCCCGTCTCTGTTTTTTAGATTGTAATTAAAACAGAAACCTTTTGTCAGGGACTTTGAATTGACATTAAACCTAATAAAATTTGTGCAGTAAGAAGAATCCATAGAATACAATTTACTTCATAGACGTAAAATTTACATTAAACCTAACAAAATTTACAGAAAGAATAATCCATAGAACACAGTATACTTTGTCAAAATTCTTACCCTCAGGAGCAGGAGGAGGATAAATGACGGCCAGCAGTTTACATGAGGACTTCTGGTACAGCTGCAGGACAGACTCATTTAGTGGGTCCTTGTTCTTGTCCAGCCAACCAGCGATGTTGTAATCCACAGTACCAGCATAGTGGACCAGGGAGAAGTGGGCCTCAGCCTTGCCCTTGGCAGGCTTTGGCTTCTCAAAGGCTTTGTTCTTGCCAAGATGCTGATCATACAGCTTGTTCTTGAAGGAAGTGTCAGTTGCCTTGGGGAACATGCACTCCTCTTCAAGGATGGAGAAGATGCCCATGGGCTTGGTTAACACAGAGAGAAGTGAGACGGGATCATTAATCAACAGCGCTCATGAATCACACTGCAGTAATTCTTGCACAACATAGATTCCTGAAATGGATGTTTACCTTTTCAATTAGCTCAATGCAGGCAGCCAAGTCCATACCAAAGTCAATGAACTCCCAGACAATACCCTCCTTCTTGTACTCCTCCTGCTCCAGGACAAACATGTGGTGGTTGAAGAACTGTTGTAGTTTCTCATTGGTGAAGTTGATGCACAGCTGCTCCAAGGTGTTGAACTGTAAATGGACAAATAAAAGATTATAATAAGAAAACACACCATTGATAAAAGAACTGGGTGCAATTTTCTTTCAATGAAGCCTACATCAAAGATTTCAAAGCCAGCAATGTCCAAGACACCAATGAAGAAATTCCTTTGCTGCTTGGTGTCCAACATCTGGTTGATACGGATGACCATCCACAAGAACATCCTTTCATAGATTGACTTGGCCAGAGCAGTGACAGAGTTCAGCACCTAAAGAAAACAAGGACATGACTTGATGAATACACGTTTTGAAATAGGCTCAATCACTCAGCCTACTTTCATATTTATTAAATGAACAATACAAATTGATTATTTTAAAACTATTTAACAACCATCTAAAATTGCCACAAATTTCTAATGCATTCAGCATTCATTAGAAAACCAATAATATGATTACAGTAATCACTACATGGAAGTAACTGGAGTAATCTAATTCTGTAAAGTCGTATTTGATATTAATGGCTCCTGTTTACCTGAGGCACAGTCTGTCCCTTGGTGACAAACTCATTTCCGACCTTCACTCTGGGATAGCACAGAGCCTTCAGCATGTCAGCAGAGTTCAGACCCAACAAGTAAGCAACCTTGTCAGCATCTAGAAACAGTCATTTATGATGAATGTATGCAGTCGGAGACACTAATTGTCAATCATGTACAAATACCAATGTGCTTAAAATCTCTGCAAATATTTCAGTGTATATATATTCACCCTCTGTGCCATCAGGCTCAGCCTGCTCCTCACGCTGCTTCTGCTTGAACTTCATGTTGCCATGGTGAAGAACAGCACCAGTCAACTTGTAGATGTACATCTTCTCCTCACCTGTGAAGCCCAGGATGTCAATGGCATTCTGTTGAATAGAGGAAATCATGTAAAATGTAGTTTTTTTAGGATGTGCTTTTAAAGACAGTTTCAATGCATCTCTAAATGCCCTCTTAACATCCACTATATTTACACTACTTGTGAAATGGTTGCGTCTCATGTTCTCTCTTTTCTTTTAGCTGATCTTTTTAATTTATCCTTTTCAATATGTCATGTGCCTCTTGGTTGGAAATGTGCAAGGGTTATTCCCCTACATAAAGGAGGCAACATGAGTGATATGAACAACTATACAGATGCAGGCATGAAAAAGTTCCCCTTTCTGTCCACTACCAGCCACTTACCAGCGACTTGTCTGCTAATTCAATCGCACAGAGAAATGCCTGTGTGCCCAGGGGAAACGATTTCAGAGCTTAAATGAATGCCTAGAACAAGGACGTTTCCACATGCCAAGTTTGGACACCGTGCGTGATGACGTATTCGTGGGACAAATCGTTCAGCCAGTGATAGTGCAGTAATAGTGCACGATGACTGCACCACTCCTGGCAGAAAAAGGCGGAACTCTTTGATGCCCGCATCTGTAGACCTATATCAATTATTAACTGTATTGCTAAAGTTTTTGAGAAAATTATTTACAATCAATTATCAGATTATCTATTGCAGAAGAATTTATCTCCATTTCAATCTGGATTTAGAAAATATTTCTCAACAACTTCTGCTATACTAAAATTCACCAATGACATTTTCACTGGCTTTGATAATAATTTGATAACTGGTGCCTTATTTATTGACTTCTCTAAGGCGTTTGACATGGTTGATAACTATTTATTATGAGAGAAATTACATTCAATTGGTCTTGACAAGCCCTCTCTTTTTTGGTTTAACTCATATCTTCATTCCCGTCAACAGTGTGTTTCTTTTAAAGGTAGTTTTTCAGATTATCAAATTGTGTGCCACAAGGTTCTTCTCTCGGTCCACTTTTGTTTTCAGTCTTTATTAATGATCTTCCTCTTGTTTGTACAGGCTGTAATATTCAACTCTATGCAGATGATACAATTATTTACTGTTTAAAACCAAATATTATTTTTATTCAGCAAACTCTTAAACATAATTTTGATAAGGTACAATTATGGCTTCAAGCCAATAAACTTATTCTCAATCAAATGAAATCTTATTCAATGTTGTTTCAGAAAAAACGCACCACACCTGTAAACGAGTTTAATCTTACATGTTTGAATTTGACGCCAATTGCACAAGTTTAAATGTTAAATATGTAACATTTTTATTAAAAGCTATATTTTTTTTTTAAAAATTTAAAAACCTCCACAGGTCGCTTGGGGGTGTACAAAATGAAAGTACAACATTTCCTTAATAAATTATATTTAGCCTTAAAATAATTATAAAATAAATTTTAACGGGTTCGATAATGGCATTATATTTATGTTTGTAAGCCAATACACGCCGCCGTTGCGGGTTGCCAAATACGATTTCTGTGTGGAAACAATATTTTGGGCACAGTCAGGCTGGTACAGGGGAAAACCGTGGAGATGACGAGTGAAGCAGCTGCTTCAGAGCCCTGGAGATATTGTTATCTGTTTCTGAGGAGGAGTATATACATATACTGTCAAATATTTGTTCTGCTGCAGCTGTCTTGTTAATCCGTTTTGATTTTTTTGTGGACAATATTGGGGACCCCCTTGAAAACGAGATGGGTTATCTCAAGGTGTTTATCCTATAAATAAACAAATATAAAAATATTGACTGGTAGTGTGTATATATTTCAGATGTAGTAATAAGCTTCACTCACATCAGTGGCATCCAGCTCTTCTTTGTCATCAATGCTGGCCACAGTGATCTGACCCATGCTGCACATGGGGAAGTCATAGGGGTTGGTTGAGATGAGTGCCATTTCTGAAAATCAAAAAGTAAAATGTTACACTCATAATTTTTAAATATGACATTTTATCTGACATGCTGCAAGAGCTCATTCTGCTTACCGATCAGCTCAGGCTTGTGGTTTGTCATCATCTGGTAGAAGATGTGGTAGCCTCTCTCATCAGGAAGCTGGAATGTCACTCTGGACTTCTCCAGCAGATCTGTAAATTTTGTCCATCACTTTAAGTTTTTTGCACTTTAAAACAGAATTACATGGATTCTCATTGAGAATGACATGAGAATTACTTACATGTTTCAATATCAGCACTAGCCAGTTTGCCAGTTGTGCCGAAGTGAATCCTGATGAATTTACCCTGTTTGGAACAATCAAATATTTAAGGTTCACCCACATGGTCAATGTTTAGCAAGATAATCACCATATACAACTGATTCTATACTTACAAAACGGGAGGAGTTGTCATTCCTCACTGTTTTGGCATTACCGTAAGCCTCCAGCAGGGGATTGGCAGCAATGATCTGATCCTCCAGTGACCCCTATAATTCAAGTTTAGTAATTGTATTAGCAAATGACTTTATTATGCAAGGGACTTTTGTCTGTAAGTATTCTGTGATGTCATAGATGTTGTCACAACCAACCTGCATCTTGCCAGATTGTGCTGCTTTCTTCTCGCCTCCTCCAACAGAGATTGTTGCAAAGTACTGAATGACACGCTTGGTGTTCACAGTCTTTCCAGCACCAGATTCTCCACTGGGTATAGACACAGACTTGTAAGTATTTGATCACGACATTCATTTAATTTGAACAAAGTCAATGAATGTGATACTCACGTAATCAGGACAGACTGGTTCTCCCTATCTGTTAATGTGAAGAGAACAGCATTTAGTATATAAACCATAACCATCAAACTCCATTTGAGACAAATGATTCCACATTAAGGACCTACCAGTAAGCATGAACTGATAAGCGTTGTCAGAGACAGAGAAGATGTGGGGTGGAGCCTCCATACGCTTCTTGCCTCTGTAGGCAGATACAACTTCAGAGTCGTACACTGGGAGCCACTTGTAGGGGTTCACAGTTGCACAGAACAACCCAGAGTAGGTCTGCAAGAAGTTATGGGGATTTCATGTTAATATCATTTAGGAAACAACAATAGTCATTTTCAGTGTTTTTGTTTGGGTTTTAGTGAGATTGTCTTACGTAGATCATCCATGCTGCATAACGCTCTTTGAGATTGTACAGCACAGAGGCTTCATTGAGATGGGTCATCATGGCCATGTCCTCAATTTTGTCGAACTTGGGAGGGTTCATTGGAGTGACGTCATCTTCTTTAACTGTCCTCTCCTGCAGCAGAACATTTGCCACAGTTAGAAGTGATCACACTTAATTCCCAGTTGAATGTGCCTTTACTGTACCAACCTCCTCGGTGTCCAAGACTTTGACAGTGACTTTGCCACCATCTTTCTTGAGGATTGTACCCTTCACGTACAGCTCTTTGGCATCTGCTACATAACAGGCACTCTTTGCATCAAATGGTTTGTTTTGAGCCTCAATCCTCTCCTTCTCTGGCTTTCGGAGGTAAATGGCAGCTTTGCCATAAACGGCCATCTCCGCGTCCGTACTCATGGTGGCGGCTTATGTCTGTGTATCAAGTCACACAACACCAGTGTCACAAGTTTTTCACTCAAAGGCATTTTCTTCTGTTGCAAATAACCATCATATGTGTAACTATATTGTATGTACTATTGTACTGTTAACTCATATGGAGCAGACCGTCCCCTTCAGCTTATATTCATACAGAAGAAACCAAATCTGCATTTGCCCTTTGGTGCTGCTTTTTTATTTTGCACAATTTGGAGACCTACTCTGAGTTGCTATGAAAAGATGATTGTTTATGTTTTTTTAAGAGTAAATATCAATTGCTGTACATACCTCCCCCTTTTTCTACTTAAAAAGAATATTTTGCTCCACAACCCTGTGAAAAAAACATAATTTAGTCAGTGAGCCAAACAACCAAAACTTGTGAAAACCTTCCTTATGATTACAGTATATTTGAGTAGCAAGAAATATAAAAATAAAAGTTCTATGAAAAAACTGGATGTCTCTATATTTTTTAATCTTAAATTACAATTCTTTATCTATACATATCAATGTTATGAGCCTTAATAGTATAGCCTCACCACAAGCAGAAACTTCACCGGTCTTCTACCACACTCTGAAGGTTCTCCTCCATTCCTTATATATGATCTTGTTTGCCTACGCGGCAAAGATTCAAGCATTCTAACAGGCCAAGTAAGGTCAGGCTGACTAATGATTTATGACACTAAATTTAGCTGAATCCCTGCCAAATCTAAATAGCTTTTAAATACTTCCATACACTATTCACTCCATACACTAAGGACATGTGTAGATGGAGTGGTATCATTGTAAGTGGTGAATGCAATTATTGCATCAATCTTGATGCTGTTTTATTGTCAGGGTATAAATCATTTTAAAATTAACATTATGAGAAGTGTTGTTTCATTTCACATGATCCCATTTTCCCAGTGATTTTCAAAATCTCTGCTGAGTTTAATCTCACAGTTATAAACATCCAACTTGAGCTAGGAAAACATTAATGGAAATATTTCCCCTTTGATTTGCTAAAGGGAGATATAAATAGTTTTGTGCCACATAAAGGTTAAAAAGTATGTTCTCCTTTTATTCGTGACGATTTTCATTTACATTAGATTTTCATAAATTGTATAAGGCAAGAGTAATTCTTTTTTTATTTTAAGCCAAAATTTATACTGCAAACACATGTTGTAAATAGTTAACACTTCATATAAAAGTCCATAACAGCATTGAACTGGTGGCTGTGTGCAAGTAAATCACTTTTATGGCTTGCTCTGAAGGGAAGTGGGCAGTGCAGCTTACTCCATTTTCATGTATATAAAGATCACAGTGATTTAAACTCCTGTTTTGACATGCTGCACAAGGTTCAGACTCGTGTTCCTTATTTGAATAATTTTGTCTCGGTAGTCAACCTGTCATTAAAGTTTGATTGCGGTGAGGTTTTTGCTTGTGATATTAATCATTTTACAACTATTAAATGAAAAACTGTTAACGTTCACCATATTGTAATTGAAGAGAATTTGCATGCAAATATTTGTTTTAAGGAGCATTAATTAATCGTATGTGACTCATTTTTCCTACGAAACCCAACCTATGTGGACTTCCAGTGTTTGCTATGAGACACCTCTTCATGTCTCCCTGTGGAGCAGTTGTTGAGGGCCTGCCATACTGCACCATGTAATTTAAGATGTTTTAAAGGCTACTTTGTGATAGTGGTATTTTAAGTGGGGGGTGTCTTGAATTAGAGAGACAGCTTTAAATTTGAGCTATTAGTGGACTGTACGTTACTGAAGACTGAGATTAGGATTAAAAAACATGGCATAGAATAAATTTTTCTGACATTCTAAAAATATTTTCAATGTGCAACTTTTGAAATTTTTGTACAATTGCTTCAATCAGAAGCTATGATTATGTTGCACTTGAAAATAATATACTGCCATTACTTAAGCATAATATGCTAATATTCTGACTTGATTTTTTCCTTTTCTTTTTTTTGCACAGATGTAATAATCTTGAATAATTTCAAACTGGTTAACTTTAAACCCTGTTTTTTCATAATATATAATGATCAGTAAAGAGATTAATCTGTTTACCCTTTTGCCAAAACAAAATAGCACCCTTATATCAGAAAATGAAAATTTAGTTTCCTTAAATTTAGAGTCCTAAGAACAGTTAAGTAAAATACAACATCAAATCACATAGCTGAGGCGGTGTGTGTGGTCCTGTTTCAGCTGGGGGCAGTGGCGATTCTAGGAATTTTCAATGGGGTGGCGTCAAGTGGAAAAGTGACTTTGATGCAAATACTTTTTACTTTAGTGTCACCTCCAACATCTGAACAGCTCTTTACTTCTATGAAACAACAAAAACAACACTGAGAAAAGAGTTTTGGTGGCAAAATAATTATTTACTAGCTACATAAACCACAATAAGTTTGTTTCACAACAGAACGTTTGACAGAAACGTCTGTCATTCTATCCCTCCTTCCCTCCCTCGCTCCTTCTATCCATCCACTTCTGCTTCGCTTGCGCTGCTCATCCACCCACCACCATCTGGTGCGAGACAAACTGGGGCTACCCCTGCTTTCTCCTGATTGGACACACGGAAGTTCAGTCTGACTGACTGAAAGTCAGGAGAGGCTGAACTATCCTGCGGTATTCTTGGGAGAGACAGTGGTGGTTTCAGCAGCATATTCACCTCATGGGATAAGTCTTCTGTTAATCAAGGAATGTGTGTGTGGATAAATCTTTATGGAGATAATTTATTTCTGAGTAAACTGTAGCAAAATATATATACCTATATACCAATACATGTGTGTGTGTGTATATATATATATATATATATATATATATATATATATATATATATATATATATATATATATCCTCTTCTTCTTCTTCGGCGGTCACTCGAGACGAGTATGACTGTCCTCTTCCATTTCCTATTTGTGGGTCCTCAGGTGGGCATAGAGACCGATCCGTGACCCACATATTTTTGTGCAATGTGGACATGAGAAGTTAATGGTGGGTTGTGGTAGTGCTGGGGCCTTTTTCTGCCTATCCTTGCGGAGCTGTCGCTTTGATTCCGCAACACGGCAGAGTTTTTGTTCGTGAAGTGCAGCATCTTCCTGCACCGCTTTCCTCCATTGGTGCCTGTTCAGGGCAATGTGCTCCCAGTCAGGAGATGTAATACCGAATTTTTTAAAGGTCCAATATTATGGTGCAATTTGAAAGTAAATATATTAACAATAAGGCCCCCAGAACATGTATTTGCCATTTGTGCAGGAAAATCCCTCTCAGATTAGGCAGACAGCATGCACCAGAAACCCCCTTATTCAGCCCTCTGCTGGCCAAGCTGTTTTGGTGCCCTACTTAATATGTAATGAGCTGCTGCTGCTTTCCACGCCCCCTCCCGCTCGAAGGCCGCGCCCCCACCAGCCCGCAACCATGACAACCAGCGTCTGTTATAATGGCTGCTAAAAATAGTCCGATTGCCCAAAACAAAGACTCCAAACGGATATATTTGATCCCGAATCTGAAGCTGAAGGAGAGGAGCAGCAAGAAGAGGAAGAGGAAGAAGTGAAAATGCAGTTTCTGAACGGTAAGGTTTGATGTTTTTAAACGTTTTTCCCCCGACGGAGAATAGTGTTCTTTTGTTGTCTATTGAATGGGTAAAAGTTTAAAACGCCAGTACAACGCGATATTGCCTCGTTTTTTCGTTAAAAAAAAAGAATACAAAGTAAAAATTGTGTATATATTCGGCTCTTTGTTATGCCCACTTAAAAGTACAAAACCTGAAAACGCCAAGTGTTTCTCAGAGAAGCAGCAAATCTAATGCTGGAGAATAAAACACAATTCTGATTGAGCTTACGAACCTTCGTCACACTGCATTACCCACAGTCTGAGTTATGACACTACAGTTCACCATCACTATGTTTTTCATCAATAATTATCTAGCTGTAATCATCCACTGCTACTCATTTATCAGAATTCAGGCCATTCTGCTGTTTGATGTTTTTGGAAGAAAAGCAAACTACAATTTGTCCGTACATCCTGTAATAGTTATTTTACAGTAATTATTGCAGCTTGCATCTGTTTTATGATCACTGCAAACACTATTTCCTCAACATTCTTCAGTCTCAACTACAGTTGCTAATTCAAGATGGTTTCTTTTTAAATGTTAATAAGTAACCTAATATAATCCAGGAATAATCCTGTTCAATATTTCATATTTTATGGTGTGCATTATAGGTGCTGCTCATGTGGAAATTGTGCAACGATGCCTAAAGAGCAGGAGAATGTCTGTCAGGAAATACCACAGCTAATAAAGTTTTGGCCACAATTTGACTTGCATGATTTTGTTCTCCACATCAACACTTACCTTATAAATGTTACCCTATAGGTTCTGAGACAGATGCAGCAGGTAGAGGACCATATGACCCGTATGTTGGACCACCTTTTAGAGCCTGTTAGCTGAATCCCTGCTCTTTACATCAGGAATGCTACATTACAGAGCAGATCATGGCCGTTTACAGATCAAAGAACGGGCTTTATGCACATCACTACTTCCTGAATTTACTGCAACTTTTCCCGTCTTTCATTATTGGACAAACTGATTAATCCAGGTGTCTGACCATCGTCGTCATGGTAGCTGAGATCAGGCAAACTTGGATTAATCAGTTTGTCCAGTAATGAAAGACATGAAACAGAGGAGCAATAATAATTTCAGGAAGTAGTGGAGTTGAGCATGTAGCCCATAGAGAAGTAAGTTGGCAGGTTTATCTGAACAATCTCTCAATGTCCCCCAATTAAAAATGAATTTGTGACTTCATGCTATCAAGTCATATTTCAGTGGGCATAACAGTCATACCACAAACTAGTATAGTTATAGCTAAACTTATAAACCATCTTGTTCAGACATTATAGCTTTGTTTGCATTCACATATGATCTTTGAAATAAAACAAATTTATTGAATAATACATTTATTTGTAAAAGACAAAAGCAGCATCAGTGTTCTTTTTCCTCAACATAAAGGAGTACGAAAAAGATAAACAGTTATATAAAAGTAGAAAACATTCACATGGTAAAATAAATAAATAAATCAGAAAACTATGAATATATAAATATTTCAGGAGATTACAGTTCAAAAGTGTTTGCTAAAAGTTGCCTTTGGGCTTCAACACCTGCATGTAAAAATGTAAAATAAGAAATGTTTTATGACACTTGTTTTTGCTCCCCAGGTGATTCAGGTACATGTGATACTGAAGCTTTGTCCGATGGTGTCGGGGCTTCCTTGGACAGAGAGCACTGGTAGTTGTTCCAGCATGTGTGGTGAATTTCCGGTTCCAGAGGGCCGGCATGAAGGATTCAAGCTTCCCCCCCTCGATTGAAGCGAGACGCATAGCTTGCGATGACCCCCCATCTGGTCGCACACTCTGCTCGCAGGTCTCTCAGGATGGGAATCTTCATCGCCGTGTAAGACACTGGGTCCACAAAGAATTTTCAAAAGGTACAAAGAGGGGGGGGGGGTTACATTTTGTTTGTGTGCACATGGGACACAAACCTTTTGAAAGTTCTCTTGATTTCACTTTACAGCGTTTTCTTTAGATTCTGTAAATGATTTCTGTTTTGTAAATGATGTAAATAACTAAAACTTTGCATTTCTGTATTTGGAAACAAAATAAAGCATTTCAAACTTACAAAAAGTGGCTAAGTCTTCACTGGTTTATCCACACACCCTCTCTTCTTGCCCTCTGAAGACTGGTTCTCCTGCAGGAGTTTTGGCTTGTAGTAGTACAGTAGTACAGACCCCCCAGGTAGAGTCTAGAGATAAAGAAAATGTTATACTGACAATGTGCACATGCTAAGATTTATCAGAGCTTGCTCCATTATCTTTACCTGCACAGCATTCCAAGGAAAAACCACATTCTTTAGTGCAAAACGAAGGATGACACTGGAACACCTCCACAGGTGAGGTCTGGTGGGGGGGGGGGACTCATTTTTTTCCAGCTTTCAGGATTCACTTGTTCAACATGACTTTCTCCAATTTGAACAATGAGGATGTTCCTAAATAAGAGGAGAAAACATGTCACCAAATTACTCTCAGTTACTGGAATACTTCAATTAACTGAATACTTAAAAAAAAAAAAAAAAAACTAGTTATTAGTTTTGTAATTTGGTTTGAGTGCAGATGACGGCTCTCAAAACAATTTTATGACCATCAAATGCAACACTTCATTTCACACTGCAGTATAATAACCAGAACATAAAATGTAATCCAGTTCAAATAATCACTCAGTGTTTTCCATCTCAAATTGTGAAAGAATCTGTGTAAAAATAATCAAGAAGCCTGTCTAATGTCAATGCCCGTGTCAAATACAGACCTATTCAGTGACCACAAAAATAGTGGCCCAGTATTTATTTCATTTGCCCCAAAATTTAAGGAAAAAAACGAATAGATGAATACAAATAAATTTGGTGCACTTAACTCATTAACTGTCAGACGTTTTCAGAGCAGAGAGCTCCATGTTGCCAAGATTTCTAAATATTTTCACTGATTTTTGGAGAGCCACAGATACTGTGTGCTATGCCGAAGTAAACACCAGAACTATCACAAGAAAGCAGAGACTGTTCTTTCATCAGAAAAACTAAAACATTTGCGTCCAGTTTTTTCCATTCTTTAGTAACTGCAGCAGAACATGGGGGATCATAAAAATACCTGCAGAGTCAGCCCTCGTGTCACCACCAACAGTGGTCTTTCCCTCCATGCTGAGACGTTGTAGGATGTCATTCTGTGAAGACGTCCACTGGTGGACAATCGCCGGCTCAGTGAACATACGGGCATGCAGCTGCACAGCTCTGAAGATCTGGAAAGAAAAAAAAATGATGGTAAATAAAATCTGCTATATTTACTGCCATTTGCCCTGTTTTTCTGTGAGGATAAACATTTAGTTTTCCTCCATGTTTTTCTGTGAGGATAAACATTTTGTTTTCCTCCATGTTCTTCTGTGAGGATAAACATTTTGTTTTCCTCCATGTTCTTCTGTGAGGATAAACATTTTGTTTTCCTCCAACCTTTTCAAGTCTGAAGAAAGATGCTTCACTGATGTTCACCACTGCAGAAAGTTCAGTGTTCCCATAAAATTCCCAACGATTAGTAATACCGTTTCAAATTTCAGTTATCGTTAAACCCGTGACTGATTACTGCGCTTTGAAAAACTGTTATGTTTCTTATTGTCTGGAAAAGCAGCAGCAGTCCCAGTTTGCATTATTTAATATACGAAAACATGGTGGAAAGCAACAAATGCACCCATGTGGACAGTTCTGGAGATTTCTCCCCCTTATAAAAGGACAAAGCAGACGTCTAGATCCATTTTGGATATTTTTGAAGATGCTGGTGGCGTATTTCATAACTGTCATCATTTTGGTCACAATAACCGTGATATGAAATTTTTGTATCATTACATCCCTCCCCACACGTAATATACATCTTTGTCTTGTGTGGGATGTTTGATCCAACATAAAGAAAGGAAGAAAAAAAAAAGGAGGGAAAAAATTAAGGACTGTAGCTGCCAGAATATTCACTGCTTGTTTTTCTAATGAAGTCTCATCATGTACGGCATGAATGTAGGGACACTACAGCAACTTACATGTCTGTTGAAAGTGACACTGAGGCAGAGTTTGCAGGATCATAGGTGACATCCTCCTCTCGTGACTGCCATTGAAGATGGCTCTATTGGAGTTGAAGTTAAAAAGTGCGTTAGTGGTTACACGAGGAAGTGTGGCTGTCCAACCATGTTTGCAGGACACAGAGGCCTGGACAGCTGTTAATTATATTTCACTAGTTAATCTACGCATGATATATCAAAACACCTCAGTAAAAACAGTACGAGTTACAGTGAAAGTAAAGAGTAAAGTTTCATTACCAGTAAATAAAAATAATTCCACACAGCTACAAACCTGCACTTCTGAAGCGTGGCTGTAATGTCAGATCAGTCTGGGAGGCAGCATCTCTTTTTCCTGCACTCAGTAGTGGTGTGCTCACCTGAGGAAGAAATCAAAGTGATCAGAAATTAACCTTCTACTTTATAAATACTATTATTAGAAAGAAAAAAGACTAATGTACACATCTTATGATGTATATCGTTTGAATAAACTAAAGTTACATGAACACAAAACTAAAAGTCATGCAACAGTGCCATATTACAGTATATTGTCTAAGTCAGTAAAGTACATAAATAGCTTTAGCTGGCAGTCTTGCACACCGTGTCCGTGCCGTTATCGGTGGGGGTCCAGAACAAGCAGGCTGCATGTGTGTGCACTCTGAGCCTGCGTCTCTGTCCCGTTAATGAGCGCTGATTTGCGGCAGCTGTTGTTGCGTGATCTCCGCTATCTTTGCATTACAAGCTGCAACAACGTGTGCAAACGAGCCGGGAACATTAGCTCGTTTACATTCTGCCCCCCCCCCCCCCCCCCCCCCCCCCCCCCACCGCTCCTCCTCCGTTCACGGTTGCAAACAGCGTGTAAACTTTAAAAGCCTTTTCACTAAATGCCCCACAGTAACAGTAACAGTAACAATGCTCCAGCTGCTGTCGCCTCTCCGTACAACGCGTTCGTGGTATAATGAGAGAAAGTTTCCTTCTCACACAGCTACATGGCTAACAGCTGATGTAACTTGGCTAAAAGCTAACGCTGGCTGTGTTTTGCCGACATGTCACTAAAATGATTTAAAAACACGGTTAAACCTGACAACTTATCTCCTCCGATGTTGAAGGGCGGCTCACGGAGAGTTGGTATGACTCCAAGTTTCAGCCACAGTTTAGTGGCAAAGCCGGACTGGAGCTGAAACAGGCTGCTGACAGACTCCGGTGTAAAATGCTCACTCAGCACATACATGAACTCTTTTCAGACCGTTTCAGGAGGATTTCCAGGAAAAATAAAAGATATATCCATCGAGTCCACACTTATTCAGCTGATACTGCAAAAAGACTTGTTTCTTGCAGCATGAAACAGAGCAGCTAGCATGCTGTCCTCTCCCCCACCGCATTCTCAGTTGCTCAATGCGGAGCAAGGACGGTTGTAGCTCGGAGGGGGGGTGGGGCCGCGCGCGCGCGGGGGGGGGGGGGGGGGGGGGGGGGGTGTTGAGAGCAAGAGGGCTGTACCAGTGACAGTGGGAGGGCCTAGTAGGCGGGCCAGGTCTTCTTCGTACGTCACAAAGAGACCGTTTCAGAAACGGCTTGCTGGAGGACTCTTTCACAGAAATGCAGGGAGGGAGAAATACAGAGAGTACGCATCTACACACACTTCAGGGGGTCTCCATAGACTCCAGCAAGTTATAATTATGTGTTAAAAACTTGAAAAAGTGCATTTTGCATAATATGGGACCTTTAAGGTTTGTTTTTATGTTGTCTTTGAAGCGTTTCTTTTGCCCGCCTGGGGCTCGCGGACCCCCCATCAGTTCAGAGTAAAGAATTTGTTTTGGGAGACGGGTGTCGGCCAAGCGGATGAGATGACCAGTCCATTGAAGTTGCTGCTGCATTATTTTGGTGGTAATACTGGGTATATGTGCCTCTTCCAGAACGCTGATGTTTGTGCGTCTGTCCTCCCATTTGATTCCCAGTATTTTCCTCAAGGTTCTTTGATGGTACTGCTCCAAAGTCCTCAGGTGCCTGCTGTAGATGGTCCATGACTCTGCCCCATACAGCAGTGTGGGGAGGACCACTGCCTTGTAGACCAGGAGCTTGGTATCGACCCTGAGATCTCGGCTTTCAAAGACCCTTATCCTGAGTCTGGCATATGCTCCGCTGGCACAGCTCAGGCGATGGTTGACTTCAGAGTCTATGTCGGCTTTACTGGAGAGAAAACTGCCAAGGTAAGGAAAGTGGTCAAAATTTTCAAGAGGAGTGTTGTTCACTGTTTTGACAGGTGGGATGAACGGCTGACTGGGTGAAGGTTGATGTAGCACCTGGGTCTTCTTGATGTTTAAGGCTAGACCCAGGGCTCTGTATGCCCTTGCGAAGGCAGTCAGGATGCCCTGTAGGTCTTCTGCAGAGTGCGCCACTATGACATTATCATCTGCATACTGGAGCTCCATGATGGTGGTGAGTCTAACCTTGCTTTTTGCTTTGAACCTGGCAAGGCAAAAGAGCCTCCCATCAGTTCTATAGCGGATCGGAATTCCCTGAGGCAGGTCTTTGCCAAGAAGGTGAAGTATGGCAGCAATAAATATGGAAAACAGGGTGGGTGCGATGACGCATCCCTGCTTAACCCCTGTCTTCACAGTGAAAGGCTCTGATGTGGAACTGCTGTTGCTGAGCACCGTAGCTGTCATCCCATCATGCAGTAGCCTCAAGATTCTGATGAATTTGTCCGGGCAGCCATACCTCGATAGAATGGTCCATAGAGCAGGGCGATCAACTGTGTCAAATGCCTTTGTCAGGTCTATGAAAGCCATGTACAATGGGAGCTTGTGCTCACGGCATTTCTCCTGCAGCTGGCGGGCTGTGAAGATCATGTCTGCTGTGCCTCTAGATGGACGAAAGCCACACTGTGATTCCGGGAGTATCTCCTCTGATAGTGGCAATAGACGGTTGGCAAGAACACGAGCAAGTACCTTGCCAGTTGTCGATAGGAGTGAGATACCTCTATAGTTCCCACAGTCAGCTTTGTCTCCCTTCTTAAATATCATAACAATCAGAGCATCCCTGAGCTCTGAGGGAAGTTATTCCTCTTCCCAGACCTTTAGAAAGAGGGTATGGAGGCAGCTCAGAAGTTTTGGTCCACCTTCCTTTAGGACCTCGGCCGGGATCCCATCCGGGCCGGTGGCCTTGTTATTCTTCAGGCTCCTGATGGCATCTTGGACCTCAAGGAGGGTAGGCGGTTTCCCCATATCTTCCTTAATGGGGAATTATATACCTATATACCAATACATGTGTATATATATATATATATATATATATATATATATATGTGTATATATGTATATATATATACATATATATATATATATGTATATATATCCCAAAATAGCCGGGCCGGCCCTTGGCTAGGGCAGTATAGGCAAATGCTAAGGGTGTCTGTCATCAGGGGGCGCCAGAAATGGTGGTCAACTATCCTTCACTGTCTTCTGAACTTGCAAGTTTTCTCTGAAGAAAGTCATTTAAATTCCATAGACGTGTTTTGTATTTTTAAATTCAGTGCCATGCCCATAAAAGTTTTAATCACATCACTTGCTTTCCTCAGAGGACGTGCTGTGTAATGTGCTAACAGGAAGGTAGCCCACTGAAGGGATCACACATACACTTGACTCATGGTGCAGTCAGAACCATAGACTTTATATAATTACTGGACATAGCTTCCGGTCTCTTCTGAATAGAGAAATGTGAAGCCAGTTGGGCGTGTCTTACCGTCGCCATCTTGCCGTGTCACGTACGTTGTCACTCCAGGAAAATACTAAAATGGGCACAGCGCAGCCGCGGGGCTAATGATTGACAGCTGACGTACTGTGGGCTAAACGCTAACTGAGCTAACACGAAACTAAGAGGAGCTAACAAAGATAAGCCCCCTAAGCGGCATGGTTAAGGTGAGACATGCTTAGACTTGCAATTCGCTGACTAAACACCGCCGTTGTGCGACTCTGTAACAAACTGAGACCTTATTAAGAGCAAACAAGGAGCTAACTAGGAGCCTCCGGTCGGCAGGCGGAGCTTCCGGTCTGCCGCATGTCAATCATAAGGACACGCCCTTAATTATGTGTAATTTGAAGAATAAATAACATCTAAACGAATGACTTATAAAAAAATTCACCCCCCTCACAGTTGACATGAAGGTAAACTTGACCTAATAAACCTAAAATGATTTTTTGAACCAGGCTGTAAACCTGGTTTACCGCTTGGTCAGAACAAAACATAGGGTGCCACAAAGCAGGATGGGAAACATCAAATACCCTGTCCCCAGCAGGCCAATCACAGCAACCACTACAGTATTAATTATACCAGCTAATGTTTAGAGCTGTTTGCTTATGTTTGCTTATTCTTTTCTTAAGAAACAATAATGAAGAATAAGCCCACTTTTAACTTCAAAGCCTACTAGATAGTAACCTATTCCAAATAAGCCCAAGTCCCCGCCCCATGACTTCCACCACCAAGCAGACCTCTTTTACCTGCCACTGGATTTTCATTTTTTGTTGCATCAAAAAAGTCAACATGTTAAAGTGTTCCAAACTGCCTGGTGCCCAGGGGGAGGGAAAAAAGAAAAGAAGAGGAGGAAAAATGCAACAAAGACAAGAGGTAGGTTAGAGTTAGAGCAAAGATAATGTTAATGAAATTATTTTGCTGTTGAAGAAGTTCTGCAGCAGAACAATGATCACTAATGGCATTGGCATTAGCCATTAGCATAACATGGTTTGCTAATTAATAAATAGCCAGAGCTATCTGTTATTTTTAACATCAGTCAATGTTATGGAAGGGCCCAGTTGTTATGGAAAATAGTCATTGAAGTACCCCCCCTCTTACTTTCCTTGGGCAAATGTGTAAATATTGTCAGGGAAATGGGGCTTTGGCTGGTTCACTTTCCTGCAGGTTTCCACCAGAGGGCATCCTGGAACTGCTGCTGGGCTGTGGCTCATTCCCTGCAGGTGTGTTTTCAATACACCTGCAATTCATCAGGCTCGTTGTCTACTGGATAAAAGGAGCCAGTTGCCAGTCACTCACTGCCTGAGTGTTATCAGTGGTAATGTCAAGCCAATCTCTGAGTCATTTGTGTTTCCACTGAGCTTGCATTAATTGTGCTTCTCCACCTGTGAAGGTACATCCAGAGTCAACTCCCAACATCTGCTGTGCTTCCTGAATCATCTGGTCAGAGCTGGTACTACTCCTCTTCATCTCCAACCTCTGTATGACCTGCCCACCAAGCCATTCTGCAGCAGTGACCATTTGGTTTTCCAGCTCTCTGTTGTTCCTGATTTCTACTTCACTGCCTCAGCAATTCATGCCCTTCACCTCAAGATCCACTTCCTCTCCCAGCAGCACCTTCTCCCAGCTCCCGGATCCCGACAACCCAGCTGGGATCACCTTCGTAACACCATTCTTTGTAAAAAAAAAAACTCTACTTCCTGAGAGTTTCTCTGTATGTGGGTCAGGAGTTTACCTAAAACCATGACAAATATGAGATCTGTTTCAGCAGGTCTTCTGATAACTGCATTGGCATGGTTATCTCATGCTTTTCCAGTTTGTAATAGTCAATCAAAATACTATTCATTTTCCATAGTTGCAAGCCTAGCTGTTGGCTGTGTTACAGCTCATATTGTCTAAACTGTTGCTGTCATTTGCGTCACACAATCTAGTACGTTGCAGCATCGACTCTTAAGGCCTTTACACACCTACCCCGAATATTTCGTCCGAAAGATTCGCACAGCAGTAGCTTTAATCAAATTGATGTCAAGTCAACGGGCGCGTTCACATCAGTGACAAAATTCTGTCTTGCGATTTTGCAACATTTATTTTTTTCGAACTGAGGTCAATTTTTCTTAATCTCATCCGACAGACACAATACACCAATCAGAGAAGCTGCTCCGACCGTCACCGGGCTGGTCGCAAGCAAAAAAAGAGACAAGTGTCTCTTGGTTTCGGCTAATGTATGGCACGTGTTGTTATCTTTGTGTCGCAGAATCTTGTTTGGCAAACGAGGGGAAAAATATCACTGCTGAAGTAACAGTGTTTCCCTACACATGCGTACCTTGCCACATATATAAAATTTATTTCTACCCCCATCTAAAAAAAAAAAAGTTTCCATTTTATTTGTTTTAAATTCATTCATCAAGTCAAAGCATTTAAGTTTTGTACATTTGAGCTTGGACAAATACCAGATAACTGTCCTCTATGTTGCACCTTAACAGGCAAATAACATTCTGTCAACTATAGTACAGTACAAGTTCATGTTAATGGCATCAACATGCCGTCTCAATACTCTGAAATTAGACTTGATCAGATCTGCAAAGCGTTCAATGACTTTGAGCTAAATAAAGGCAAATGCCACGAGATCCTCCATCCTTGCAGTCTTCACGTTGGCGAACTTGTCCGTGTGACATGCGCTGCTTCTGTGCTCCACCCCCGACGACTCACGCAGCTCTCGTCTGACCATGACAGTCAGACGGTAGACAGTCAATCCCAACGAGCTTAATATCTCCAGGGCTCTGAAGCAGCTGCTTCGCTCATCGTCTCCATGGTTTTCCCCTGTACCAGCCTGACTGAGCCCAAAATATTGTTTCCACACAGAGATCATATTTGGCAACCCGCAATGGCGACGTGTATTGGCTTACAAACGTAAATATAATGCCATTACCAAACCAGTTAAAATTCATTTTATAATTATTTTTAGGCTAAATATAATTTTTCTAGGAAATGTTGTACTTTCATTCTGTACCCCCCCAAACAACCTGTGGAGGTATTATTTTTTTTAAAATATAGCTTTTAATAAAGATGTTACATTTAACCTTTAAAAAAAAAAAAAAAAGCATATTTTTATACAAGGTTCTGCAACCTTGGCTCTTGGAACCTTAACCCCAGTGCATATTTGAAGGCTTATAATTTAACAACAAAAAGGCTTAAAGACATTTTTAGTGAACTCTTGACCTGAGCCATTATCTCATAAGGCAAATTTTATAGCTTTATAGCTTCCAGATAGAAAAGAGGGGACGTATTCACTACAGGACAATATGCAATGAATCTCTATTTAGACATTAGAGATCTGAAACCACAGTGTTTACCGTCCTTTTAAATCCCTGGCTTGCTGTTAAATTTAGAATTTAAGGGTCGATGGTTGCTCGTCTCAGCGTGCTGGGGCCTGTGCCCTGTAAGGCTCTGGCAAGGGTCTTCGTCTGCCGCCTTCTGGATGGGTGTATGTGAATAAGAAAGTGTGTCCAAACTTTTGGCTTGTATATGTAAGGGTACGGACTGCTTGCGTGGTTGCCATGGGGACATAGAAACACTGGGCGGGGTCCTTACCCATGGGAAAAGAAGGAGAGAGAGAGACGTTAAGATGGCGGCTGAGGGAGTTCAACGTGCGTGACTCGGGGAAGCAAGGGAGCCAGCCTATACTGCTACTCGGTGAAGTTCCCAGAGACTGTTTAGCCCCGTGTTGTCCAGCCATTGACAAGCCCGGATGAGCGCGTGGAAAAGTTCCAACAAGGCGGCATGGATCGAGGTGTGCTCCAGGTGGGGAGAGGCACGTCCGAGGTTCCTGGATCGAGCTCGCTCTCGCCAGTTGGAGTGAGCGGGGACGACGTGGCTGCTGCGTTTGTTGGTCTCCTGAGTACTTTGCTGTAAGTGATGGCCAGAGCCGGATCCTGGGTCAAGTGGAGTTGGGAGTCAAGGGGTCATAGAAGAGCTCCAGCCATCCCCTGCCGTGCCTATTCACCGTGCCCCAGTCCAGAGAGGGTTTGCCGCATCCCGCAACGAGCCACCACAGAGGATGGCTGACTTCAAGAATTCTCCGTGTCCAGGGGGTGTCGAGAGAGATGCCAAGCACTTTGCCCTGCCATTCAGCTTTCATCTCAGTGACCAGCCCCCTACCCCCTAAGTTTGTGAGTGAGATTGCTTGTCTTCCCCGCCCTGGCGCCTGTTTATTGTTACCAATCCAGGGTTAAGGTACGGTTTTTCTCTTTTCTATTTAACTGTTAACCTGGAAGACTGCCACAGAACCATTGCACTGTAAAACTGTTTAAGGTCGGCACTTTCATCGGACGTAAATAAGGACCATCACAAGACCTCTGTTCGGATTATAGCATTACCAGGAGGACTGCGTGTAATCCAAGTATCTGAACACATTTAAATACTGTACCGGACATCAAAGAGTAACTGTTTGTGCTCCTCTCAAAAGGAACTGGGTCAATTTTTGTTTTATTATTGTTTATCAAAGGTTGGTGAATTCTTGTTAAATAACAAAGTGTATCACTCTGGCATCCGAACAGCCTTCAGGCTAAGTGTCTCGTATGCTATTTGGTATTGACAAAACCCAAAGTTTAATTCTGGGAAATATTCTTTGAGGATATTTGGTGTTTCCACAAAACCCTCACCACTCATTTATTTTATTTCTTTATTCGATTTGTTAATATTACCCATCGCTTTAAATCTCTAATCATCTAGTGGAGATAAATTGGTTTTGCTCTTTTGGGAGGCACTCTTTAATAAATCCCCAGTTAGTATTATTCAAGTTGAGTTTGTTGAGTGCTTTGTACAAAGCTACCCTGAAGTAGGGGCGCCCCACCCTTCTGGCTCAGTATAGAGGGTTGCGTCAGCTTAACCTTGGTCCTGATCACTCTCCACTTTAGTCAGGCCCTGATCATTATGCTGCTTCTTTCAGATAAGAGGCAGAGCCAAAGGGATATTCACATACTTACAATCGTAGGTACTGGGGTCATTTGTGCTGGGGGGTACAGACTTGCACTTCTTCAGCCTTTCAGGGTGGGGTTTTACTGTTCTCCCCTACCTGGTGGGGTTGCTCCCCACTACATATACTGTATTTCTCTGGAGTGGTGGCTGAAGTCCGGGCCCTGGGGTTGCTACCGGTGGCTTGGGTCTTGGGACCCTGTGGTAGATAGGATTTAAAATACTTTTCTATCTTAGATCAAATGCTTTATAAAGCTGAGCTTGTGTTCACACTATTTCTAAATGGTACATGTTGATACAATGTAAATATGATGGTTTATTTGAGTTAGTTTTTTACTGTATAATGTGGGTGTGAACACACCTGAATCAAATAGATGGCTTGTTACCACAGTTAAATGACATTTGCATGAATTCATTTAGATGTTAGAGAAAGAATGCATCTGATTTCATTCTCCATCCATCCATCCATGAAAGCAACACAAGACAATAGCAATAAGTTTTTAAACTGGACAGAACATACTTTCAGTTTTTGTTTGTGAATAAATACATAAATAAATAATGCACCACTGGGGTTTTAATGCAATGCATTTTGTCCAGTTAGGCCCAAATAAAGCAGGATTTAATGAGGGATTCAGTCTATAAAGACCAGTATAACCTTATGCTGATAACTTTTTATAGAAGGAGTTGAAAATTTGATCTACACACATACAAAATCTCCTGCAAGTTCCGGCAAAAAACATGAAAATAGACACAATAAGAGCCTGTAAAACCCCAAATGCCACCAGACGACGGCGGTGGGGCTCACGTTGGAATGGAATGCACCCCATTCTTCGGCGGACAGGTCCAAAGAGGATTGGAACGTGGGTGTGGGTGAGCATTTCTTGCTTTGCAGTTGCATATCGAATCGTAAAATACTATTCTTAGTTCATATTCCAAGCATGTTGTACAGTCAAATTATTAATGACAATAACTAAATGATCAGTGCTGAGAAAAAGTAAATATCTGTTTATTTATGACTTTCTGGACAAACGTTCCACCACTTCTTCCGCGTCACCGCAGCCAATGAGAAGAGGACAGAGACAGCCGTCAGACACGCTGATTGGATATGTGCGATGGCAATAAAAATCCTTTTTATTCTTATAAAAGAAAATAAAAAGACTTCCAGGGGAGGCTGAAGCAGACTTTCATGTAAAACCCAATGTGCCATAAAAATGTTGTGCTGATTATGATGTCGAAATAGGCATGGCAACGGGAATGACATTGCACTCTCACATACGTCACTCCCGGGATTTCCTTTGTCTAAAATTGAAGTGTGGATAGCGATTTAAAATAAAGATATCCGCATTCCCAAAACGACACGTCACCCATCAAAAACTTTTTGGGAGCTATTTCTGGTGTGCGGGTCTCTGCTCTTTATCTTATGTTCCACTTTATTCAGCACCCAGTTAGGGATGTGCGTCACTGTTTACTTCTGGATGGCGAAACAACACACACACACACACACAAGATAACAGAAAAGATCAAAACTTTAATAGTCTACCGCAATTTGATTGGTGAAATTACAATGGAGATATTACAAAAAACATTATGTCAGCAGTCACGAAAACGTAACTTGTTCTTTTATTTGTTCCAGAAACAGGAAAGTTGTGTAGGCGACAGGCTCCGCTATTGATGATCTAATTTCTGACGTGCCTGGCCCAGAAATTGCAGTTTCAATGACTGACAATGGTGCGGCCATACATCCAATCCATGCAGGAAGTCTCATGCGGAAGTTAGTTAAATACCGCCAACAGTAACTATCTGCAACTTGCAAACAGAATGTATAGTGTAGTCGGGTGGTTAGGGTTAGGAGAAGGGTCAGGGGTAGGGTTAGATTTTAGTAAGTTACATGAAAAAGAAACTTTCGACTGGGATTTCCGGCATGGATTGGATATATGGCGGCGTACCGTGACTGCACTTGGGTGCCTCTTGAAAAAAGCGTTGAAACATCATTATAATCCACGTATTTCACATACTTTTGTGAGATCGAGTTGTGTTTAGGCCCGATTACAAGAACGACGGTTTATTCCAGTATATTGTTAAAAGCGTCAACCACCAAAGTGAAAAAGTGAAAAAACATAGGATTTCTACACTTTTGTTGAGAGACTGGACAAAATGTCCGTTGAATTGAAAAAACTATGGATTGTATACATAAAATGAATGGATAATTTGAAAATAAAGTGTGTATTTCTCGCTAGAAAAGTGATCAAAACAATGGTAGAGTCGCAATCTATCTTAAAATACGACAATTTCCACCCGAAATTGAAGGGATATCCGCCATGTTCTCTTGGGAGAAACTCTGCAGTCACGTGACCTACGAAAATGAATGGGAATATCAAACGTAGTAAGTCTACGTTTTCAGAGGCCAAATTGTGAAATAGGTACGTATTGTGCTGTGGACCAAGGTAGGATTGTCACGTTTTGGAATGAGACTGGGTTGTGTTAATGATAAAAAATGACTTGGTCATGTGATCTAAATTATATGTTTTGTTCCAGTGTCAGGCTCTTGTTAATGAATGGAACAGAAATGAAAGCAGTACAGACAGTGTTGTGAAAGCAGCAATAATCTTTATTGTTTCAGAGTCCAATAAATCATATTATATGATTAAACATTGTGAGACAGAATGTCCTTTATTCAGCTTCCTTTCCCTGTTTAAAAAAAAGGAGAAGCATTGAATGAGTTTTTTCATCATATTTAAAAATGTCAAATTGTATGATTCTATTTGGAAATATAACGGTTAGCATATTTCAAACTTGCATCACTTGAAAATAAGGCAAACAGTACTGAGAAAAGAACTGAAAACTTGATGTATAAATTAATACATTAGAATAAACTTGAGGATGTGATTAAAAACAGAAGAAGAAAAAGAGTGAATGGTCAGTGAGCTAATATATTTACCTTGCCAGAGTCACGGCTTTTTGCTCTCAGCTTGTTGACCTGAGACTCTGCAATGTCAGCACGCTCCTCAGCTTCCTCCAGCTCATGCTGGACCTTCCTGCACTTGGAAAGATGAACATTGGCCTGCTCCTCCTGGAATACAAAGAAAAATAAAATGCATAAATGAAGATCAGGGGTCTGTTGCACGAAGCAGGTTTAATGAAAACCCTGAGTTGTTTTACCCCGAAATTCGGGAAACTGAGTTTTTCGTAACACAAAGGTAGGTAACTCAACCCAGGGAAAGAGGAGTAACTCTAGCCTGTTGCACGAAGAGGGGTAACTTAAACTCTCGGTCAGTTACCATGGTAACAGACTCTCTGAAACTAACCTGGTCGGGAGCAGGTTAGTGTGGAGAAACCTTGAGTTTCTCACTGTCTCCACCCACTTTTAGTCACACTCGCCGTTTCCTTTCCTCATTCATTCATTAAGTCAGCGGTGAGTTTTGGCTGCTGCCATCATAAATAAAACATGTTAAAAAATAAATCAGAGTCGGTAGGTTACATCCTTATCTTTTGATGAGGATTTTATGGATTAAGATGCTGCATGAAGGGTTAAATATTCAGAGATCATTATCAGACCAAGGATAGAAGTTTAATTTCCCGACAGTTGTCATTTCTGACGTTACAGTTACACATCACAGTCAGTTATCTACATACACGAGCTGATCCGTCCGTAGGCTACATTCATAATATCACAAGCCATACGTGATAGTTGGAGGTCCTGTCTCTCCGTTTACAGGAGATGCTTTAAAATGATCATTTGACTATCCAGCTGTCTGGTTCTGGCTAAATGGATGAAGTGTTCGTTTGCCACACAGACAACTGCGGTTCAATTCTTGATGTGGCTTTTTTTTTTTATGTTGCCATACGCTTTTCTCTCGAAGCATATTGTCTATTACCCTGCATTTTTTCGCAAATAGATTTTTTTTTTTCTTTCATTGTAGACGCAGGGCATTTGAGAAATGCGACGGTTAGCCTATATTTAATCTTAATGCTGCCGACAAGAGCGCTTCTCCCTGAGGGATTTCACTCAAGTTAAATAAACAAAAAGACTGTGGTAAAAGTACAAAGCTGGATTCGAACACCCCCCTCAAGTGGCAGGCAAGCGCGCAGACCATTAGACCAACCAGATATTCATATTCAGTCACCTGGAACCATAGTGAAATCATACGAGACTGTCGCGTTACCATTAAACAGTTCTACTCTATAACATCGTTGTGATTGTAAAGGACAGCATTTAAACTTAAATCTTCTCCCATGCCGTCTTTCTTTCTTTCTTTTTTTATTTCTTTGCTTGCAGCAGCGGCAGCAGTTCAAACTCGCCATATGAGGCTTTAAAAGTTATATCTCCATTCAATGGCGAGCGCAGCCCCACCCTCGCGTCTACTGTACGTTACCATGGTGACTCGTCGAATCGGTGCTCAATTTATGTTGGCTTTTTATCTTGGTAGTGCCGGGTTAAAACCCCGGGTCGAACTACTCTGAGTTGATTAAACCAACTCAAATCAGCTGTTATGGGACTGAAAACTCAGAGTTTCCAATCTCCGACTAGGTCAACTCAGAGTTCAGAGTTACTCTCGGAGTTTGTTGAACCTGCTTCGTGCAACAGACCCCAGAACAATCAGGGGTTAACCACATATGAAATGTATCAGATAAATTTTAAAGGGAAAGGTTTTTTTTTTTTTTCTTACCGCCTCCTCAGCCTGCCTCTTGTAGGCCTTTACTTTGAGCTGCAACTTGTCAACCAGATCCTGCAGCCTGGCAACGTTCTTCTTGTCCTCCTCAGTCTGCAATAATGTGGCGATTTGTATTTGAAATATGTGTGAAGGCAAGAATAATTTTAGATTACTAATAAGTGTCAAGATTGTTGTACCTGATAGGTGAGCTCCTTCACTCTCCTCTCATATTTGCGGACTCCCTTAACAGCATCAACACCACGTCTCTGCTCAGCTTCGACCTCTGACTCCAGCTCACGAACCTTTAGAAAATTAAATGAATATCAGAAACTGTGTGTTTGTTTTCATAGATTCGGTCAGTTACATAAATCTGACATCCTCCTTACTCTAGACTCCAGTTTCTGGAGCTGCTTCTTGCCACCCTTCATGGCCAGGTTCTCAGCCTCATCCAGACGGTGCTGCAGGTCCTTAACAGCAACCTCAAGGTTCTTCTTCATCCTCTCCAGGTGAGCACTGGTGTCCTGCTCCTTCTTCAACTCCTCAGCCATCATAGCAGCCTAGACACAAAAATATATGAAAGGTTGAAATATAGGACAGTTGTGATTTAAAAGTGGGAAAAAAAAGGAACCCAGTGAAATTGAAACTTACATCAGTGATGGCCTTCTTGGCCTTCTCCTCTGCATTTCTTGCTTCCTGAACAGTGTCATCCACTTCACTCTGGACCTGAACCAGGTCAGCCTCAAGCTTCTTCTTGGTGTTCAGGAGACTTGTGTTCTAAAAGGATGAGATTTAGCTAAGTAATGTCTGGCCTGATTTATGAGTTTAGATTAGTGAAGTTTCAAAGAAGTTAACAGATTATTCACCTGAGAGTGCAGAAGTCCAACACGCTCGCTGGCATCCACCAGTTCCTGCTCAGCGACCTTGCGGCTTCTCTCTGTCTGTTCCAGAGCAGCTCTGAGTTCCTCAATTTCAGCCACCATGAGACCGTTCCTGCGATCCACCATAGCAGCCTGTTCCTTGAGGTCATCCTGGGCTCTGACAGCATCATCAAGGTGCAGTTGAGCATCCTTGAGAAAAGCACAGATCATACACAGTATGTAACATAGATGGCAGAGTATAGTTGTTCTCCCTGCAGTGTCTCTTTGCCTGATGATACCTTCAACTGTGCCTGCACGTTCCTCAGCTGTTTCTGGGACTCAGCAGCCTGGCGATTGGCGTGGCTCAGCTGAATCTCCATCTCATTCAGGTCTCCCTCCATCTTCTTCTTGATTCTCAGGGCATCGTTCCTGCTCCTGACCTCAGCATCCAGAGTGCTCTGCATGGAGTCAATCACCCTCTGGCTGTTCCTCTTGATCTGCTCCATCTCCTCATCTTTCTCTGCAAGCTTCCTGTCCACCTCACCCTTAATCTGGTTGAGCTCCAGCTGAACACGCAGGATCTTTGACTCTTCGTGCTCCAGGGTTCCCTGTTCATATCAAAAATAATTTATTTTCTCATTAATATCTAAGTGGAATTTACTTTAAAAGGAATTCCTCTGACAAAGATTCACCTCAGCCTCCTCAAGAGCTGTCTGGATTTCAGACTTCTCTGTCTCAACCTGCTTCTTGGCCTTCTCCAGCTCGTGGATGCTCTTACCAGTCTCACCAATCTGTTCAGTCAGATCTGAGATCTCCTCTGCAAGAATATGTACAAATAATATTAAGTCCTGAAATGCAAAATATAGACATGAAAATATGCTGAGAGAGTTTGGTAGGAACTTACGCTGCAGGTTCTTGTTTTCACGCTTCATTGTCTCCAGCTGATCCAGGGCTTCCTCATAAGAGTTCTTCATCTTGAACAGTTCAGTGCTCAGAGAACGAGCCTCCTTTTGAGCTCCCTCAAGTTCAGCCTGACCCTCCTCATACTTCTGCTTCCACTCTGCCAGCACCTAAATAAAAACAGTTTCCACTTCTAAGTTATTCGTCCATAAAAAAAAAATCACTTTAATATCTTGGTCAACCAAATTAAAAGATGCTACCTTGTCAAAGTTCCTCTGCTTCTTGTCCAGGTTGGCAGCCAGGCCATTAGCTCTCTCCACATCAATCATAAGGTCCTCCACTTCACTCTGGAGCCTCTGTTTGGTCTTCTCCAGAGATGCACACTTGGAGTTCACAGCCTCAATCTGCTCCTCAGCCTCCTGAAGACGCTGGGCCAGCTTCTTCCTTTAATGAGAAGAAAAGGATCACATTGTAAACCTTTGAACACATGAAGACTATTCAACAATACTGAATGTATTATACTGCCTGATAAATTTGAGACATGAATTCATTTAACCAAATGTTAAAGAGACATGATGGTACAATGCAACAAAAAAAGGCATTTACTTCTACGAATATGACTCACTTGGCTTCCTCAAGCTCCTCAGTGCGCTGGACAGCATCAGTTTCATACTTTGTTCTCCACTGAGCCACCTCGCTGTTGGCCTTGGACATACCACGCTGCAGTTCAGCTTTGGCCTCCTGCTCCTCCTCAAACTGCTCCCTCAGCAGATCACAGTCATGGCGGGCTGATTGCAGTCCATGGGCAAGAGCGTTCTTAGCCTGGTTCAAACACGAGGGGTAAAAATCAGCTTATCGTCTCAATTGTCTCCAGGCATTATCAAAATAAATTTCATTTCAAGGTTTCATACCTTGACCTCCTCTTCAATCTGCCTCTTGAGTTCCTCAATCTGCTGTGTGAAGGCCTGTTTGCCTCTTGTCAGCTGAGAGACCAGAGCTTCTTTCTCCTCAATCTGACGGCCAAACTCACCTTGTGTGAAAATGTTCATCAAACTAGTTTGAGTACACTTTCATGATCATACACTGAATAAGTCTGCAGTAAAAAGCTGTGTCATACATACCATTTTCTGTGAGGAGACGTGCTTTCTGTGCACCCAAGTCATTGATCTGACGAACGTTCTCATCATTCTTGGTCTTAAGTTCACTAAGTTGGTCCTCAAGAGTACGGCACATCTTTTCAAGATTGCCCTAATGTGGAGAAGAGAAATGCAATCAGTAAAATTTCATTTAAACTTATTAATGTCTTATTGCCTTTAATTAAACATGTATAAATGTTTTTTGCACCTTTGCTTTAGCAACAGCCTCCATGTTGCTGGAGAGGTCATCAATCTCCATCTTGTATTCACTCTTTTCTTTCTCAAGCTTCTGCTTGACACGCTGCAGGTTGTCGATCTGCTCTCCCAGCTCAGCAACGCTGTCAGCCTGCTTCTTGCGCAGAGCTGCAGCAGTGGCTTCATGCTGCAGAGTAGACTCCTCAAGGTCACGACGGAGCTTCTGGAACTCAGCCTCACGCTTCTTGTTCATCTCAATCTGAGCTGCTGTGGCACCACCGGCCTCCTCCAGCCTCTCGCTGATCTCCTCAAGTTCCCTGGAGAGGTCGGCCCTCTGCTTCTCAACCTTGGCACGAGCAGCACGCTCAGCCTCAATCTCCTCCTCCAGCTCCTCAATGCGGGCCTGTTGGATGTGGAATATGTCAGTCTTGAGAAAACTATCACATGAAAAAGATGGAGTACTGTGTCATTCTACATAATGAATCAGTCACCTGAAGCTCCTTGATCTTCTTCTGGAGCTGAGCACCCATTGACTGCTCATCCTCAATCTTGCTGAGGAGTTGGCTGATTTCAAAGTCCTTCCTGTGAGAATAATGATGTGCAATGTGAGGCATTTTACATGTCCAGAACAATAGTGAATGTTTTAAAATAGCAGATAAAAACAATTTGTTTACTTTTTGAGTTTCTCCTCAGACTGCTGCTTGTCATTCTCCAGATCCATGATGGATTCCTGAGCCAGTTTCAAGTCACCCTCCAGCTTCCTCTTTGCTCTCTCAAGGTCCATGCGGAGCTTCTTCTCTTGTTCCAGGGAACCCTCAAGCTGAAAATTGGAAAGGAATTATTATAATTATGTTTAAGAAAGAATATGGTCTTTTTTGTCAGGGGATTTTATCAACTTACATCATCAACTTGCTGCTCAAGCTTGGTCTTGGACTTGGTGAGAGTGTTGACTTTGTCTTCCTCAGCCTGCAGGTCATCCAGAGTCTGCTGGTGAGCCTCCTGAAGGGCTTTCTTCTCCTTTGTCAGTTTGGCAATGCTCTCATCCTGAGAGGCCATCTCCTCAGTCAGGTTCTTCACCTACATCAGCAAGAAAAATGTTGTCACAAGATGACAGTGTTCCTAAATGTTATCTGATCTGCATAAGATGTCTGACATTTACAAACCTTGTTCTCAGTGGCATGTTTCTCCTTCTCCACCTTGGCCAAGGTAAGCTCCAGGTCATCAATATCTTTTTTCAGCTCAGAGCATTCATCCTCCAGCTTTCTCTTCTTGGCAGTAAGCTCAGCATTGATCTCCTCTTCATCCTCCAGTCTCTCAGTTGTCTCTTTGAGTTTGGCCTCCAGCTGAATCTTGCTCTTGATAAGTCCCTCACATCTCTCCTCAGCATCTGACAGATTCTCTGATTCCTAGTTTACATTTGAAAACGATTGATTGCTAATTAGCATTTCAGAAATAACATATAATATTCAACTCTTTACAGATATCCACTCACAGATGCCACTTGGAGCTGCAGATCATTCTTCTCCTGCAGAAGAGACACCATCTTCTCCTCCAGTTCTTTCTTCTTGGCCAAAGCAGCGGCCAAGTCTGATGTCATCTTATCATAGTTCTCCTTCATCTGGGCCAGCTCCTTCTCAGTCTCAGCACTCTTCAGGAGAGGCTTGATCTTGTAGTACACCTTCATCCATGGCCAGTGTTTGACATTCATGAATGAGCGGACGTTGTACTGGATGGTATAGATGGCTTCCCTGTGAACATGAAGTTTTTGTTACTGAAAAAGACATTTTTCATTATTGCACTAATGATTAATTATTTTTCATCTCTACATGCCTCCTCTCCATCATCTTAACAAACTCCTTCCTCATGAGGTAACCACGGCAGAGAGCCTGAGTCATTGTGACCAAAGCTGCCAGCTTTTCATCTCTCATCTCCTCAAGGGTACCCAGCAGACCGGCCTTGAAGAACACCTGAATAAATCCAACAAAGAAACATATTATTTGAAAAAAAATCTTTTGACATATTATTTTCAGATTAAAATAGATAGCATATATCCTTTATGAAGAAACTGTTAATTGAAAGTTTTTATATTTACTTAAATTCATCAAAACCTTATTGAATCAATCAAAGCACTTACCTTGGTGTGTCCAAATCTGTACTCATCATGATTCACATCAATTGATCCAAGCAGCTTCTCTGAGGCCTTCTTGTTGTCAATGAACTGGCCCTCAGGGATGACACTGGCATTCAGTACCTTGTATCTTTTATGAAAGAATTGAAGGTAAGAGTCATCATTTTATTCTAATAGTTTATTTTGATATAATAATTATATTAGTTTAAGAGCAGAATTGTAACTAAATCAAATTTTCACCTCTGTTTGAAGTCACCATAGAGGATTCTGCTGGGGAAACCTTTCCTGCAGATTCTGATACCCTCCAGCACACCGTTACACCTGAGCTGGTGGATGACCAGGAAGTTCTCCATCAGACCTGCAGAATAAAATTTTCTGAATTATTACAAAAACACTAATAACAGAAATAACGAATAAACCACTAAATTGACACTGTGACAATGAAATATTGTGTCTTTTGTACCTGGAGTCTTTGACTCATTGGGAATCAGGCAGCGCACAAAGTGAGGATGGGTGCTCCTCAAGTTTGTCATCAGCTTGCCCAAGTTCTCCTGTAGGTACAAAGAAATGAATAATTGTCACAAGGCATAATGTGAATTTCAACTTCAAAAGAAATTTGATATATTTCTCAATCCTTACCCTGAACTGTGAAGACACAGTCTGCATAGAACCACCCTTCTTCTTGCCTCCCTTCTTGCCCGTCTCTGTTTTTCAGATTGTAATTAAAACAGAAACTTTTTTGTCAGGGACTTCACATTAACATCACTGTAAACTTAATAAACAACGTGCAGTAAGAAGAATTCATAGAACACAGTTTACTGTCAAAATTCTTACCCTCAGGAGCAGCAGGAGGATAAATTACAGCCAGCAGTTTACATGAGGACTTCTGGTACAGCTGCAGGACAGACTCGTTCAGTGGGTCCTTGTTCTTGTCCAGCCAACCAGCGATGTTGTAATCCACAGTACCAGCATAGTGCACCAGGGAGAAGTGGGCCTCAGCTTTGCCCTTGGCAGGCTTTGGCTTCTCAAAGGCCTTGTTCTTGCCAAGATGCTGGTCATACAGCTTGTTCTTGAAGGAAGTGTCAGTGGCCTTGGGGAACATGCACTCCTCTTCAAGGATGGAGAAGATGCCCATGGGCTTGGTTAACACAGGAAGAAGTGAGAGGGGATAATTAATCAACAGCGCTCTCAAACCATACTGCAGTAATTCTTACACAATATAGATTCCTGAAATGAATGTTTACCTTTTCAATCAGCTCAATGCAGGCAGCCAAGTCCATACCAAAGTCAATGAACTCCCAGACAATACCCTCCTTCTTGTACTCCTCCTGCTCCAGGACAAACATGTGGTGGTTGAAGAACTGTTGCAGTTTCTCATTGGTGAAGTTGATGCACAGCTGCTCCAAGGTGTTGAACTGTAAATGGACAAATAAAAGATTATAATAAGAAAACAGACCATTGATAAAAGAACTGGACGCAATTTTCTTTCAATGAAGCCTACATCAAAGATTTCAAAGCCAGCAATGTCCAAGACACCGATGAAGAAATTCCTTTGCTGCTTGGTGTCCAACATCTGGTTGATGCGGATGACCATCCACAAGAACATCCTCTCATAGATTGACTTGGCCAGAGCAGTGACAGAGTTCAGCACCTAAAGAAAAACAAGGACATATGTTGATGAATGTCATTCACATCTATGCCATAATAAGACCAATTGTCATCTGTTTTGTAACAATTTTATGGAAGTAACTAGAGTAGTCTATTTTTGTGAAGTATTATATTTGATATTAATGGCTCTTGTTTACCTGAGGCACAGTCTGTCCCTTGGTGACAAACTCATTTCCGACCTTCACTCTGGGATAGCACAGAGCCTTCAGCATGTCAGCAGAGTTCAGACCCAACAAGTAAGCAACCTTGTCAGCATCTAGAAAGAGTCATATATTTTTAATTCACAAAGTAGGAGACACTAATTGTCATTCATAAACATATGCCAATGTGCTTCATCCAAATATTTTAGTGTATATATACTCACCCTCTGTGCCATCAGGCTCAGCCTGCTCCTCACGCTGCTTCTGCTTGAACTTCATGTTGCCATGATGAAGAACAGCACCAGTCAACTTGTAGATGTTCATCTTTTCCTCACCTGTGAAGCCCAGGATGTCAATGGCATTCTGTCGAAAAGAGGAAATCATGTGAAATGTATTCTTTTTAGGATGTACGTTTAAAGACAGCTTCAATGCATCTCTAAATGTCCTCTAAACATCCACTATATTTACACTCCTTGTGAAATGTTTGCACTGTGGCTAGACGATTGACTGGTAGTGTGAATATATTCCAGGTGTAATTATGAACGCCACTCACATCTGTAGCATCCAGCTCCTCTTTGTCATCAATGCTGGCCACAGTGATCTGACCCATGCTGCACATGGGGAAGTCATAGGGGTTGGTTGTGATGAGTGCCATTTCTGAAAATTAATAAGTAAAATGTTTAGTTCATAATTTTTAAATATGACATTTTAGTTGACAAATTGCAAGAGCTCATTCTGCTTACCGATCAGCTCAGGCTTGTGGTTTGTCATCATCTGGTAGAAGATGTGGTAGCCTCTCTCATCAGGAAGCTGGAATGTCACTCTGGACTTCTCCAGCAGATCTATTGAAAAAAAAATTATCTCAGCTTTTTACACTTTAAAGCAGAATTGTCATTGAGAATGACATGAGAATAACTTACATGTCTCAATATCAGCACTAGCCAGTTTGCCGGTTGTGCCGAAGTGAATCCTGATGAATTTACCCTGTTTGGAACAATCAGATATTTAAGGTTCACCCACATGGTCAATGTTTAGCAAGATATTCACCATGTAAAACTGATTATTTACTTACAAAACGGGAGGAGTTGTCATTCCTCACAGTTTTGGCATTACCATAGGCCTCCAGCAGGGGATTGGCAGCAATGATCTGATCCTCCAGTGACCCCTATAATTCAAGTTTAGTACTTGTGTTAGGAAAGGACTTTCGTCTGTAAGTATTCTGTGATGTCATAGATGTCACAACCAACCTGCATCTTGCCAGATTGTGCTGCTTTCTTCTCTCCTCCTCCAACAGAGATTGTTGCAAAGTACTGAATGACACGCTTGGTGTTTACAGTCTTTCCAGCACCAGATTCTCCACTGGGTATAGACACAGACTTGTAAGTATTTGATCACTAAATTCATTTAATTTAAACAAAATCAATGAATGTGATACTCACGTAATCAAGACAGACTGGTTCTCCCTATCTGTTAATGTGAAAAAACAGCATTTAGTATATAAATCATATCCACCATACTCATGATGAAACAAATTATTCCACATTCAGGACCTACCAGTGAGCATGAACTGATAAGCGTTGTCAGAGACAGAGAAGATGTGGGGTGGAGCCTCCATACGCTTCTTGCCTCTGTAGGCAGATACAACTTCAGAGTCGTACACTGGGAGCCACTTGTAGGGGTTCACAGTTGCACAGAACAACCCAGAGTAGGTCTGCAAGAAGTTATGGGGATTTCATGTTAATATCATTTAGGAAACAACAATAGTCATTTTCAGTGTTTCTGTTTTGACTTAAGTGAGATTGTCTTACGTAGATCATCCATGCTGCATAACGCTCTTTGAGATTGTACAACACAGAGGCTTCATTGAGATGGGTCATCATGGCCATGTCCTCAATTTTGTCGAACTTGGGAGGGTTCATTGGAGAGACGTCATCTTCTTTAACTGTCCTCTCCTGCAGCAGGACATTTCCCTCAATTAGAAGTTATCACAATTAATTCCCAGTTGAATGTGACTTTACTGTACCAACCTCCTCGGTGTCCAAGACTTTGACAGTGACTTTGCCACCATCTTTCTTGAGGATTGTACCCTTCACGTACAGCTCTTTGGCATCTGTCACATAGCAGGCACTCTTTGCATCGAATGGTTTGTTTTGAGCCTCAATTCTCTCCTTTTCTGGCTTTCGGAGGTAAATGGCAGCTTTGCCATAAACGGCCATCTCTGCGTCCGTACTCATGGTGGCGGCTTATGTCTGTGTATCAAGTCACACAACACCAGTGTCACAGGTTTTTCACTCAAAGATATTTTCTGCTGTTATAAGTAACCATCTTCTATGTACCTTTTGTTTAACTGTACTGTTAACTTATCTGGAACAGACAGTCCCCTTCAGCTCAGGTTGATATAGAAGAGACCAGTTTTACATGTGCCCTTTCATGTGCTGCTATTTTGTTTTGTATATATTGAATACCAACACTTAAATGCTATATTAGAATATCTATGTTAAATTTTTTACAAAGTGAATACCAGTCGCTGTACATACCTTACCCTTTCTCTATGTATAAATAATATTTTTGCTCCACAACCCTGTGAAAAAACATGATGTAGTCAGTAAACCAAACAGACACTTCAACACTTAATGAATAAAAATTAATAAAACTTTTCTTGTGTTTGCTATACTGTATATTTGAGTAAAAAGAAATATAAAAATGCCAAGTTCTATGAAAACAATGCAATCATGAAGCTACAGTAAGCCAAAATATTTGTTGATGATAAATTAAATTTTAACTTATTGAATTAAAAATTCACATCAACGATATAAGCCTTCATAGTATAACCTCACCACAAGCAGGAACTTTACTGGTCTTCTACCACACTGTAAAGCTTCTCCTCCATTCCTTATATATGATCTGTTAGTTTACATGGCAAAGATTCAAGAATTCAGACAGGCCAAGTAAGGTTAGGATGACTTATGATTTATGACACTAAATTTAGCTGAATCTCTGCGTAATGCAGATAGCTTTTAAATACTTTCATACACTGTTGATGGAGACATACATGGACTAATATTGTTAGAGGTACATACAAACATTGCATCAATCATCATGCTGTTGTATTATGATAAACATGTCAGGGTATAAATAGCTTTAAAATTAACTTTATGAGTCGTGTCACTTCACTTCATAGGATGCTCTTACAACCATTGTATCTTATATCCACGATGATATTTAGAATTTCTGCTGAGTAAACTGTCACAGTTTTAAACAGCCAACCTGAGCCCGGGAAAACCCTTAGGAATACTTTGCACTTTGAGTTGCTTAAGGGATATAAATAGTTCTAAGTAGCCTTAAAGTTAAAAAGTATGTTCTTTATACTGGCATTTTATAGATTATTTAAAACATGAGCAATTCTTTTTCAATTTAAGCCAAAAATGTACACAGCAAGCATATAATGCCTGTAATGACAGATCCTTGCACTGATCTGATGATGCAAGTAAATCACTTTTTGCTCTGAAGGGAAATATGCAGAGCAGCTTACTCCATTTTCATGTATATAACGATCACAGTGATTTAAGCTCCTGTTTTGACATGTGACCAAAAAAAGTGGATCACTGTTACTTGTTTTAAAAAATTTCATCTCAGTAATCAGTCTGTCGTTAAAGTTTGGTTGTGTTGATGTTCTTGCTCTTGATATTAAACACATCCAAATCTTATACTTTAAATGAGTCACTTAAAAAGCTATTTTATTCAGATATTTAAAAGAAAAGTAAAAGTGAATGTAAAAAAACCAACAACAAAAACAGCATAAGCGGGGAGGATTTTAAGCATTTTGCAACTGTTTAATGAACAGCTGTCATAATTGACCATACATTAATTAAAGAAAATTAGTACCCAAAAATTTCATCTAAGTAGTGTTAATTAATAGTGTGCAACTATAATTTGTCCCCGGAATCCAAGCCATGTGTGGAGTTGACACTATTTGTGTCATCCTGTGGAGCAGTTTTTGGGGGCCTGCCATACTGGATCATGTAATTTAAGATGTTTTAAATGCTACTTTGTGATATTTGAAGTGGGGGTATCTTGAATTAGAGAGACAGCTTAACCAATGTACAGTCCACTAATGTAGCTGAAGCTTTAAATGATAAGACTATGAGTGTAACTGAAGATGATTTTCGACATATAAAACTTTGCACAAAAATAACATTATTCTGACATTCTAAAATATTTTTAATGAGATTTTTTTTTAAATTTAATTCCATATTGCTATGATCAAAATTTATGATTATGTTCCCCATAACAATAATATACTGGCATTACTTTATATGCTAACAATCAAACTTGATTTTTTTTTTCTTCTATGTCACACTGATGGTAGTTACCTTGGCAAACTTCAATTTAGTTAACTTGTAAATCCTTGCTGTTTTTATGAGTTAAAAAATTACTATTGGTCAAGATACGAAAGAAAGGAGTAAGCATATGTTTATTACCAGTGTTGGGAATGTTTCTTTGAAGAAATAACTAATTATAATTACTTCTCACATAGTTACATCATTGTAAAAAAAAAGAGCTAATTACTTGGAAGGGGGGGGCCGGGAAAGAGAAGGAGGCGGGGCCGGGGGGAAGGGGGGGGGGGGGGGGGGGGGGGGGGGGGGGGGGGGGGGGGGGGGGGGGGGGGGGATGGGCCGAGGGGGGCTAAGAAAGGGTGGGGGAGAGGAGAGGGGGAGGGGGGGGGGGGAATTCCATTACTTTTTTGACAGAACTTTAAATTAAACATGGAATGTGCAAGTTTAAATGTTAAATACTATTCTTTTCTTTCCTCCACATGCCCTTACAATTGCCTGGTGTGTAGATTAAGCTGATCTTTTTTCACTGCAGTGGTCTCTTATACTGTTTCTGAATGCTCAATGTGAGTGTTTTGGGTACAAAGCCTCAAGGGGACGCTTGTGGGGGAGACAGTTGTCTCGTTTGTCTGGCTGCAATGGTGTCTTGTATTCAGCCACCGCAGGTCTGCGTATTTTGAGACAACACTGACAACTGCTGCTAAAAGATGGAGAGCGGGTACCTTTCAAACCCCAACTCAGACTCCAGTAAGACAAAGAAGAAAAGTTTTGTCTTGTGAGACAGAAAAGAGAACCAAACTGGAGTCTGACCGGTCCCCATGGGAGGGGGGCGTTCCTTGGCACAACACCAGCACCAGAGTAAGTAGGGAGTAAACAGAATAAATGACTAACAGAAAAATCCTGGAGTCTAATTTTAGGCTGATGAATGTTGTAAGCTATGTGTCTTCCTCCTCAGGAGAGGAGCTTTGGGCCTACGTAATTATTCCCAACATGAAGAAACACATAAACATTTATAACGTTTGTGTCTTTTATTTCTGTGAGGAGACTGATGTTTGTGATTAGTTTATAATTCTTCCTTATTTTCCTCTGGATATACCCGTGTCTTTCGGTAGTGTGAGTGCATTTGTGTATGGCTGTGCTCATTTGCCCTCATTTATTAAATTATCATACGTAGGTCCTACGACCAATTCCATGCAGGACTCTATTAATTTGAACTTAAAGCAACATTGTTGCATTGTTACACTATTTTCTTAACAGGGTAAAATGCTATGAATGAGGCACTGGAACTCTGAAATACAAGACAGACCCACCATTAATCAAAATAAAATATTATTCCAATGTCTTTTTTTTTTCTTCTTCTTCTTCTTTTTTACTTGTCCTGTCCAGCATCAAAGCAGGCAAAATGGAAATCTGATTGCTTTATTTTGTTGAACAGTTTTGCTTTACCAAATGGAGCTTTATGAACATAAGGCTCCACTTGATATCCTGTTTATTCATTTTATTTCTTTAATTAAACATTTGTCTATTACAGCATTCCATATCATACTGCTGGACCTGACAAGGGAGAAATGAAAGTTAACAGAGGTAATGATAGAAAGTGGAACAGAGAGAAAGGAGTAAGGAAGAGGAAGAGAAAGAGGGAGAGAGAGGAGAGAAAACATGAATCCACTTACACAGTTTACTGGTACATCTGTACAGAAATCCCTAAACAACATTCCAAGGTCTCCGTCGGAAAACAAAACAAGCAATACCCTACAGGAGGACCCGCAGGTGGCTTAAATATCCTCAGATCATACAAACACACGCAGAACTACACAGAGAAGAGGTACAACCTAGTCATCACAACGAGAAGCAGTGTCACAGTGTCAACATGCATAATAAAGGGTGCTCCGTGGTGATACAGTCATGCAGATGCAGTCTCGTCTCTGCAAGGAGGAGAAAGCCCGCAAGGCTCACGACCCAGGCCCCCAGCAGCCACCCAGAGGCCCAGATCCCAGCCACCCCCCCAAAGAACGGACATGCATCCCCCAAAGGGCGGCAAAAGGCGGCCCCAGCCGGAGCCCCCCGCGGTCTGGGGGCCCAGGCCCCAGCGGACCAAGACCAGCAGCTGCCGACCCCACCGGGCGCCGGGTGCCCCGTGGGGCAGAGACAGCGCCGGGCCCAGGGCCCAAGCGCCCAGGAGTAGCCCCCCTCACCCGGCCCGGGCGGCCCAACCGAAACCCAGGAGGACCGGACCCCCCAGACGACGCCCCCCCCCCCCAGGACAGGCCAGCCCCTACCCCAACGTCCCTGCCCCACACACCTGACACCAGGGTGCCACCACCGCTACCAACCCCTACCCCACCACCACGCTCACACACACACTCCCCACACACATACCCCAACACCCACATGCACTCCCCCCCACACACATGCACCCCCCAGCTCCACTCTCTGACCTTACATACCCACACTCACTCCTCCCTCCACCCCATCACTCTCCTCCCTCTACCCTCCACACATACCCCCATCTCTGATGCTAGGGGTGCACGATTCTGGTAAAAATGTGAATCGTGATTTTTAATTAAAATTAAGATCACGATTCTCTAAAAAGATTTTTTTCCCAAAAAAGAATTTATAGAAAAAATAAAATAAAAAAAAAAAAACAAAAAACCAATTAAAAAGGAAAATAAAAAAAAAGCTTGGATTAGAGAAAGGGTGTAGTGAAGAATTATTTTATGGGAAGTTGAAGAATATAAATTTAAATAAGGGTGGGGGGGGGGGGGGGAAGGGATGGTAGAGTTGAAGGAGAAAAGAAAAAAAAAAAGGAAAGAAAGAAAAGATATGTGAAAGAAAAAAAATAAAAAAGAAATATAATGATGAAATTGGGAGAAAGGATATGGAAGGAATGAGAGAATAAGATATAAAAAAATAATTCACCCCCCTGATGCCCTCTAATACACACATGCACTCCCCCCACATACCTGCACCAACCCCTCCCTCCACCCTGCACATACGCCCCCACCTCCCTATACCCCCAATACTCCATACAATCCCCCCCTTACATGTCCAGCCCCGCCCATCCCTCTGACCTGTCACACTCCCGCCCTTCTTCCTTCAGCCCCTCACGACCATCCCTACAAGACACTCACAAGCATACCCCTCCTTCCTCCATCCCCCCTTTCCTCCAACCACTTACCCACATCTCCTCCCTCTTCCAGCCAAGTTCCTCCCTCCCACATTTCCTCTTTCACACTCTCATTCATTGATCTCACATACCCACCTCACTCTCACCCTTGCCCCCGTGCCTCCTGAGTGGTAGCTCGGGCCGGGGAAGGAGCCGCGAGCTCCAAGCCCCCAACACGCCCCCCCCCCCCCCACCCCACCCACCCTCCATCCCCCACCCCCGGACACAGCAAGCCAGGCATCCCCCGAGCCAGCAGATCGCCCGCAATGCAGCCAGCCACCACTAGTACGTGAAGCAGCCACTACTCCCCCTCCCCCCAGTAGCGCCAGGGAGACCGGGGTAGAAGAGGACCCTGTCCCGCCCCCGCTCATGACTGTGTGTAAGATGTGTGTTGTTTGCAGTTAAAACTGAGAGGCAGTGCCAAGTCATGTCAGGAGTGGGGTTGCGTAGGCGGTATGACCACCCAACCGGCCCCCCCCTCCTTCCACACACTATATGGCCCGCCTCTCAGAAGTGGTTGTGAGCTGTCGTTATTTTATGTGTTTAGGTGTCTAAGTGTGGTTAAAACTGGGGAGCAGGCTGTCTCTAGATGCAGCAAACAAAGGCACTTTGATGCCCCCCCTCACCAGACCCGCTTGACACGCGCCCTCCCCAAAACCCTACGTGTGTGTGTGTGAGGTAGAGCAGGGGGGGAGAGTGGTCTTGGGAAGGGAGACCAGGCGAGTGTGGATTCCCCTCTGGCAGATGAGCCGTTACCGGCATTAGGTACCCCTGCCTCCCGGGATCCCCCCAGGGCAGAAGGGGGCAGGCATGGCCTCCCCACGGCCAGGCGACCAGCATTCACCACAGAGGGGCCAGCCTCGGCCCCTGGGGGCACCCGACCACCTCAGGCCAGGGAGGGGGGAAAAGGGAGGGGAGTGAACAAGGTAAGCTGAGAGGCCAGAGTCACCGGCCCACCATCCCCAGGCCCTGCAGACCCCCCAAGAGGCACGCAGAGCTGCTTTTTTTTTTCTCCCCTTTCCTCCCCCATTCTATCCTATCACCCCCACACCCTACCTCAAACAACCCACAACTTTACCCCCGTCAACACTCCCCCATCCCCATCCTCCTCCTGCCCCTCCTGCATAGCCAGCTAGTCCCCGTACATCCGCCCCCTTGGTACCCATGCCTCCCCTCTCTTTACCCAAGCCCACATCCCCACCCAGGCCGTGACTTACACAATCCTCCAACCCGCCAGAACCCCAGCCCATTCAACCACCCACACACCACCCTCATTCACTCAGCTGCCCCGCATCCAATCCCTTCACAGATCCATCCCCGCTCCCCACCCAAACCCCTACAACCCAATACGCACAAACCCCACCAATGCACCACCCCTCCCACACTCAAACATTCATCTCACTTTCACCCACCCCCTCATGTCCATACACTCCCACAGGCAACCATACACACATCCCCCTGCATTCACGTCCCCCCCTCCAGTCATACACCCACCCACATACACCATGGATGGGGACCACGGGGACCATGGGGCCCCCCCCCCCCCACCCATGCCACGAGTCCACCACACCCAGCCACTGGACCAGACAAGACAAACCCGCATGAGATCTTTCGTGCAGGTCAGTCCCAACCGACACAGCGGCAACACAGCGACACAGTACAGGCACCCGGCTCGGAAAAGACCCGGCCACCCCGCAACCCCCACCCCCACACATACACCCCTACTGACGCACACATAGCAGAGGCGCCCCGGCCCCCGGTGCAGTGACTTGACACCAGGTTGTGAGGACCGGCCCAAACCAGAGGAGGCGCGTCTGCCGGCCCGCCCCCCCCAGCGCCGAGCCGGGTCCCCCGGCCCCGGAGGCAGGGGCCACCCCCGAGCACGGAGGCCCAGGACCCCCCGCCCTGGGACGGCCCCGGCCATTACCTGCAATTAATACAGGTAATGAGTGGAGGACAGAGGAGCCTCTTAAAGAAGAAGTTACAGCTCTGTGAGAGCCAGAAATCTTGCTTGTTTGTAGGTGACCAAATACTTATTTTCCACCATAATCTGCAAAAAAATTCTTTAAAAATCAGACGATGTGATTTTCTGGATGTTTTTTTCTCATTCTGTCTCTCACAGTTGAGGTATACCTATGATGACAATTACAGGCCTCTCTCATCTTTGTAAGTGGGAGAACTTGTACAATTGACCTATGGCTAAGCCCCGCCCCCTCACTCGGACAAACAAACATTCGGTGACAGGCGCTATGTGACATTTCGGGAGATGACAGCTGTCAACACGGACAACAGACGCGTGATCAGACAGAGAGATCATGACAAGATAAATTAAAAAACATAAAAACAATACAAACAAACAAAAAGAAATTGTTCAGAAGTCTTAAACTGGGAGTAGAAATCAGCCTGTGAATCTCTGAATGTGACTCGTGTCGCTCCCTCAGTTTCTTGCACAAACTACTCCACGGCTGCTGTTGTTGTGCCAAAAAGTGATCATCTGACAAAAACTGATCAAACAGCCACGGAAGCGGAGCAGTCTGGCTGCAGCTTGGAAGCCAGAGGCGTGTCGTTATCCACGTTACTACACCACACCTGTACTACACGACAGCGTCTTATGTACCGTTACCACGTACCAAAACTAGCATGTTTAGCTAGCGTTAGCCAACTTAAACTAACGTTAGGGAAGGTAACTTCATATTTCTTTCAAGCAAAGTGACAACATGTTGCCTCGAATACGATGTTTCCCTTACCTTAGAACAGATGTAGGCATCCTTGTTAATTTTATCCACGTTCAGTTGATGTTGTGGTCTGCCGCATAACTTTGGCTTGATGTGACTTGGTAAAAGGCAAAAAAATACGCCCCGTCACCCAGCCTCTCAAGATACCTAGTATCGGAGTTGCATGTACCCCATGCACACATTTGACCATTTTAAACTAAAAAGAACACATAAAAACGAACAAAAACGGACTAACTTCAATGCATTTCAATGGACGTTTAAGCAGAGAATGTCCGAGTGTATGGGAAAGCTGTGCGCACTGTGATTGGCTCATCGCGTTTGGGGGCGTGGTTTAGCCATAGGTGGTGGCTGACTAAATACTTTTTGCCCCACTGTAAACTTTGAAAAACACATCAAAACGATCACTAAATCAGCCTATTATCACCTGAAGAACATCTCAAGGATAAAAGATCTGATGTCTCAGGAAAATCTGGAAAAACTAGTCCAAGCATTCACCTTCAGTCAGCTTGTCTACTGTAACAGCGTCTTTACTGGCTACCTTAAAAATCCGTTGAACAGCTGCAGCTCATTCAGAACTCTGCTGCCCGAGTTCTCACAAAGACCAGAAAAGTGGACCACATCAGTCCAGTTCTGAGGTCTTTATGACTTTAAAGTTGGTCTATAAAGCTCTGTATGGTTTAGGCCCAGAATACATCAGTGGCCTCTTGACCCAGTATGAACCTACTAGAACCCTCAGGCTATCTGGATCTGGTCTTTTATCAGTTCCCAGAGTCAGAACCAGACATGGAGAAGCTGCGTTCAGCTTCTATGCTCCACATGTCTGGAACAAACTCCCAGAAAGTCTCAGATCAGCTGAAACACTTAGTTTATTTAAATCCAGGTTGAAGACCCACCTGTTCTCAGCTGCATTTGCGCAGATTTTCTTCAAAAGTTAAAATCCGCACATCTCTATATTCTCTTTTTTTAATCTTAAATGCTTTTAATTTTGAAGCATGCTTCTAATCTTTTTTTTTTCTCCCTTTTGCTTATAATGTTTTATGTAAAGCACTTTGAATTTTTCTGTACATGAAATGTGCTATACAAGTACTATACTTTTAAAGGAGTAATCACCTGGAAATTGCATTTTTCTAGTTAAAACATGTTTATTGGTGTTGGAGTGAAATGTAAACTTGCCTGAAACCCCTCCATTTTTTAACACGGTCCAGTTCTTTCATTTGGGCTCTTTCCTCACACCAGAACAGCCCACAAGAGATCCCGAAAATGTGAGATTTTGATTGGCTGCTTCAATTTCATAACTAACAGAGTCTATTAGCATAGGCCAGCCTCTCTCTGACACGCCTACGGACTTCTGTCGACACTGGACCACATGCTCCACTCCACAACATGTCGAGGGGGCTGGGCTTGTGGGATTTCCAGTTTGCATTTTTTTCGGCTTTTAAATCATTACATTTCCTATTCAAATACACAAAGTGCCTTTTCCCATTATGATATAAAAAATTTTAAATAAAAATTAGGGATGTCCGATCCAGATGCCGGCATCGATACTCGCTCCCATACTGATGTAGGCTTCTCCTTACTGACAGCACCTGAGCTCCGGAAACGTTTACGTCGGCAGAATAATTATAACTTTTTTTCTGGTTTACTCCAGAAAAGCTGGAAGCTGGACTGCAGATGCAGCTGATTAATCAGACAATAACTGCGTCCCTCTAACGAAGGGGGGGGACGGGTGCAGCCGATGTTACTTGATGCGTTACCGGGTCAGGTTGTGAGCTAAACATAAACGGGTCGGGTTCGGAAGCCATCCTTATGGGTGGGTGCGGGTTGGTGAAACTGGACTCATGCAGGACCCTGTCAAAGGAAGGACCCCCCCCCCCCGTTAATGTAGATCACCGGGGACTCCCACCAGTGATCTACATTAACGGGGGAGAGACCTGCTGCTCCTGCAGTTCATTCTCATGTTGTTTCTAATCCCTTCACGGAGCCTCTATTCGTCTGCGGGGCCGAACGTAACGTGGGTTTACCGGTAGTACTGGAACTAGACCACACACACCGCTACAAATCAATTTTATTTTGCAAAAATATTGATGAACAGAATATCAAACGCATCACAGGTGCGTCCACCTCCAACCACCTCCCAGCTTGAGGTGTGTTGGCCGTCTGCTCTCCCCCCACCCGCAGCATCAAGCTGACAGCCTCTAAAACGCAGGTGTTTGGACTTTTCCCTGTTCATCTCTCCTATCCGTGCTCCTTGGTATTGACAAATACTCAAATGTCAGTACTTGTACTATGTTGGCAAGAAATGATTCGGGACATCCCTAAAACTATTCCACTTTTTCGAAATGGGATGGCCACTTGACTCATTCAGCTTCACACGTGACGGGAGCGTGTGCGCGTGACAGGCGACAGAGAGAACGGCTGCAGCGGCGAAGAACAATGGGGAGTTTTATAAAAGTTAATGATAAGGTGGTGAGGTGCAAGTTGTGCAGCGAGGACTGTGCTTTTCTCAGACCCATGTCTTTTTCTTAGGATGCAGGCTCACCTAGAAAAAAAAGAAGCAAGACGTGCTTCATCCTTATGCTCAGGATCAGACTGGTTCAAACATGTACGGTTGAATCCCAAAAGCTGCAGCCCCGTTCATGCATGCATGAACTGGGCCGGTCCTGATTCCAGCTCTGTCCTTCCTGCGGCCAATCAGCGCGCGCCTCATTTACATTATTTGAATGAACATTCATGTCAGTCAAAACCTCGTATGAACTATCACGAGAGAAAGTGGTGGTATGAGCAAAGGGTCAGAATATGCACTTTGTTTGATTTTATTTTTCTAACAAGTTTTTAGATATTATTTTAAGACATTGTAAGGAGAGTGGACAGAATAAAAGACCGGGTGATTACTCCTTTAAGAAAACTCAAATATCCTATCTCAAAATATTAGAATATCATGAATTCTAATTTTCTGAGACAGTCCTATAGTTGTGTATGGATCTGTCCTGCATTTATTTCAGGAGCAGAAATGAGGAGTGTCTTACAGACCCCTGAATGTTGATCCATTATTGTGCTGTATTATCTGCTTTTGTTTCTGTGCTTTTTTATCTTGTAGCACACTGTTCAGTTTTGAAGACAGCTTAAGGTTTGAGGGTTTTGATCTATTAATTTAATAAAAGAACATGTTCTGTCTGTATTGTATGTGTATTTTATATGCAGTCTATGTGAAAATTCACTTTCTAATGATTGCAATCAAATTATTGCAATTGACAAAAAGTGTTTAAATTCCACCAGTGGATCACAGGTGAATGCGAAAATGTGTAGCGGACAGTGGAACTATATTGTTTCCATTTGTACTAAATTCTGACTGTGATGGAGGATGAGATTAAATAAATCCTGGGACTTAGCCTGCTCCAGACCAGGCTAGCTCCACAGATTAAATTCCATGGTAACTTACACCATAACATATACAACTTGTCCCAATCCCACTTCAGTCCAACCAGATCTTGGATAAGTTGATCCAGGATAACCAACAAATCCCGGCTTAGTCCCTGATCCTAGTTTCGTGCAATAGACCCCAGATGGAGACTTGTAAATGATTTGTTTTGTGTTGAATTGTTTTGAATTGCAGAATCGTATGGTATAAAGTCATATCATTGGGTATTATACCTATTTATCAAGTATTAGTCTGTCAGTGTCAGTGAATAATGAAGATGAAGAGACGACATGTCACAGCAATTTTTGAAAACACGATTTCATATAGCAGGTGCTAACAGATTTAGTAACTGGTTGGATAATGTTATTTTTTATTCATTTTTCTATTTTTTTGTTATACTAGTATGATCCCCGAGGATCAGACTGGGAATTTAGGAGGGGAATGTAGAGGGGATCAGAGGGGAATTTATGGCTATGCATTTCACCCATCTCTGTATCAGAGAGCAGTGGGCTGCTACTTAAAGCGCCTGGGGAGCAGTTGGTGGGGTTAAGGACCTTGCTCAGGGGTCCACGACCTGGGGGTCGTATCGGGGACTTGAACCCCGGTTCTCCGCGCCAAAGCCCACGACGCTACCACTAGGCCACCCACTCCCACACAACAAGCAAAGCAGTTGTAGATCAAGGTAGCAGCAAGGTTGCCAACTGTCCTTTAGAATATGGAGTTTTTCCTTATTTAGTAATCAGTCGTGTCCAGACATTTTATTGGTTCAGTATTGACGGTCCATATAATTCGGGTTTAAATCACATCCTGTACTAGTTCAAAACAAACCGTTTTTAAGCAGAACAGGATGCATGTTGTTCAGTATTTTCATAAATGTCCAATGCATGTCTCACATCCATATAATGGGAGTGAAGAGGGTGGAATGAAATGGCCTCTCTACAAGGCACTATCTGCAGCAAAACTCTGGAATTCACCAATTCTTTAAGACGGATGAACGAACGAGTACTATTTTCCTGTCAGTTCAGATTTAGCTTTCCTTTAGTTCTTGGGGACGTTTTCCACATTCTGTTGACACGCACGCTGCCACAACAAATCGCAATCCGTGAAACTCTGAACTCAGCAAATTAACAGCACTATTACTAGTAAATGTTATCATATTTCCTATTACTATGTTCCAAGAGTGCGTTGAATAAGTTAATACACATTTTATTTTGACCTAAGTTGTGTCTACCCAAAAACTTTGTTCATGGCATGAAGGGGTAGGGCCCTGCAACATTATTCTGCTTAGGGACCCTTGAAATCCTTCTGCTATGAAGGAAACTACAGAGATTTGAATGAAAATGTCATTAGTATCTATCAGATGATCTTACACATGTGAACTCAAAGAGAAAACTTTTGAATTTACGATAAAGTCAATGGCCCTCATTTATCAAACGATCGTAGAAATATTCGCACATCTGATCGTAAAAATGGTCGTACGATTGGACCCACGTGTGATTTATTAAAACGTTCGTATCGGTCCAATCTCGTCGTACGAACAAAAGAGTCTTGATAAATTCCACAGCTGAAATCCATCGTCATTTAAATGTCACGCCCACGGTTACGCCCTTAAACATGCATAATGATGAGGCTTCACCCAGCGAGGTTGAACCATGGAGAGGAGAGATTCTGCCAGAAAAGAAACTTTAGGAGGGGATCAAGACAGAATTCCTCATTTGTGAGGTGGGAAAGATTAAAGAATTGCTGTTTGGCAGCTTAAAAACCGAAGTCAAAGACGTGCACAAAACGCTGCACGGAAGAGGCTAGTCAGCCTCACCGGTGTGAACGACTCCGGCTGAGATATTCATAAAAGTCTCAATCAAGGCCTGGCTTATATGGTTTATTCGTTTTATTAGTTATGAAATTAAATAATGGCCCACATCCGATGGCAACGTCACAATTCTTTAGCCAATGAGTCAAGAAAAAGTGGTCCAATATGAAATTTACCACCAAAGGATTTCACTCCAACCCCCCCCCCCCGTGTTCACCAGTGCAACCGCTGCACTCTAACAGGTGACAGGTGGAGCCTGACCAAGTCAGGGACAGAAAAAAGATAACTTGCATTTGCAAAGCTAAGAGACGGTCTACTGACTGAGCACTTATACAACTTTAAAGTATAGATAACTTATTAAAAATGACGGATCAGCTGCGGTCTCCTCCATAGCCCAGCGGGGGCTGCAGGGCGGCTCCCAGCGCATCTTCTCAGACTGCGCCTCAAAACTCTCCAGCGGTTCCGAGCGATGCGCAACACTGCACAGGACAAGATTGTTTTGTAGATTTTCACAGAGTCTAAAGCAGCGTTTCATCCCGCCGGGTCCGAGTCGGACCGCCCGACACCCACCTGCCTTCCTGCAGCCCGAAGCAGCGCTCCACGCACCTGCACGTGTGTGCGTACTGATGCCAACCTGCGCTCCTATGTGGCAGTTTTACCAGCGGGGTGAGGAGATGCACGAAGAGTGCAAAGCACTTGTCTCCTAGAACTATATGTTAATGATTTTAATAATTTGTTGAGATAAATGGAGGAATTAAATTTAGTCACAGCTATTTTTCTAATTTTGGGAATACATTCTACATTCCCCTTTTCCTTTTTCTTTACAAATGGGTTCATTCTTAGTGCTGATATATGAATACTTATGTTTAAATGACAGTTTGCGGTTTGGTTAATAAATATTTTCATGTTCTGCTGCGCTGCAAACCCTCACTGACTCAAACTTGCGTACACAAACTCAGAGCTGTCGTGAGATTTGATCGTATCATACGATCACGTTCAAATTGATAAATGCTGAGTCTTGCGTGGAAATGGTCGTACGCACAGATTTTCGTCGTACGATCGTTTGATAAATGAGGGCCAATGTATCTCTCCAGACTGTTAAAATAATTTTGTTGTTTTACAAAATGTTTGAAGTGCATAAAAACATCAGTCATGCAAAGTTAACTAATAAAACCTTATATGTTTGGACCAGGATGTCATCCCCTCTGACCACAACTGGTCAGCCACTGAAGAGACAGAGGATGCTGGGACCAGAAGAACAAAGGCTGGCTGCAGAAGTAACCCCGTGTTCACACCGGACGCCTCCATTCGCGTACGCGCCTAGATTTCAACGCGCGAATGCTGGAAGTTTACTCGCTTCATTCAGGCGTTTTTTTTCGCGTGAATGAAGCGTATTGTACGCGCGAATGGAGCGTATTGTACGCGCGAATAAAACGCTTCATTCGCGCGTCAAGTTGAACTTTCTAGAGAAAACAGTGGTTTGTCACATAGTCATTCAGTTCAGTCAGATGAACATGGCAGATTCCGGTTATTTTGAGCGAGTTGCGTCATTCTACCTGCTCTGGAAGATGGAAAAGAGAAGACGCCGTGTTTGGACCTACCAGATTCTCCAGAAGCGCTCGGAGCTCGGTGAATTTCATCAGCTGATCCAGGAGTTACGTCTGAATGACGGTCGCTTCCAGGGGAATTTCCCAGCCCAGTTTGATGGGCTTCTGTCGGGGAGGATCGGTGCTGCATATCCCTCCAGGATACAAACTACAGGCGCTGTATTCCGGCTGCTGGGCGTCGGTCCACCTGCCTTCGGTGAGTAAGCTAGCCGCAGCTAGCTAGCTAGCGCTTCCACCAAAATGTTCAACAACTTCCAGCAAAAAAACGTGTTGTCGCTAGCTATTGTAGCTCAGTTTAACGAGTCTCTACCGTCTCGTCACCTCCACTTCTCAACATTTAACCAGCTGATTAAATGCAACTCGTAACTGTCCGCTTTCCTGCTGCTTTCAACTGGTTCACAACCACAACACACACAGCGTGTGTTTGTTTACATCTACTGAAGCTGAACTCCTGATACTTGAGCGTCATCTTCTGACCAAACTGAATACTACACTAGTCTGACTACAAATTCATATTGAATTATATTGACGTTTTATAACAAACAACCTCAATTTATTTATGTAATGAGGACAGAGCTGCATATTCCTCCGGGAGTGTCGGCGTTGTGACGTTTCACCCCGTCGAACACCGGCTGTAGAGATCTGCAGCTTTTGGTTAATGAGGTTTTGTTTGACCGGGTTTTCAGACCTAAATTTATGGTATTCCACTGCTTTTGTGTGCAGCACTTTGTGATTTTATCTGTGAAAAGCACTTTCCCCTTCTTTACTATTGAAGAGAGCAGCGAGCTGCAGAGCGCCAGTCCGTTCACATCACGTCTCATTCATTATCAATGACCCCGTGTTCACACCGGACGCGAATAAAATTATTCGCGCGAATGAATTACATGTTAAGTCAATGTACAGGCGCGAATTGACGTGCCTTTGCTTGGCGCGGCGCGTTTGACTCGCGGCGCGATGAGCCCCAAACGCGCGTCTAACTCGCGCGAATGAGGCGTTTTACTCGCGCGAATGAGGCGTTTTACTCGCGCGAATGAGGCGTCTTATTCGCGCGAATAGAGCGTATTTTGCCTATTCGCTGGAGTTGAAAAAATTGAACTCGAGCGTTTTTGACGCGCGAATAAACGAGCCCCGTCATTGAAAATGAATGAGACGTGATGTGAACGGACCGGCGCTCTGCAGCTCGCTGCTCTCTTCAATAGTAAAGAAGGGGAAAGTGCTTTTCACAGATAAAATCACAAAGTGCTGCACACAAAAGCAGTGGAATACCATAAATCTAGCGCGTTGAAATCTAGGCGCGTACGCGAATAGAGGCGTCCGGTGTGAACACGGGGTGACGGGGCTCGTTTATTCGCGCGTCAAAAACGCTCGAGTTCAATTTTTTCAACTCGAGCGAATAGGCAAAATACGCTCTATTCGCGCGAATAAGACGCCTCATTCGCACGAGTAAAACGCCTCATTCGCGCGAGTAAAACGCCTCATTCGCGCGAGTTAGACGCGCGTTTGGGGCTCATCTCGCCGCGAATTCGCGTCAAACGCGCCGCGCCAAGCAAAGGCGCGTCAATTCGCGCCTGTACATTGACTTAACATGTAATTCATTCGCGCGAATAATTTTATTCGCGTCCGGTGTGAACACGGGGTAAGGCATATTTTCTCATTTTTTCTTTTCTTTTTTCTTTTTTTTGGGAGGTGGGGAGACAAAAAACAAACAAACAAACAAAAAAAAAACCATCAACAAAAAGAGCTAGACTTGGTGCAAAAGATCTTTTCCACTGCAGCAAATTTTGAATAAATTAACTGTCTTATTAATATTCCATTCATTTAGTTTGTACTCTCACTTTGATCACATGATGCTGTTTCTGACAGCAATGTTGTGGAATGACTGGTGCTTCTTAACTCATTGACTGCCAGACCTTTTCCAAGCAGAGCACTCCATATTGCCAAGATTTTTAAGCATTTTCACAGATTTTTCTATATGCCAATGCAAACACTGAATGTACCAAAGGAAAGCTTAGACTCTCTTCTTTTATCAGAAAAAAAAACATTTGTTTCTAGTTTTTTCCATTCTTTAGTAATCTGCAGTAGAACATGGGTTTGTTTCTGGCCAAAAACCTGACAAAACAAGCTTTAAATGCTGCAGTGCGCTTTAAGTGGAAAAGTAAAAGTCCTATTCTGTCTTGATTAATATTATCTAGGGACCACATGTAATTTGTAATAATTACAGAGGTAGTCTGTGATTTTAATCCAGCGTGAATCAACCATGTCTGTGATTTGCGATGTAATAATTCCCCCGCAAATTACCTACTATAATTTGCTAAACTCAGAGGTCCTTTGATAATACTAATCCAGTGTGAATGGACATCTCTGTGATTTGGACAGAAATGACCCGTAATTTGGCGGTATTTGTTTCCTGGACGCATTTCATTTCCTTTTTGGCGAAAAATGGAGGCTTCAAAATAAGTTTTCCTTCCAAATTGTCATGTTTATGATAATATAACCTAAAGCATTAACTTTGTAATCAGAGTGATCAGGGGAGTTTCAGAAGTCCTTTTCCCGCAGTGAGAAGCGTTTAGGTTTGGACAACATGCTGACATGGTACAAGTTCTTAAAGCTTTGGTTACGACTGTCCGAGAGTTATTTAACACATTTGTCTCTGAATGATCATCCACTGCAGATGGAAACGCAGCTCGTAAGAGCAGATGTTACGCAATGTGAGCACGTTGACATCATATCTGCCAGATGTCTGTGAATTTCAGTAAAATCTCAGACTTCAGTTATCCCGTGTGAATGCGCCACGTAAAAAACAGACATCGGGGGGTAATTTATTTATTACATGTGGTCCCTAGATAATACTAATCCCATCAGAATAGGGCTTTTGATGCCAATATTTTTTTACTTTTGTAACACCTTCATCATCTGAACAGCTGTTTACTTCTATGAAACAACAAATACAACACTGAGAAAAGAGTTTTGGTGGCAAAATAATTATTTACTAGCTAAATAAGCCACAACAAGTTTGTTTCACAAAATAACATTTGGCAGAAACGTCTCCCTCTATTCCTCCCTCCCTTTCCTCCACTGCAGCTTAGGCAGCTTAACGTGGAAACACGTGATTGGCACTTAATGTTCGGATTTGAATCAATGTTTACACGGGAATGGCAGCCAGTGAGTTAAAAATAGAAATTTTACATTTTTAATTTTATTTCATTTTGCACACAAAACACAAAGATAAGAAACAACAATTTAGAAAAGGATAGAATTGCAGGAAGAGGCAGATCGTTCTTCTCCTGCAGAAGAGATACCATCCTGGTGCACACTGAGGAACTCTTTGCTTTCACTCAGCATCTTGTCAGTGCAACACTGCTGCTTGGAGATCTCTTCCCTCAACACAGTGCGAGCTTTCCTGAGGCAGCACTGGACACGACGGTGGAGGCTTATCCCATGCTTGACAAGGCCAAGCTAAAAAAAAAACCTGTCCCTCATCTACGAGAACAGTGAATTTAAAACTTGAAGTGGAGCAATGCCTCTGTACCAATTTTTCATGGAGAACAACCTTCAGAGCACTTTCTCAGAGACTGTCAGCCTTCTCCAGATCCTCATGACTACGCCCATGACAATGGCTGAATCTGAGAGGTGCTTCTCCACTCTGAAGAGCATCAAGACCTTCATGAGAAACTCCATGGCACAGGATCGCGTCAATGCTCTGGCTATGCTCTCCATGGAGATTGAACTTGTGAGACATTCCTGACTTTAATAAAAGGGTCATTGAGGGTCACTTGGCATGCAGAAGGTAAGGAGAGCAAAGTTCCTCTACAAATGAACAGAGAAACTTTACATAACTTTGATTGTACATAGTTACCCTCAACCATGCTTGTTTGATTTGTTCTTGGAGGAATCAAATTATATAACCAGTTCACTTTTCAGATTTTATTGTTCATTGTTTTGTTTAAATAATTGTTATGAAATGTAGATGTGCTGTAAAATTCCTGTTAAGAGTTTGAGTAAGATTGGAGACTTTAGAATGAAAGATATGCTGGTGTATACCTTCTTTAGCCTACACCTGCAGCACTTCACATATGCTTGCTGTCTTATTAGGGTTTGGGGAAAGCATTTATTTGCACTTTTCTTTACCAACATTAGCATTTGATTTGAATTCAGCATTTTTTTTTTCCATTTTAGTTTCAAATTTGCATACACTGCTAGTTTGATAGTATAGAACAAACACTTGACTTCTATGTCTAGCAGAGTTCATATTTCAAAACATATTCTTCTGATGAAAAATATTTAATCTGATTTATATTGGATATTTTATTTAAAATACAATACTATTAATATAAATTATTTTCTTTTTAAAGATGTTCTGATATTTGTCATAGTATTTTATAATGGAATAAAGTAAATGTAAAACCTTTAAGCGGAAATATCTACTCTTTTAGATTAACTTGTGTTTACAGTCTAAAAAATTAATGGATGTGACCCAGCCCCACCTAAAAAATATGTCACCAGCCGCCACTTCCTCTGCTGTTTACTTGGAAGCTAACAAACTAGCCACTCGGCCGTTCTTGGTTGTCTTCGCCAATAACTATGAGCGCGCGCCCTCCTGCGCCCTGGAGGCGTGGTTTCGAGGGGTGTATATTTTTCAAATGTAGCTTGTTCGAACCGTTTTTTCAAGATCCCCTTCCCTGCCTTTAATGAATGGAAAAGAATTGAAAGCAATGCAGACAGTGTTGTTAAAGCAGCAATAACCTTTATTGTTTCAGTCAACTAAATCATATTATATGATTCAACATGGTGAGACAGAATGCCATTTATTCAGCAGCCTCCTTTCCCTGTTAAAAAAAGGGAGAAGTGTTGAATGAGTTTCTTTTATTTACATTTAGAAATGTCAAGTTTTATGATTTAGAATCTATTTGAAAATATATCTTTATTCATATACACGACCACCAAATGTATGGCTTCGTTTACCCTCCCATTAGATACGATGAGTAAGTAAAAACTTGAAAAAAATTTAAACTACATTATTTAAACATAAGGCAAACAGTACTGCTAAAAGAACTGAAAGTCTATATTTGAATGTGTATTTTTGATGAAACTTAAAGGTTGGCTACATGACATGTGTCTAGGTTGTACAGTAGTTGCAATGGCAGAAAAACAATTGTAGCCCTTGGGTTGCTAGGCTCGCTGCTGATACGTTGAGTGACCAGCCAGCACCATGTCAAATAAGTATTGTTGAGGAGTTTTACAACCAACAGCCAACAATGATCACGTCAGCAAGCGAATTAGCTTAAGAGAAAAGTTGTGTTTCCACGGTTTTGGTGCCCTGGAAAATATTTGTGTGGGTGGCTTTATGTTGGCTTCACATAAATTTACTCTAATTTTTGTCTTTGTCATGCAACTCCTCTTCTGAGACAGATGATATCTCTGCGGCTCTGAAGCAGCTGCTTGACTTGCCGACTCAACCAGTTTTCCCAGTGCCAGCCTAGCTGTGCTGAACATACCATTGCAACATAGAGACTATATTTTGCAGTCCGCAGTCGCAGCCTCTATTGGCTTGCACCGTAGACATAAACATAATTCCATTGTTGAACCTACTAGAATTACTTTTATATTCATTTCCAGGCTACAAACATTTTTTTTTAACAAAATGCTGTACTTTCATTCTGAAACCCCTCTAAATACCCTGTTGAGGTTTTTTTTTAAAAATATAGCTTTTGATAAAAAAAAAAAAAAAAAAAAAAAAAAATCAGATTCAACCTTTAATGATGTGATTAGAGATAAAGAGTGAATGGCCATGTAGCTAACACATATTTACCTTGCCAGAGTCCCGGCTTTTTGCTCTCAGCTTGTTGACCTGAGACTCTGCAATGTCAGCACGCTCCTCAGCCTCCTCCAGCTCATGCTGGACCTTCCTGCACTTGGAAAGATGAGCGTTGGCCTGCTCCTCCTGGAATCCAAAGTAAAAAAAAAAAAGTGCTTAAATGCAACAGAAGGTTCATTCACTCACCATAATGAAATACATCAGATAACGGGATGAGGTAAATGTTTGATTTTTTTCCTTACCGCCTCCTCAGCCTGCCTCTTGTAGGCCTTCACTTTGAGCTGCAACTTGTCAACCAGATCCTGCAGCCTGACAACGTTCTTCTTGTCCTCCTCGGTCTGGAGTAAAATAAGCAAATTTGTTTGTGAAATATGTGTGAGGGCTGGAATAAAAGAATAATTATACTATCCATTTTAAGCGTCGATGTTGTTGTACCTGATAGGTGAGCTCCTTCACTCTCCTCTCATATTTGCGAACTCCCTTAACAGCATCAACACCACGTCTCTGCTCAGCTTCAACCTCTGCCTCCAGCTCACGAACCTTTAGAAAATTATATACATATGTGAAATAGAAATTGTGTGAACAGTTTGTTTTTATAGATTTTCTCAGTTAAAGAAATCTGACATCATCCTTACTCTAGACTCCAGTTTCTGGAGCTGCTTCTTGCCACCCTTCATGGCCAGGTTCTCAGCCTCATCCAGGCGGTGCTGCAGGTCCTTAACAGCAACCTCAAGGTTCTTCTTCATCCTCTCCAGGTGAGCACTGGTGTCCTGCTCCTTCTTCAACTCCTCAGCCATCATAGCAGCCTAGAAAAAAGATATATTCAAGGTGGAAATGTTGGACAGTTCAGTTGTGATTTAAAAAAAAAAAAAGTGCCCGATGAAATTGAAACTTACATCCGTGATGGCCTTCTTGGCCTTCTCCTCTGCATTTCTTGCTTCCTGAACTGAGTCATCCACTTCACTCTGGACCTGAACCAGGTCAGCCTCAAGCTTCTTCTTGGTGTTGAGGAGACTTGTGTTCTAAAAGGATGAGATTTAGCTAAGTAATGTCTGGCCTGATTTAGGAGAATAGATCAGTGAAGTTTCAAAGAAGTTCATAGATTATTCACCTGAGAGTGCAGAAGTCCAACACGCTCGCTGGCATCCACCAGTTCCTGCTCAGCGACCTTGCGGCTTCTCTCTGTCTGTTCCAGAGCAGCTCTGAGTTCCTCAATTTCAGCCACCATGAGACCGTTCCTGCGATCCACCATAGCAGCCTGTTCCTTGAGGTCTTCCTGGGCTCTGACAGCATCATCAAGGTGCAGTTGAGCATCCTAGAGAAAAGCACAGATCATACACAGTATGTAACATAGAGAGCAGAGTATAGTTGTTCTCCCTGCAGCGTCTCTTTGCCTGATGATACCTTCAGCTGTGCCTGCACGTTCCTCAGCTGTTTCTGGGACTCAGCAGCCTGGCGATTGGCGTGGCTCAGCTGAATCTCCATCTCATTCAGGTCTCCCTCCATCTTCTTCTTGATTCTCAGGGCATCGTTCCTGCTCCTGACCTCAGCATCCAGAGTGCTCTGCATGGAGTCAATCACCCTCTGGCTGTTCCTCTTGATCTGCTCCATCTCCTCATCTTTCTCTGCAAGCTTCCTGTCCACCTCACCCTTAATCTGATTGAGCTCCAGCTGAACACGGAGGATCTTTGACTCTTCGTGCTCCAGGGTTCCCTGTTCATATCAAAAATGAAATTATTTACTCATTTCTTCCTAAGTGGAATTTACTTTAAAAGGAATTCCTCTGAGAAAGATTTACCTCAGCCTCCTCAAGAGCTGTCTGGATTTCAGACTTCTCTGTCTCAACCTGCTTCTTGGCCTTCTCCAGCTCGTGGATGCTCTTACCAGTCTCACCAATCTGTTCAGTCAGATCTGAGATCTCCTCTGCAAGAATATGTACAAATAATATTAAGTCCTGAAATGCAAAATATAGACATGAGAATATGCTGAGAGAGTTTGTAGGAACTTACGCTGCAGGTTCTTGTTTTCACGCTTCATTGTCTCCAGCTGATCCAGGGCTTCCTCATAAGAGTTCTTCATCTTGAACAGTTCAGTGCTCAGAGAACGAGCCTCCTTTTGAGCTCCCTCAAGTTCAGCCTGACCCTCCTCATACTTCTGCTTCCACTCTGCCAGCACCTAAATGAAAACAGTTTACATCTGTAAGTTATTTATCCATAAATAATAAAAAATCTGTCTTAATCACCCAGATTAAAAGATGCTACCTTGTCAAAGTTCCTCTGCTTCTTGTCCAGGTTGGCAGCCAGGCCATTAGCTCTCTCCACATCAATCATAAGGTCCTCCACTTCACTCTGGAGCCTCTGTTTGGTCTTCTCCAGAGATGCACACTTGGAGTTCACAGCCTCAATCTGCTCCTCAGCCTCCTGAAGACGCTGGGCCAGCTTTTTCCTTTAATGAGAAGAAAAGGATCACATTGTAAACCTTTGATGACATGAACACTAGTCAGCAATATTGATTGTATTATCCTGCTGAACAAATCTAAAACATAGACTGATTTAAACCCATCCTTAGACCAGCAAGATGCTTCTTTAAACTCATGATGCTACAATAAAAAAAACATTTACTGCTATGACTATGACTCACTTGGCTTCCTCAAGCTCCTCAGTGCGCTGGACAGCATCCGTTTCATACTTAGATCTCCACTGAGCCACCTCGCTGTTGGCCTTGGACATACCACGCTGCAGTTCAGCCTTGGCCTCCTGCTCCTCCTCAAACTGCTCCCTCAGCAGATCACAGTCATGGCGGGCTGATTGCAGTCCATGGGCAAGAGCGTTCTTAGCCTGGTTCAAACACGAGCAAAATTCTTTCCTTCTGTTGTCTCAGTATTCTACATGCATCATCAAAATTAATTGAATTTCAAGGTTTCATACCTTGACCTCCTCTTCAATCTGCCTCTTGAGTTCCTCAATCTGCTGTGTGAAGGCCTGTTTGCCTCTTGTCAGCTGAGAGACCAGAGCTTCTTTCTCCTCAATCTGACGGCCAAACTCACCTTGTGTGAAAATGTTCATCAAACTAGTTTAAGTACACTTTCATAGTCATACACTAAATAAGTCTGCAGTAAAAAGCTGTGTCATACATACCATTTTCTGTGAGGAGACGTGCTTTCTGTGCACCCAAGTCATTGATCTGACGAACGTTCTCATCATTCTTGGTCTTAAGTTCACTAAGTTGGTCCTCAAGAGTGCGGCACATCTTTTCAAGATTGCCCTAATGTGGAGAAGAGAAATGCAATCAGTAAGATTAAAGTTAAACTAATGAATGTCTTATTTCCTTTAAATTATTGCAACATGTATGAATGTGCTGTGCACCTTTGCTTTAGCAACAGCCTCCATGTTGCTGGAGAGGTCATCAATCTCCATCTTGTATTCACTCTTTTCTTTCTCAAGCTTCTGCTTGACACGCTGCAGGTTGTCGATCTGCTCTCCCAGCTCAGCAACGCTGTCAGCCTGCTTCTTGCGCAGAGCTGCAGCAGTGGCTTCATGCTGCAGAGTAGACTCCTCAAGGTCACGACGGAGCTTCTGGAACTCAGCCTCACGCTTCTTGTTCATCTCAATCTGAGCTGCTGTGGCACCACCGGCCTCCTCCAGCCTCTCGCTGATCTCCTCAAGTTCCCTGGAGAGGTCAGCCCTCTGCTTCTCAACCTTGGCACGAGCAGCACGCTCAGCCTCAATCTCCTCCTCCAGCTCCTCAATGCGGGCCTGTTGGATGTGGAATATGTCAGTCTTGAGAAAACTATCACATGTAAAAGATGGAGTACTGTGTCATTCTACATAATGAATCAGTCACCTGAAGCTCCTTGATCTTCTTCTGGAGCTGAGCACCCATTGACTGCTCATCCTCAATCTTGCTGAGGAGTTGGCTGATTTCAAAGTCCTTCCTGTGAGAATAATGATGTGCAATGTGAGACATTTTACATGTCTCGAACAACAGTAAATGTTAAAGGGATATTGTGTAAGTTCTCCTGTTATTTATTCACAAAAACTGATTATTTGGGTCAAAAGTGTTTTTTCATTAATCAGTAATCACTCCCATCAACAAACTGAAGTGCTCCTCTAAGTTCTAAATTTGCCGTCCGTATCATTCATTTACACATCGAGCGGGTCGGCTCGGTGGAGGCTGACATGTTGTATCGCCATGTTTTTGCGTTCAGGAGAAGCGTGACAGCGGAAACCACAAACTCACAGGATACACCAGAGTTTTCAGCTCAGTTCGAGGTAATGCCTTTGAAAAGTCACCGTGCTGCAGTGGGAAGAAACTAGCGTCTCACTGATGCTGCGTTCACGTGCAGTCGGGCAGACGGCCGTTGGTAACAAACCAGATGTCATTTTAATCAATGAAGCCGAGCGAAAGACGGCAAAACATGGGTCAGGGAAAACAATACGACATTGCCATGACAACAAATCAGATGTGGACTGATGTCACTGTAACTGACGGACCACGTCTTCACCTAGCGGCTGGTGATAACTTTACATGCAGCGGATGTCCTCGGTCTGCCCGGTTTCACGTGAATGCAGCATGAAAAGTACGAGGGAGCTGCTCCCGATTACACAATGTCCCTTTTGAAAAAAGAAGATAAAAACATTTGGTTACTTTTTGATTTTCTCCTCAGACTGCTGCTTGTCATTCTCCAGATCCATGATGGATTCCTGAGCCAGTTTCAAGTCACCCTCCAGCTTCCTCTTTGCTCTCTCAAGGTCCATGCGGAGCTTCTTCTCTTGTTCCAGGGAACCCTCAAGCTGAAAATTGGAAAGGAATTATTATCATCATGTTTAAGAAAGAATATGGTCTTTTTTTCAGGGGATTTTATCAACTTACATCATCAACTTGCTGCTCAAGCTTGGTCTTAGCCTTGGTGAGAGTGTTGACTTTGTCTTCCTCAGCCTGCAGGTCATCCAGAGTCTGCTGGTGAGCCTCCTGAAGGGCTTTCTTCTCCTTTGTCAGTTTGGCAATGCTCTCATCCTGAGAGGCCATCTCCTCAGTCAGGTTCTTCACCTACATCAGCAAGAAAAATGTTGTTATCACAAGATGACAGTGTTCCTAAATGTTATCTGATCTGCGTAAGATGTCTGACATTTACAAACCTTGTTCTCAGTGGCATGTTTCTCCTTCTCCACCTTGGCCAAGGTAAGCTCCAGGTCATCAATATCTTTTTTCAGCTCAGAGCATTCATCCTCCAGCTTTCTCTTCTTGGCAGTAAGCTCAGCATTAATCTCCTCTTCATCCTCCAGTCTCTCAGTTGTCTCTTTGAGTTTGGCCTCCAGCTGAATCTTGCTCTTGATAAGTCCCTCACATCTCTCCTCAGCATCTGACAGATTCTCTGATTCCTAGTTTACAAAAGATTGATTGCATATTAACATTTCACAAAGGACATATAAAGTACAACTTTTTACAGATATCCACTCACAGATGCCACTTGGAGCTGCAGATCGTTCTTCTCCTGCAGAAGAGACACCATCTTCTCCTCCAGTTCCTTCTTCTTGGCCAAAGCAGTGGCCAAGTCTGATTTCATCTTATCATAGTTCTCCTTCATCTGGGCCAGCTCCTTCTCAGTCTCAGCACTCTTCAGGGAGAGGCTTGATCTTGTAGTACACCTTCATCCATGGCCAGTGTTTGACATTCATGAATGAGCGGACGTTGTACTGGATGGTATAGATGGCTTCCCTGTGAACATGAAGTTTTTGTTATTGAAAAGAGGATTTATTATTCCTGGCATGGTTGTTTTTTAAATCTCTACATGCCTCCTCTCCATCATCTTAACGAACTCCTTCCTCATGACGTAACCACGGCAGAGAGCCTGAGTCATTGTGACCAAAGTTGCCAGCTTTTCATCTCTCATCTCCTCAAGGACACCCAGCAGACCGGCCTTGAAGAACACCTGAACAGATCCAACAGTAACACATGATTTCTGCAGTCAAAGTGGAATCCATAGAGACTCCCAGAACCTACACATCCTTCAAGTCAACTTATTCAGAGATTTGTCTTCATATGTAACAGAACCAAATTCAGCCTTTCACAGAAGCAATTATGGCAAATGATCCTTGCTGCTTCAATGGAAACTGGTCCAACGTGAGATATTAGAAAATGAAAAGCTGTGGGACACTTTAAGTGAGACAGGTTAATAATAATGGTCTCTTTTCATTAAATCTAAATTTGAGGTCCTGTCCTTTGTCTTTAGTATATCTTTTCATGAGCTTTTCCTGATGTTATCCGTTAAACCCTCTCATTGCCTAACTTTGTGTAACAATAATCTTGTACTCCTTAAAAAAAAAAAAAAAATCATCATATTGTCTTCAAATTTAAAAAGATAGCATACAGGGAGTTCAGAATTATTAGGCAAATGAGTATTTTCACCACATCATCCTCTTTATGCATGTGGTCTAATGACATCAACACCCTATATCAGGTTTATTAGGCAAACAGAATTATTAGGCAACTTAACAGTAAACAAATATATACCAATTTCAATTATTTATTTTCACCAGGGAAAACAATATAATAGCTCAACATTCACAAATACACATTTCTGACATTCAAAAACAAAACAAAAACAAATCAGTGACCAATATAGTCACCTTTCTTTGCAAGGACACCCAAAAGTGGATAGATTTGGATGGGAGTGAATGATTTGATTGGGAGTGGATAGCCCAGTGGTAGCGTCGTGACCCATGGTACCAACCCATGTTTTACCCATCTGGCTTGTTACCAACGACTGTCTGCCTGACTGCACATGAACGAAGCATCAAAGTAATGCTTGATTCCTCCTCACTGCACCGCGATGACTTTTCAAGGGAATTTCCTTGATCTGAGCCGACAACTCCGGTGTCTCTGATGTGTTTCCGTGGTTTCCTTCTGTCAACTCTTCTACTAAACAAACATGGGGACATGACATGGAGGCCAGCACCGAGCTGCCCATTCGACATACAGTATATATGAGAGATACGGACAGCAAATTCAGAGCTTACAGGGGCAATTCAGTTTGTTGATTGGAGCGATTACTTATTAATGGAAAAACACTTTTGAACAAAATGATCAACTTTTGTGAATAGAAAACAGGAGAACTTACACAATATCCCTTTAACATTTACTGTTGTTCGAGACATGTAAAATGTCTCACATTACACATCCCTTCATTTACTTAAATACATTCAAGCTTATGAAATAGATCAAAGCACTTACCTTTGTATGTCCAAATCTGTACTCATCATGATTAACATCAATTGATCCAAGCAGCTTCTCTGAAGCCTTCTTGTTGTCAATGAACTGGCCCTCAGGGATGACACTGGCATTCAGTACCTTGTATCTTTTATGGGAGAATTGAAGGCTAGAGTCATCATTTTATTCTGATAGCATATTATGATAGAATGATTATATTAGTTTAAGAGCAGAAGTGTAACTAAATTAAAATTTTACCTCTGTTTGAAGTCACCGTAGAGGATTCTGCTGGGGAAACCTTTCCTACAGATTCTGATACCCTCCAGCACACCGTTACACCTGAGCTGGTGGATGACCAGGAAGTTCTCCATCAGACCTGTAGAGTAAAACTTTCTCAATTATAACTGAAAGAATAACAAAAATTAATAAAGAATAAACCATTTCAACACTCTGACAATGAAATAATGTGTCTTTTGTACCTGGAGTCTTGGACTCATTGGGAATCAGGCAGCGCACAAAGTGAGGATGGGTGCTCCTCAAGTTTGTCATCAACTTGCCCAAGTTCTCCTGTAGATACAAAGAAATGAATAATTGTAATACAAGGAATAACGTGATTTTAAACCTCAAAAATCATGTGATATATTTAGAAAGCCTTACCCTGAATTGTGAAGATACAGTCTGCATGGAACCACCCTTCTTTTTGCCTCCCTTCTTGCCAGGTTCTGTTTTTCAGATTATAATTTAAACAAAAACTTTTTGTCAGACTTCAACTTAACACAAAACTTAATAAGCAACATGCAATAAGAATGGTCCATAGAACACAGTTTACTTTGTCAAAATTTTTACCCTCAGGAGCAGCAGGGGGATAAATGGTGGCCAGCAGTTTACATGAGGCCTTCTGGTACAGCTGCACGACAGAGTCATTCAGTGGGTCCTTGTTCTTGTCCAGCCAACCAGCGATGTTGTAATCCACAGTACCAGCATAGTGCACCAGGGAGAAGTGGGCCTCAGCCTTGCCCTTGGCAGGCTTTGGCTTCTCAAAGGCTTTGTTCTTGCCAAGATGCTGGTCATACAGCTTGTTCTTGAAGGAAGTGTCAGTGGCCTTGGGGAACATGCACTCCTCTTCAAGGATGGAGAAGATGCCCATGGGCTTGGTTAACACAGAAAGAGATAAGACGGGATAATTCATCCACATCTCTCTTAAGTCCCACATCAGGAATTTTTGCACAATATAGATTCCTGAAATGAATGTTTACCTTTTCAATCAGCTCAATGCAGGCAGCCAAGTCCATACCAAAGTCAATGAACTCCCAGACAATGCCCTCCTTCTTGTACTCCTCCTGCTCCAGGACAAACATGTGGTGGTTGAAGAACTGTTGCAGTTTCTCATTGGTGAAGTTGATGCACAGCTGCTCCAAGGTGTTGAACTGTAAATGGACAAATAAAAGATCATAATAAGAAAACAGACCATTGAAAAAAGAACCGGACGCAATTTTATTTAAATGAAGCCTACATCAAAGATTTCAAAGCCAGCAATGTCCAAGACACCGATGAAGAAATTCCTTTGCTGCTTGGTGTCCAACATCTGGTTGATACGGATGACCATCCACAAGAACATCCTCTCATAGATTGACTTGGCCAGAGCAGTGACAGAGTTCAGCACCTAAAGAAAAACAAGGATATAAGTTGATGAATGCCATTCACATCTATAATAAGACCAATTGTCATCTGTTTTGTAACAATTTTATGGAAGTAACTAGAGTAGTCTATTTTTGTGAAGTATTATATTTGATATTAATGGCCCTGTTTACCTGAGGCACAGTCTGTCCCTTGGTGACAAACTCATTTCCGACCTTCACTCTGGGATAGCACAGAGCCTTAAGCATGTCAGCAGAGTTCAGGCCCAACAAGTAAGCAACCTTGTCAGCATCTAGAAACAGTCATTTATGATTAATGGATGCAGTCAGAGACACTAATTGTCAATTATGTACAAATACCAATGTGCTTAAAATCTCTGCAAATATTTCAGTGTATTTATATTCACCCTCTGTGCCATCAGGCTCAGCCTGCTCCTCACGCTGCTTCTGCTTGAACTTCATGTTACCATGGTGAAGAACAGCACCAGTCAACTTGTAGATGCTCATCTTCTCCTCACCTGTGAAGCCCAGGATGTCAATGGCATTCTGTTGAAAAGAGGAAATCATGTAAAATGCAATTATTTTATTATCTGCTTTTAAAGGTATTTCAATGCTCCTCTAAATATCCACTATACAGTATTTACACTCCCAGTTAAAAACTTGGACACACAGTGGTTTGGAGTTTTGACAGGTAACATACATATATTTCAGATGTAATAATAAACGTCACTTACATCAGTGGCATCCAGCTCCTCTTTGTCATCAATGCTGGCCACAGTGATCTGACCCATGCTGCACATGGGGAAGTCATAGGGGTTGGTTGTGATGAGTGACATTTCTGAAAATCAAAGAATGAAATGTTTAGTTCATAATTATAAAATATGGCATTTTATCTGACACGTAGCAAGAGCTCATTCTGCTTACCGATCAGCTCAGGCTTGTGGTTTGTCATCATCTGGTAGAAGATGTGGTAGCCTCTCTCATCAGGAAGCTGGAATGTCACTCTAGACTTCTCCAGCAGATCTGTAAATTTTCTCCTTTAGTTTTAGTTTTTTACACTTTGAAACAGCATTACATGGATTCTCATTGGGAATGACATGAGAATTACTTACATGTTTCAATATCAGCACTAACCAGTTTGCCGGTTGTGCCGAAGTGAATCCTGATGAATTTACCCTGTTTGGAACAATCAGATATTTAAGGTTCACCCACTTTGTCAATGTTTGGCAAGATAATCACCATATAAAACTGATTATTTACTTACAAAACGGGAGGAGTTGTCATTCCTCACTGTTTTGGCATTACCATAGGCCTCCAGCAGGGGATTGGCAGCAATGATCTGATCCTCCAGTGACCCCTATAATCCAAGTGTAGTAATTGTATGAGAAAAGGACTTTATTCTGTAAGTACTCTGTAATGTCATAGATGTCACAACTAACCTGCATCTTGCCAGATTGTGCTGCTTTCTTCTCTCCTCCTCCAACAGAGATTGTTGCAAAGTACTGAATGACACGCTTGGTGTTCACAGTCTTTCCAGCACCAGATTCTCCACTGGGTATAGACACAGACTTGTAAGTATTTGATCACTAAATTCATTTAATTTAACAAAATCAATTAATGTGATACTCACGTGATCAGGACAGACTGGTTCTCCCTATCTGTTAATGTAAAAAAACAGAATTAACTAAGTATATAAACCATAACCTCCAAATCCCAATGACACAAATGATTCTACATTCAGGACCTACCAGTAAGCATGAACTGATAAGCATTGTCAGAGACAGAGAAGATGTGGGGTGGAGCCTCCATACGCTTCTTGCCTCTGTAGGCAGATACAACTTCAGAGTCATACACTGGGAGCCACTTGTAGGGGTTCACAGTTGCACAGAACAACCCAGAGTAGGTCTGCAAGAAGTTATGGAGATTTCATGTTAATGTTATTTAGGAGGTAACAATAGCCATTTTCAGTGTTCCTGTTTTAGTGAGATTGTCTTACGTAGATCATCCATGCTGCATAACGCTCTTTGAGATTGTACAACACAGAGGCTTCATTGAGATGGGTCATCATGGCCATGTCCTCAATTTTGTCGAACTTGGGAGGGTTCATTGGAGACACCTCATCTTCTTTAACTGTCCTCTCCTGCAGCAGGGCATTTTCCACAGTTAGAAGCAATCACACTTAACTCTCAGTTGAATGTGACCTTACTGTACCAACCTCTTCAGTGTCCAAGACTTTGACGGTGACTTTGCCACCATCTCTCTTGGTGATTGTACCCTTCACGTACAGCTCTTTGGCATCTGTCACGTAGCAGGCAGCCTTGGCATCGAAAGGTTTGCTTTGAGCCTCAATTCTCTCCTTCTCTGGCTTTCGGAGGTAAATGGCAGCTTTGCCATAAACGGCCATCTCTGCGTCCGTACTCATGGTGGCGGCTTATGTCTGTGTATCAAGTCACACAACACCAGTCTCACAAGATTTTTACTCAAAAATATTTTTCCGTTGTAAATTACCATCAATACCATCCATTAAACAATAAATATTGTTTAACTGCACTGTTAACTTATCTGTAGCAGACAGTCTTCTTTAGTTTAGGTTAATATAGAAGAGACCAAGTTTACATTTGCACTTTTTTGTGACGCTATTTGAGCTTTGTGTAATTTGGAGACCAATAAGCTTGCATGTTTATGTTTTTAAAATGGTGAATATCAATTGCTGTACATACCTTCACCTTTCACTATGTAAAAATAATATTTTTGCTCCACAACCCTGCGAAAAAACAAACAAACATGATTTAGTCGGTGAGACAAACAACTAAAACTTCATTAAAATCTTTGCTTCTACTCCCTATATATTTGAGTTGTAAGAAATATAGAAACTTGAAGTTTTATAAAAAGAAAAACACTGGATTGATCAGGTAACAGTATTTCAATGTATGTCTTCTATGTTAATCTTACATTATAATTCTTTCACTCATTTATTAAATTTTGAATACATATCAGTGTTACAAGTCTTAACACTATAACCTCACCACAAGCAAGAACTTCACCCGTCTTCTACCACACTCTGATGCTTCTCATCCCACTCCTTTTATATGATCTTGTTTGTTTACATGGCAAAGATTCAAGCATTCTAACAGGCCAAGTAAGGTTAGAATGACCAATGATTTATGACACTAAATTTAGCTGAATCCCTGTGTAATCTAAATGGCTTTTAAATATTTTAATACGCTGATGATTGACACATGGAGATGGACTGATATTAATGTAAAAAAGTAAATGCAATCATTGCATCAAGCTGTTGTATATCACAAACAGGGTTTTAATTTGCTTCAAAATTAACTTCATGAGTTGTGTTACTTCACTTCATATGACACTCTTCCAACCATTATATCTTATATCAACAGTGATATCCAGAATTTCTGCTGAGTACACTCTCACAGTTTTAAACAGCCAACTTGAGCCAGGCAAAAACCCTTGGCAATTCATTGCACTTCTATTTACTTTGGTGAGATATAAATACAGTAGTTGTGAGTTTCTTAAAAGTTAAAAAAGTACATTCTTTATCTGTATTTGACTATTTTTACTCACATTAGAATTTCATGGATCATTGGAAGCAAAGCAATTTTTTTCACTTTAAGCCAAAATTTATACAGCAAAGAGATGTTAATAATTCACACCTCATAGATCCATATATGCACTGATCCATATATGTGGCTGTGTGCAAGTAAATCATTTTTTTTTGGGGGGGGGGGGTTGCTCTAAATGTTATATGGGCAGAGCAGCTTACTCCACTTTTACTTATATAAAGATCACAGCAATTTAAGCTCCTGTTTTGTCGTGTTGCAGAAAGTTAAGCTCAGCAGCAGGGTTATATTTATATTTGTATAATGAATCATTTTTTTAAAAAAAAGAAAATGAATCAGACATGTCAAAGTAAAGCATGCCAACTTCATCGAAGTAAGAAAACCTTGGCATCTGCAGGGAGGATTTTAAGCACCTATTAAATGAACCACCGTCATAGTTTACTATACTGCATAAGAATATTTTATTTGATCTAGGTAGTGTTAATTAACAGTATGTAATTTTAGTCTGCATCTGAACTAAAGCCATGTGTGGAGTTCCAGCATTTGCTATGAGGCACTTTGCCATGTCTTCCTGTGGTGCAGTTTTTGGGGGCCTGCCATACTTGAACATGTAATTTAAGATGTTTTAAAGGCTACTTTGTGATACTTGAAGTGGGGTGTCTTGAATTAGAGAGACAGTTTAACCAATGTACTGTCCACTAATGTAGTGGTGAATTTAAATAAAACTGTTTTGAATTCAGCTGATTAGTTACTTTGACAAATTTGAAACTGGCTAACTTTTAAACCCTGGTTATCTGTAAACAAAACTAGGTAAGAAAAGAATGAGCATAATCTCTTTATTACCAGAGTTGGGAACATTACTTAAAAAAGGAATTCATTTCAATCACTAATTACTTATCCCAAAAAGTGAGCTTTAGTAACAGAGTTACAGCATTACAAAAATACTAGTAGGCTAACTTGGAAAATGTATTTGTTTTTTTGTTTTTATGATCCCCTTGATAAAGCTTTAAATGAATCTCTACTGTATGTTCAATTCAAAATAAAAGTTAATGTTGGATCTGACTAAAGACTGAGTGAACCAGTAAAAGACTGGTTCACTCTTTTACTGAGGAAAGGAGGTATACTGCACCAAAACAAAACCCCGCTGTAAAAAGTGACGTTTTTGCATATGCCGTAATGTCAACTCCATGAACCAGTTTTTACTGCTGTCTCTGGATCAGCAGATACTGTTTTTGGTGATTGGTAATCGGTGATCAGCCCCCAAAATCCCGATTGGTGCATCTCTAGTTTTTTACTGCTCTACATCATGTCCAATTGCATGTTAAAGCATAAAAAGTGTTTCCATCACACTTTTGTGATAAAGCCTACTTCTACAGTTTATCATTATGTCTGAAAAACCACCTAATGAGAACATAAACATTTTAAGCAATAAATTTAGGTATTTACATTATCATTTTTTGTTGTGATATTTAGGTTGTGCACAATTCTAGGTGTAAGGGAAATGCAGCTATTGAACTTAATGAGTAGGCTCCTCAGCAGTTGTATGTGTTACTTTGGAATAGCCAAGTGGATTATGCATAATTAGGAGCATGTCATTTTGATTGATAGCTGGTGACCCGTGTCTTGCTCTTTGTTTGCTCCCAGGAAGGTGCATTCCTGAGCAAGCAGTAGTAATATGATTCTGATGATGAACTGACTAGCTGTTCTTCAAATTTTTTTTATCAACCACCATAATGTATTTTGGCAATCTTTTGGTTTTGTTGAAATTTGAGATCTTTCTGATCAGAGCCACAAATTACATCAACTATCCCAGGAATTTATTTTGAATTTGGTGCTTAGTTTTTATTTTTTTCATGGTTGTTTTCAAAACTGGATTTGGTGTTGCTTAAAGACCCACAATGTAACTTTTCTATCTTAAAAATCTGCATTTCTAACTCCTGTAGATGGCACACCAACATTAATTGTGGGCATTGCTCCAACTGTTACTGCCCAGTGGCTTCCCAAGGCTGAAAACCGCACAATGTAACTTTTCGATCTGGGACGCTGCCGTGACGTTGCAGCCAACTATTGGTTGCGCACTGTGTCACATACTAGCAAATGGATATGAACCAGATATGAACACAGCAAGTGTTTTGAACGCGCATCATGTCAGATTTGGCAAAGAAATGCAAGGAAACATTACAGAAGGAAGAGAGAAAAAGAAAGAGAGGAAGGGACATAACAAAAGATGAGACAAGGCTGTCTTTTCCTGGCTTAAGTGAGCACACAGTACAGGTAGGACGCAAGATGGATGCCAGTTTAGCCGTGAATAGAGGACACGTCATTGACAAAAAACTGCTTTAAGATATGTTGTGGGGCTGTGGAGCTAGAGTTTGCAATGTTGGAAAAACCGTTCGAGCAACCGTTCATACATTTTAAAAAAACACACTGCCCGAAACCATGCCTTCAGAGTGCAGGAATGTGCGTGCCAATATTTTTCAAGCAAGTTGGCGAGAACAGCTAAGTGGAAAGCTTGTTAGCTTGTCAGTAAACAGCTGACGAACCACGTTTCTAAAAGCCTTAAAGGGATATTGTGTAAGTTCTCCTGTTATCTATTCACATCAATTGATTAATGGAAAAACACTTTTGAACGAAATAATCAGTGATCACTCCCATCAACAAACTGAAGTGCTCCTGTAAGCTCTGAATTTGCCGTTTGTATCATTCATATGCACATCGAACGGGTCTGCTTGGTGGTGGCTACCATGTCGTTTCGACATGTTTTTACGGTCAGTAGAAGCATGACAGTAGAAAACCACAGAAACTAGGGTTGTCACGATACCAAATTTCTGTTTCGATACGATACCATTTTGTATTTCGATACTTTTCGGTAATTTTCAATACTTTTTTAAAAGGTAAACCAAACTCTTTTATCAAAACTTTTATTTGTGTTATTGTTCTTGAAGTCTTTATTTTAAAATAATCAAATAAAGAAGTAAAATCTTCAATTTAAAACACAGAGAACCAGTAATATAAAGCAATGCCAAATTAAAATCAAAATCATTCTATACATGAAACATTATATGGACATAATTAAAAAAAAAATAGATTGTAAAACTATCTAAATATATTACATATTGTAAGGCTTTTGGAATATTTTTTTAAATGTGTTTAAAAATGTTGATTTATTTAAAGTTGTGTCTCAATAGTTTATGATATGACACATTAAATGGGTATGAGGTAATGTCTATAAAATCATGTTTGTGTGACTGACTTCAACATCAGTCAAGTTGTATTAATAATTATAATATATATATATATATATATATATATATATATATATATATAATTGAACATATCAGTCAGTTCATCTCTGTCACCATTTTTAAACTTATTTAAACATTTTAAGGATGTAATAACTCTGAAGAAAATTAAAAATGTATTTATTAACCGTTTATGTGTCGTATGTAGGCTTCTGTAGGTTTCTACTGGGCTGGAAGAGGTTTTGTGCTTTTTACTTTGACATAATTGAACAACATCAGCACCAGTTGTTCCTGACTGAAGTCACCAAGTTCGCGTAGTTTTCCTTTAGAGGAAAAAGAAAAGATGACAGCTTTGGAAAAGCCCGTGTTGATAAAATAGGGGCTCAAAGTACAGTTTGGAAGTATTACGGATTCAAAGTTAATGATGAAGGCGAGCCGTTGAACACTGAAGCACTGCAGTGAAAGCGATGCTACAAAGTCCGTCTTGTTAACAGAGGCAACACTTCAAACTTCAGGTATCCGCGGCAGCGTCCACTCGCCATGAACCAGCCTGTCTGCTACCTGATGTCTTCTCCTCCTCAGTGAAGGTGCTTCACTGTGAGCCACATCATTAACTACGTCACACTCACTGCTGGCCTCGCCACTCTTAAAGAGACAGGTTCCAATTTACCAATTTAGCTCCGTTTTTTTTTTTTTTTAAGTCGTTCTTTTTAAATGCTGGTTAGTCTGTTTTAAACGCGTTAGTATTGCGGTCTATACTGGTACGGTCGGCAACCCTAACAGAAACTCACGGAGACACTGGAGTTGTAGCTAGTTGGGTAATGTTTGAGTACGAGGTGGGAGAGGACTGAGGTTACACTGATGCTGGGTTACATGCAGTTGGAGATGGCGAGTAACAAACAGAGGTAATTAATAAGAAGCGAGAAAGATGGTAAAACACGGAGTAGGGAAAACAATACGATATGCATGACAACATATAGATGTGAAAGTACGAGCGAGTTGCTTGCGATATAATTGTTACACGATGTCCTTTAAAGAGAACTCAGTAACTTCAGCTCGGGGCTCCCCTAGTGGCGCCTTCACTGTCTAAAGTTAACCCCCTACACCACAGAGGGCGGCCACAGGCGGCTCTATGCTTGTCTCCCTGTTTTGATCCTGGATATATTTCTAAGCGTTTACTGCTTGTTGATGCTACTTTGCTGCGTTGGTAGCAGCACCACGTCTCCTCGCTCAAAGAAAGCCTGCCTGAAACGGGCGTTTCCGAATGCGGGAAATATCCGGGATTACCTGGTGTTGGCGGGTGAGGTAAGAATACGAACTTTTTACTTTTGCGGACGGACAAGGATTATTGAGCCTGAAGAGTGATGCTTCACCGGCGAAGAGCGCAAGCTACGTGAATCACTCTGGTAGAAAGAGTGGTTATAGAGCCAGGAGCCGTGTTTAGGTGGTGTGAAGGTAAAGAAATGTTTTCTTCAAATTAGCGCTGGTAATCTGGTTAAAATAGGCTGGAGAGCTCGGTGATAGGGGACTGAGTACCGTACAGCGGTTTCAGTTGTCGCAAGTTCTGCTCGGGTGGCGAGGCAAAGTGCATAGAGCTGCTCGAGGCAGAGGCACGGCGGGAGGGGGGAAACATTGATCCTCCGTCACTTTGTTTAGCCCCACGGGGATTCCGAAAAGCATTTATTGAGGTAAAAAGTTACTGAGTTCCCCTTTAATTTGCTAACCTTCAATTCTTCTGCTGTGTAAAAGTCCACACTGCAACATCAATGCCTCCAAGACGTGATCCTTGTCCGTTGTTTTGTTTTGTTTTGGGAGTGCAGTTGAGTCGTTGTTCTTGTTTCACTCAGCGGCAAGAGGGTGCATGGGGATGGGGGAGAGACAAGAATAAAGGTCATTGGTTCTTTCTATGGTGCGATGCTTCTCTTCGGTGTGGATGGAGGGGTTGGTGGAGTTTTCATAGTCTGCAGCTCTTAGAGGTCTGCTTTTTCCTTCCTTTTTATGAATAATAATGTATTGCTCTCTAGGGTGAGGACCATTCAGAATAAAAAAGGTCTGAATAGGTTAACTGTGTTTTTCTTTAATTTGCTGAAGAAAGGGGCCTGCATAATCTCTGACTTCCCACTAATCGGTCTATGTTAATGATTAAAAAATGATTTGGTCATGTATTCTAAATTATACTCCTTTTCATTTGAGTGTCAGGTTCTTATTCATGAATGGGCAAAAATTAAATCAGTACAGACAGTGATGTAAAAGCAGCAATAATCTTTATTGTCTCAGAGTCAACTAAATCATATTATATGATTCAACATGGTGGGGCAGAATGTCCTCTATTCAGCAGCGTCCTTTCCCTGTTTGGAAAAAAAAAAGGGACAAGTGCTGAATGAGATTCTTTTATCCAGATTGAAAAATTTCAAATTGTATAACTAGATTTTATTTGAAAATATATTTTATTTTGCATACACACAAGCAAATGTTTGGTGACACTTTCCCTAATTGGATTTAATGGGAAAGTTAGTAACTGCCAGTGTATATATATTTTAAACTTGCAGAAGTAAGAATAAAACTGAAAATTTGATGTATAAATGAATACATTTAAAGAAAGTTGAGGATGTGATTAAAAAAAGGGAGCAAAATGGTCACTGGGCTAAGATATTACCTTGCCAGAGTCCCGGCTTTTTGCTCTCAGCTTGTTGACCTGAGACTCTGCAATGTCAGCACGCTCCTCAGCCTCCTCCAGCTCATGCTGGACCTTCCTGCACTTGGAAAGATGAACATTGGCCTGCTCCTCCTGAAATACAAAGAAAAAATAAAATGCTTATATGCAACAGAAGGCTCAAAGACTCCCCAAATATGAAATGTATCAGACAATTGTACAAGGGAAATGTCTTTTTCTTCCTTACCGCCTCCTCAGCCTGCCTCTTGTAGGCCTTCACTTTAAGCTGCAACTTGTCAACCAGATCCTGCAGCCTGGCAACGTTCTTCTTGTCCTCCTCAGTCTAGAATAAAATATGTGAATTTGTTTGTGAAATATGTGGAAAGCCTAGAATATCACAATAATTTATACTATATAAAAAAAGAGTCAAGGTTGTTGTACCTGATAGGTGAGCTCCTTCACTCTCCTCTCATATTTGCGGACTCCCTTAACAGCATCAACACCACGTCTCTGCTCAGCTTCAACCTCTGCCTCCAGCTCACGAACCTTTAGAAAATTATATGAATATATGAATCAGAAACTGTGTATTTAGTTTGTTTTCATAGATTCAGTCAGTTACATAAATCTGACATCATACTTACTCTAGACTCCAGTTTCTGGAGCTGCTTCTTGCCACCCTTCATGGCCAGGTTCTCTGCCTCATCCAGGCGGTGCTGCAGGTCTTTAACAGCAACCTCAAGGTTCTTCTTCATCCTCTCCAAGTGAGCACTGGTGTCCTGCTCCTTCTTCAACTCCTCAGCCATCATAGCAGCCTAGAAAAATAAATCAACATTTAAGGTTAAATTGTAGGGCAGTGAAGTTGTACTTTAAAAATCAAACAGATAACAACCCAGTGAAATTGAAACTTACATCAGTGATGGCCTTCTTGGCCTTCTCCTCTGCATTTCTTGCTTCCTGAACTGAGTCATCCACTTCACTCTGGACCTGAACCAGGTCGGCCTCAAGCTTCTTCTTGGTGTTCAGGAGACTTGTGTTCTAAAAGGATGAGATTTAGCTAAGTAATGTCTGGCCTGATTTATGAGTTTAGATTAGTGAAGATTCAAAGAAGTTAACAGATTATTCACCTGAGAGTGCAGAAGTCCAACACGCTCGCTGGCGTCCACCAGTTCCTGCTCAGCGACCTTGCGGCCTCTCTCTGTCTGTTCCAGAGCAGCTCTGAGTTCCTCAATTTCAGCCACCATGAGACCGTTCCTGCGATCCACCATAGCAGCCTGTTCCTTGAGGTCTTCCTGGGCTCTGACAGCATCATCAAGGTGCAGTTGAGCATCCTTGAGAAAAGCACAGATCATACACAGTATGTAACATAGATAGCAGAGTATAGTTGTTCTTCCTGCAGTGTCTCTTTGCCTGATGATACCTTCAGCTGTGCCTGCACGTTCCTCAGCTGTTTCTGGGACTCAGCAGCCTGGCGATTGGCGTGGCTCAGCTGAATCTCCATCTCATTCAGGTCTCCCTCCATCTTCTTCTTGATTCTCAGGGCATCGTTCCTGCTCCTGACCTCAGCATCCAGAGTGCTCTGCATGGAGTCAATCACCCTCTGGCTGTTCCTCTTGATCTGTTCCATCTCCTCATCTTTCTCTGCAAGCTTCCTGTCCACCTCACCCTTAATCTGGTTGAGCTCCAGCTGAACACGCAGGATCTTTGACTCTTCGTGCTCCAGGGTTCCCTGTTCATATCAAAAAGAAAATTATCTACTCATTTCTTCCTAAGTGGAATTTACTTTAAAAGGAATTCCTCTGAGAAAGATTTACCTCAGCCTCCTCAAGAGCTGTCTGGATTTCAGACTTTTCTGTCTCAACCTGCTTCTTGGCCTTCTCCAGCTCGTGGATGCTCTTACCAGTCTCACCAATCTGTTCAGTCAGATCTGAGATCTCCTCTGCAGGAATATGTACAAATAATATTAAGTCCTGAAATGCAAAATATAGACATGAAAATATGCTGAGAGAGTTTGGTAGGAACTTACGCTGCAGGTTCTTGTTTTCACGCTTCATTGTCTCCAGCTGATCCAGGGCTTCCTCATAAGAGTTCTTCATCTTGAACAGTTCAGTGCTCAGAGAACGAGCCTCCTTTTGAGCTCCCTCAAGTTCAGCCTGACCCTCCTCATGCTTCTGCTTCCACTCTGCCAGCACCTAAATGAAAACAGTTTATATCTCTAAATTATTCATCCATCAGTACAAAACATCAAATTTGTTGTCTTGGTCAACCAGATTAAAAGATGCTACCTTGTCAAAGTTCCTCTGCTTTTTGTCCAGGTTGGCAGCCAGGCCATTAGCTCTCTCCACATCAATCATAAGGTCCTCCACTTCACTCTGGAGCCTCTGTTTGGTCTTCTCCAGAGATGCACACTTGGAGTTCACAGCCTCAATCTGCTCCTCAGCCTCCTGAAGACGCTGGGCCAGCTTCTTCCTTTAATGAGAAGCAAAGGATCACATTATGAACCTTTAGACACAGGACCACTATTCGACAAGAGTGGATGTACTGTACTTCCTTTTAGGATAGATTCATTTAACCTCGTCCAACCAGCAAGATGCATTTTAGACACATGATGCTACAATGAAAAAACATTTACTTGTATGAATATTACTCACTTGGATTCTTCAAGCTCCTCAGTGCGCTGGATAGCATCAGTTTCATACTTTGTTCTCCACTGAGCCACCTCGCTGTTGGCCTTGGACATACCACGCTGCAGTTCAGCCTTGGCCTCCTGCTCCTCCTCAAACTGCTCCCTCAGCAGATCACAGTCATGGCGGGCTGATTGCAGTCCATGGGCAAGAGCGTTCTTAGCCTGGTTCAAACACGAGGGGTAAAAATCAGCTTGTCGTCTCAATTGTCTCCAGGCATTATCAAAATAAATTTCATTTCAAGGTTTCATACCTTGACCTCCTCTTCAATCTGCCTCTTGAGTTCCTCAATCTGCTGTGTGAAGGCCTGTTTGCCTCTTGTCAGCTGAGAGACCAGAGCTTCTTTCTCCTCAATCTGACGGCCAAACTCACCTTGTGTGAAAATGTTCATCAAACTAGTTTGAGTACACTTTCATGATCATACACTGAATAAGTCTGCAGTAAAAAGCTGTGTCATACATACCATTTTCTGTGAGGAGACGTGCTTTCTGTGCACTCACGTCATTGATCTGACGAACGTTCTCATCATTCTTGGTCTTAAGTTCACTAAGTTGGTCCTCAAGAGTACGGCACATCTTTTCAAGATTGCCCTAATGTGGAGAAGAGAAATGCAATCAGTAAAATTTCATTGAAACTAATGAATGTCCTATTGCCTTTAGATTATTGCAGCATGTATGAATGTTTTGTGCACCTTTGCTTTAGCAACAGCCTCCATGTTGCTGGAGAGGTCATCGATCTCCATCTTGTATTCACTCTTTTCTTTCTCAAGCTTCTGCTTGACACGCTGCAGGTTGTCGATCTGCTCTCCCAGCTCAGCAACGCTGTCAGCCTGCTTCTTGCGCAGAGCTGCAGCAGTGGCTTCATGCTGCAGAGTAGACTCCTCAAGGTCACGACGGAGCTTCTGGAACTCAGCCTCACGCTTCTTGTTCATCTCAATCTGAGCTGCTGTGGCACCACCGGCCTCCTCCAGCCTCTCGCTGATCTCCTCAAGTTCCCTGGAGAGGTCAGCCCTCTGCTTCTCAACCTTGGCACGAGCAGCACGCTCAGCCTCAATCTCCTCCTCCAGCTCCTCAATGCGGGCCTGTTGGATGTGGAATATGTCAGTCTTGAGAAAACTATCACATGTAAAAGATGGAGTACTGTGTCATTCTACATAATGAATCAGTCACCTGAAGCTCCTTGATCTTCTTCTGGAGCTGAGCACCCATTGACTGCTCATCCTCAATCTTGCTGAGGAGTTGGCTGATTTCAAAGTCCTTCCTGTGAGAATAATGATGTGCAATGTGAGACATTTTACATGTCTAGAACCAAATAAATGTTTCAAAATAGAAGACATTAACATTTAGTTACTTTTTGAGTTTCTCCTCAGACTGCTGCTTGTCATTCTCCAGATCCATGATGGATTCCTGAGCCAGTTTCAAGTCACCCTCCAGCTTCCTCTTTGCTCTCTCAAGGTCCATGCGAAGCTTCTTCTCTTGTTCCAGGGAACCCTCAAGCTGAAAATTGGAAAGGAATTATTGTGTTGATCTGTAAGAAAGAATATGGTAGTTTTTTTGTGGATTCAGGGGACTTTATAAACTTACATCATCAACTTGCTGCTCAAGCTTGGTCTTAGCCTTGGTGAGAGTGTTGACTTTGTCTTCCTCAGCCTGCAGGTCATCCAGAGTCTGCTGGTGAGCCTCCTGAAGGGCTTTCTTCTCCTTTGTCAGTTTGGCAATGCTCTCATCCTGAGAGGCCATCTCCTCTGTCAGGTTCTTCACCTACATCAGCAAGAAAAATGTTATCACAAGATGACAGTGTTCCTAAATGTTATCTGACTTACATAAGATGTCTGACATTTACAAACCTTGTTCTCAGTGGCATGTTTCTCCTTCTCCACCTTGGCCAAGGTAAGCTCCAAGTCATCAATATCTTTTTTCAGCTCAGAGCATTCATCCTCCAGCTTTCTCTTCTTGGCAGTAAGCTCAGCATTAATCTCCTCTTCATCCTCCAGTCTCTCAGTTGTCTCTTTGAGTTTGGCCTCCAGCTGAATCTTGCTCTTGATAAGTCCCTCACATCTCTCCTCAGCATCTGACAGATTCTCTGATTCCTAGTTTACATTTGACAAAGATTGATTGCGTATTAGCATTTCAGAAATTACATACAACATAAGACATTTCACTTATTTCTACTAACAGATGCCACTTGGAGCTGCAGATCGTTCTTCTCCTGCAGAAGAGACACCATCTTCTCCTCCAGTTCTTTCTTCTTGGCCAAAGCAGCAGCCAAGTCTGATGTCATCTTTTCATAGTTCTCCTTCATCTGGGCCAGCTCCTTCTCAGTCTCAGCACTCTTCAGGAGAGGCTTGATCTTGTAGTACACCTTCATCCATGGCCAGTGTTTGACATTCATGAATGAGCGAACGTTGTACTGGATGGTAAAGATGGCTTCCCTGTAAACATGAAGTTTTTGTTACTGAAAAGAAGATACTTTATTTTTGACTGCATGGTTAATTGTTTTTAAATCTCTACATGCCTCCTCTCCATCATCTTAACAAACTCCTTCCTCATGAGGTAACCACGGCAGAGAGCCTGAGTCATTGTGACCAAAGTTGCCAGCTTTTCATCTCTCATCTCCTCAAGGACACCCAGCAGACCAGCCTTGAAGAACACCTGAACAGATCCAGCAAAGAAACACATTTTTTCTGCAGTAGATGTGAAATATCAATAAATGCTGAATCTGAAGATACTCACATCCCTATACATCCATTAAAAGAAAATATTCAGAGATTTGTGGTGACATCAAACAGGATGAGGTTCAGTCTTTCAAATAAGTAGTTAAGTGGCAAATGATTGGTGCTACTTTAAAGGTTAAATATGTAATACGGACAGAACAGCGACCTCACGTGTGTCTAGGTTGTAGTTGCAACGGCAGAAAAACAACTCCAGCCGCTGGGATGCCAGACTCACTGCCGATACGCAAGTGACCAACAGTCTGCAGCATGTCCAACAAGTAATGCAGAGGAGTTTATAACTAACAGTTAACGTTAGCCATGTTAGCAAACAAGCTAGCTTACAGGAGAAAAGTTGGCATTTCCGTGTTTTACTCCATGGAAAACATTTATGTGGGTCCATTTAGTGAAGTCTTCACCTAAATTTACTCCAGGTTTTGCTCTTCTCAGGTCACTCCTCCTCAGAAACAGATAACAATATCTCCAGGGCTCTGAAGCAGCTGCTTCACTCGTCGTCTCTACGGTTTTCCCCTGTACAAGCCTGACTATGACCGAAATATTGTGTCCACACAGAGATCGTATTTGGCAACCTGCAATGGCGGCGTGTATTGGCTTATAGACGTAAATAAAATGCCATTATCGAACCCGTAAAAATTTATTTTATAATTATTTTTAGGCTAAATATAATTTTTCTGGGAAACGTTGTACTTTCATTCTGTACACCCCCAAACGACCTGTGGAGGTATTATTTTTTAAAAAATATAGCTTTTAATAAAAATGTTCCATATTCAACCTTTAATGGAAACAGATTTGACGTGAGCTGTTGAGATATTATACAATAATAAACTATGAGACACTATAAGAGAGACAGAATAATAATGGTTTGTTTCACCTTATCTAAATTTGAGCTCCTGTCTTTTATCATATTTTATATCTTTTTCATGAGCTTTTCCTGATATTCCTAGTCTGGCACCAGCCTGACCAATGCCATTTATGAGATACATGGCAAGTCAGTCTGGGTTCCCTCAATTGAAAGTCATTTCCACTCCGGTAAAAAAATAACCGGACCAATCACAGCACGGGAGGCAGGACTTTGCGGTATGTCTTTTTCGGCAACTCCATTTTATAACCATCAACAGTCACAATGATGGCTGCAGAGGACCGATGGTTTAATGATACCCTTTCTGATGTCTTAACGAGCTGCACATGTCCTAATACCCGCAACAGCTTGTTGCTCTGAAGGCTTTCTTCTTACAATATGATGTTTGCGTCACTTCCATGTTTCTCTGATTGATTCTCTCCGGTTCAATTTATTTCTGTTAGTTCCGCCTCTTATGTTTCATGGGAAATCAGTCTCCAATGGAGGGAACCCAGATTGACTTGCCGTGTATCTCATACATGGCATTAGTCAGGTTGATGTACCAAGCTATGATATTCCCCTATCTCGGTGGTGCAAGTCATGAAAACTGGCACAGGAAACAAGAAGCTTTATAACATATTATTCTTAAATTTAAAAAAAAATGTATATATATATTCTTTAAGCAGTCCCTTCCAAAAGTTGCAATGCTGGATTTGTACCTATCAAACCTCAAAGCAGTACATATTCAAGAAAAATTGTAGCAATCCAGAAGTTCTTAAAATACCAGGTTTGTTGGTTGAATAGTTTGTCTTTCATTGAATTTCTGTTAATATTTGATATTTCAACTTTCTGGAGGAACTTTTTATGGAAAAACTGTCCTTTGAAAGTCCTCTCATTTATTTAAATACATCAAAGCTTATGAAATCAATCAAAGCACTTACCTTGGTGTGTCCAAATCTGTACTCGTCATGATTCACATCAATTGATCCAAGCAGCTTCTCAGAAGCCTTCTTGTTGTCAATGAACTGGCCCTCAGGGATGACACTGGCATTCAGTACCTTGTATCTTTTATGAGAGAATTGAAGGTTAGAGCCATCCTTTTACTCTAATAATTAATATAATAGATTATTATATTATTTTAATTGCAGACGTCTTGCTAAATCAAAATGTCACCTCTGTTTGAAGTCACCATAGAGGATTCTGCTGGGGAAACCTTTCCTGCAGATTCTGATACCCTCCAGCACACCGTTACACCTGAGCTGGTGGATGACCAGGAAATTCTCCATCAGACCTGTAGAATAAAACTTTCTCAATTATTACTGAAAGAATTAAAGAGAAAATAAATGACGAATAAACCATTAAATATACACTGTGACAATGAAATAATGTGTCTTTTGTACCTGGAGTCTTGGACTCATTGGGAATCAGGCAGCGCACAAAGTGAGGATGGGTGCTCCTCAAGTTTGTCATCAGCTTGCCCAAGTTCTCCTGTAAGTACAAACAAATGAATATTTGTCATGAAAGGGATAACATGTAATTTTAAAATTTGAAAGCTTTTTGATATGTTTGTCAAACCTTACCCTGAACTGTGAAGACACAGTCTGCATGGAGCCACCCTTCTTCTTGCCTCCCTTCTTGCCCGTCTCTTTTTTCAGATTGTAATTAAAACAGAAACTTTTGGTGAGACTTCAAATCAACACGAAACTTGATAAACAATGTGCAGTAAGAAGAAACCATAGAATTAGGGCTGGACGATATAGAAAAAAAGATTATCTATAAAAAAAAATCTGTATCAATCACTATCGATATTTATAAAAATCTTTTTAAAAAAAAGCCATTATCAAATTAAAAGCTATGTTAGGTGCAGCCCTGGCCATTTAAGCTTTTTGCTGAATGACCTACTTATAATAAAGATCAAACTAAAGCCGTTGTCAGACTTGCATTGCAGAACATGAGCGGTAAAGTCCATCCGCTCTTTAAACAGACTCGTCTTTTCAAACATGCCGCATCGTTGTGGACTTATTGGCCCTCATTTATCAAACGATCGTACGACGAAAATCTGTGCGTACGACCAATTCCACGCAAGACTCGGCATTTATCAATTTGAACGTGATCGTAGGATACGATCAAATCTCACGACAGCTCTGAGTTCGTGTACGCAAGTTTGAGTCATTGAGGGTTTGCAGCACAGCGCAGCAGAACATGAAAATATTTATTAACCAAACGGCAAACTGCCATTTAAACATAAGTATTCACATATCAGCACTAAGAATGAACCCATTTGCAAAGAAAAAGAAAAAGGAAAAAGGGAATGTAGAAAGTATTCCCAAAATTGCAAAAATAGCTGTGACTGAATTTAATTCCTCCATTTATCACAACAAATTATTAAAATCATTAACATACAGTTCTAGGAGACAAGTGCTTTGCACTGTTCGTGCATCTCCTCTTCCCGCTGGTAAAACTGCCGCATCGGAGCGGAGGTAGGCATCAGTACGCGCACACGCGCAGGTGCCCAGGTGGAGCGCTGCTTCGGGCTGCAGGAAGGCAGGTGGGTGTCGGACGGTCCGACTCGGACCCGGCTGGATGAAACGCTGCTTTAGACTCTGAGAAAATCTACAACACTCCTGTCCTGTGCAGTGCTGCACATCGCTCAGACCGCTGGAGAGTTTTGATACGCAGTCAGAGGAGAAGATGCGGCGGGAGCCGCCCTGCAGCCCCCACTGGGCTAAATGGAGGAGGCAGCAGCTGATCGGTCATTTCTAATAACTAATCAATACTTTAAAGTTGTGTAAGTGCTCAGTCAGACTGTCCCTTAGTTTTGCAAATGCAAGTTATCTTTTTTCCGTCCCTGTCTGGTTCAGGCTCGGATCTGACCGGCATCCACCTGTCACCTGTTAGAGCGCAAGTGGGGTGGGGGGGGGGGGGGGGGGGGGGGGGGGGGGGTGCCGGTGCAACATCTTTTGGTGACGAATTTCATATTGGACCACTTTTTCTTGACACATTGGCTAAAGAATTGTGACGTTGCCATGGGATGTGGGCTATTATTAAATTTCATAACTAATAAAATGAATAAACCATATCAGCCAGTCCTTGATTGAGACTTTTATTAATATCTCAGCCGGAGTCGTTCACACCGGTGAGGCTGACTGATCCTCTTCCGTGTAGCGTTTTTGTGCACGTCTCTGACTTCGGTTTTAAACTGCCAAACGGCACCTCTTTAATCTTTCCCACCTCACAAATGAGGAATTCTGTCTTGATCCCCCCAAAAGTTTCTTTTTTGGCAGAATCTCTCCTCTCCGTGGTTCAACCTCGCCGGGTGAAGCCTCATCATTATGCATGTTTAAGGGCGTAACCGTGGGCGTGACATTTAAATGACGATGGATTTCAGCAGTGGAATTTATCAAGACTCTTTTGTTCGTACGACGAGATTGGACCGATACGAACGTTTTAATAAATCACACGTGGGTCCAATCGTACGACCATTTTTACGATCAAATGTGCGATCATTTCTACGATCGTTTGATAAATGAGGGCCATTGTGTTCCGACGCTTTCAGACATCACGAAACGATGCAGTAAAGTCAGCACAGCCCCGCTCTTCCTTCAACTCTGTCCAGAGCATTTTCTTGTGCTTTAAGCCAAAACGACATGCCGCAACATTCCCGCTCTTGTGACATGTAGACCGGCCGGTACATGTCCGCTACGTCGCCAAGGTGAAAGAGCAGTACGCATGTCTAAATGCAGCGTTTTAAAGGACAGAGTCCGCAATGTTACCACTTTCCAGTGCAAGTCTGAAAGGAGCATAACACTGAATTCCAGTTCAGCCTTTGCCTTGGTCTGCATTTGTGATTTGTTTGGTGGAAGGAGTGACTAGTATCATGCTGCCTGATAGGCTACAGCGGAAAACTGTGTTTCTATATTGAACTTTTATTGACCCTCTTTTTTTATATTGAAAAAACCTCTATCAATCGGTATATATTGATATTGAATTATCATCCAGCCCTACATAGAATACTATTTGTTTTGACAAAATTCTTACCCTCAGGAGCAGCAGGAGGATAAATGACGGCCAGCAGTTTACATGAGGACTTCTGGTACAGCTGCACGACAGAGTCATTCAGTGGGTCCTTGTTCTTGTCCAGCCAACCAGCGATGTTGTAATCCACAGTACCAGCATAGTGGACCAGGGAGAAGTGGGCCTCAGCTTTGCCCTTGGCAGGCTTTGGCTTCTCAAAGGCTTTGGTCTTGCCAAGATGCTGGTCATACAGCTTGTTCTTGAATGAAGTGTCAGTGGCCTTGGGGAACATGCACTCCTCTTCAAGGATGGAGAAGATGCCCATGGGCTTGGTTAACACAGAGAGAAGTGAGACGGGATCATTAATCAACAGCGCTCATGAATCACACTGCAGTAATTCTTGCACAATATAGATTCCTGAAATGAATGTTTACCTTTTCAATCAGCTCAATGCAGGCAGCCAAGTCCATACCAAAGTCAATAAACTCCCAGACAATACCCTCCTTCTTGTACTCCTCCTGCTCCAGGACAAACATGTGGTGGTTGAAGAACTGTTGCAGTTTCTCATTGGTGAAGTTGATGCACAGCTGCTCCAAAGTGTTGAACTGTAAATGGACAAATAAAAGATTATAATAAGAAAACAGACCATTGATAAAAGAACTGGACGCAATTTTCTTTCAATGAAGCCTACATCAAAGATTTCAAAGCCAGCAATGTCCAAGACACCAATGAAGAAATTCCTTTGCTGCTTGGTGTCCAACATCTGGTTGATACGGATGACCATCCACAAGAACATCCTCTCATAGATTGACTTGGCCAGAGCAGTGACAGAGTTCAGCACCTAAAGAAAAACAAGGACATATGTTGATGAATGTCATTTGAAAAGGCTCGATCACTCAGCCTACTTTCATATTTATTAAATGAACAATAAAAATTGATTATTTTAAAACTATTTAACAACCATCTAAAATAGCCACTAATTTCTAATGCATTCAACATTCAGTAGAAAACCAATAATAAGATGACAGTAATCACTACATGGAAGTAACTGGAGTGATCTATTTCTGTAAAGTCGTATATTTGATATTAATGGCTCTTGTTTACCTGAGGCACAGTCTGTCCCTTGGTGACAAATTCATTTCCGACCTTCACTCTGGGATAGCACAGAGCCTTCAGCATGTCAGCAGAGTTCAGACCCAACAAGTAAGCAACCTTGTCAGCATCTAAAAAACATGTTTATAACAAAAATACAGAGTAGGAGACACTAATTGTCAATCATGAACTTATTTCAATTTGGTTAAAACACAAATATTTCAGTGCATATACTCACCCTCTGTGCCATCAGGCTCAGCCTGCTCCTCACGCTGCTTCTGCTTGAACTTCATGTTACCATGATGAAGAACAGCACCAGTCAACTTGTAGATGTACATCTTCTCCTCACCTGTGAAGCCCAGGATGTCAATGGCATTCTGTTGAATAGAGGAAATCATGTAAAATGTCACTGTTTTAGGATGTGCTTTTAAAAGCTATTTCAATGCACATCTAAATAGCTTGTAAATATCCACTACATTATCTGTTAAAGGTTTGGGCACACAGTGGTTCGGAATTTTGACTGGTATACTGTATTCATTTGAGGTGTAGTAATAAGCTTCACTCACATCAGTGGCTTCCAGCTCTTCTTTGTCATCAATGCTGGCCACAGTGATCTGACCCATGCTGCACATGGGGAAGTCATAGGGGTTGGTTGTGATTAGTGCCATTTCTGAAAATCAAAAAGTAAAGTGTCTTGCTCATTATTTTGAAATGTGACATTTTATCTGACCCGTTGCAAGAGCTCATTCTGCTTACCGATCAGCTCAGGCTTGTGGTTTGTCATCATCTGGTAGAAGATGTGGTAGCCTCTCTCATCAGGAAGCTGGAATGTCACTCTGGACTTCTCCAGCAGATCTGTAAATTTTCTCTTTTAGTTTAATTTCTTTGCACTTTAAAACAGCATTACGTGGACTCTCATTGACAATGACATGAGAATTACTTACATGTCTCAATATCAGCACTAGCCAGTTTGCCGGTTGTGCCGAAGTGAATCCTGATGAATTTACCCTGTTTGGAACAATCATGTTTTTAAGGTTCACCCACATGGTCAATGTTTAGCAAGATATTCACCATATAAAATTGATTCTATACTTACAAAACGGGAGGAGTTGTCATTCCTCACTGTTTTGGCATTACCATAGGCCTCCAGCAGGGGATTGGCAGCAATGATCTGATCCTCCAGTGACCCCTATAATCCAAGTTTAGTTCTTGTATTAAAAGAGAGCTTTTTTTTCTGTAAGTATCCTGTAATTTCATTGATTGTTGTCAAAACTAACCTGCATCTTGCCAGGTTGTGCTTTCTTCTCTCCTCCTCCAACAGAGATTGTTGCAAAGTACTGAATGACACGCTTGGTGTTCACAGTCTTTCCAGCACCAGATTCTCCACTGGGTATAGACACAGACTTGTAAGTGTTTGATCACTAAATTCATTTAATTTGAACAAAGTCAATTCATATAATACTCACGTAATCAGGACAGACTGGTTCTCCCTATCTGTTAATGTGAAAATGTTTTTTTTTACTAAATATAAGCCATAACCACCAAATGAAACAAATAGTTCTACATTCAGGACCTACCAGTGAGCATGAACTGATAAGCGTTGTCAGAGACAGAGAAGATGTGGGGTGGAGCCTCCATACGCTTCTTGCCTCTGTAGGCAGATACAACCTCAGAGTCGTACACTGGGAGCCACTTGTAGGGGTTCACAGTTGCACAGAACAATCCAGAATAGGTCTGCAAGAAGTTATGGAGATTTCATGTTAATTTCTTTTAGGAGAACTTATGTTAATATAATTCAGGAGAAAACAATAGTCATTTTCAGTGTTTTTGTTTGGGTTTTAGTGAGATTGTCTTACGTAGATCATCCATGCTGCGTAACGCTCTTTGAGATTGTACAACACAGAGGCTTCATTGAGATGGGTCATCATGGCCATGTCCTCAATTTTGTCAAACTTGGGAGGGTTCATTGGAGTGACGTCATCTTCTTTAACTGTCCTCTCCTGCAGCAGGACATTTCCCATAGTTAGAAGTTATCACACTTAATTCCCAGTTGGATGTGATCTTATTGTACCAACCTCCTCGGTGTCCAAGACTTTGACGGTGACTTTGCCACCATCTTTCTTGAGGATTGTACCCTTCACATACAGCTCTTTGGCATCTGTCACATAACAGGCACTCTTTGCATCGAATGGTTTGCTTTGAGCCTCAATTCTCTCCTTCTCTGGCTTTCGGAGGTAAATGGCAGCTTTGCCATAAACGGCCATCTCTGCGTCCGTACTCATGGTGGCGGCTTATGTCTGTGTATCAAGTCACACAACACCAGTCTCACAAGTTTTTCACTCAAAGATATTTTCTGCTGTTGCAAATAACCATCATCTATGTAGCTACTGTTTAACTGTACTGTTGAATGAAGTAGAGAAGTCCCCTTCATCTTAGGTTAGAAAAAGACAGTTGTGCTTTTGCTCTTTTATGTGCTACTATTTTAGTCTAACTTAATTTGGAGACCTTCACTGAAGTGCTGTAACAAAACATGCATGTTAATGTTTTCAAAAAAGAGAAATTTCAATTGCTGTACATACCTTACCCTTTCTCTTTGTAAAAAGAATATTTTGCCCCACAACCCTGTGAAAAAACATTACTGTATTTAGTCAGTGAGCCAAACAACCAAAACTCAATTATTATGCATGTGCTCCCTGTGTATTGGAGTAGCAAAAAATATCAAAGTTTAAAGATCTATGAAAACACTGGATTGATTAAGTACCAGTATTTCAACATATTAATTAATTCTTTAACTTATTCATTGAATGCAGAATACAATGATACAAGCCTTAATAGTAGAAAACCTCACCACAATCAGGAACTTCACCGGTCTTCTACCACACTCTGAAGCTTCTCCTCCACTCCTTATATATGCTCCTGTTTGCATACGTGGCAACGATTCAAGCATTCTAACAAGCCAAGTAAGGTTAGGCTGACTTATGATTTATGATACTAAATTTAGCTGAATCCTTGTGAAATGCAAATAGCTTTTAAATATTTTCATACAGTGTTGAAGGACACATGAAGATGGACTAATATTTATGTCAATGGTTAATACAATCAATGCATCAAACAGGATTCTGTTGTGTTTTTACAAACACGTCAGGTTATAAATAGCTTTAAAATTAACTTTATGAGTCGTGTCGCTTAACTTCATATGATGCTTTTACAACCATTGTATCTTATATCCACAATGACATTCAGAATTTTTTACTGAGTGCATGCTGACAGTTTTAAACAGCCAACTTGAGCCAGGCAAAAACCCTTTGGAATTCTTTGCACTTTGATTGCTTAAGTAAGACATAAATAGTTTTGAGCCACTTAAGTTAAAAAATGTGTGTTCTTTGTTTCTATTTGATTATTTTCATTTACATTATAATTTCATGGATCATTTGAAGCAAAAGAATTTTTTTTTTTTCATTTCAAGCCAAAATTTATACATCACGTTGTAAATAGTTCACACTTCATATAAAGGTCCTTTACAGTACTGAACTGGTGGCTGTGTGCAAGTAAATCATTTTTATAGCTTGTTCTAAAGAGAAATGTGTGGAGCAGCTTTCTCTGTTTTCATTTATATTAAGATCACAGTGATTAACCGCCTGTTTTGACAAGCTGGATAAAGTTCAGATCAGTGTATCTCATTTGAAAAATCTCATCTGCATATTTAATCTTTCAATATGGTGTAATGGTGAGGTTTTGCTCCTGATATGACACACATCCAAAGCTTTTATTTGTAATGAGACACTTAAACACTATTTAGATATTTAAAAGTAAAGTTTGCCAGCCCCTTGCATAATCAGTGAGGATTTTAAGCATGTCACAACTATTAAATAAAGAACTATAATTGAAGATAATTTGCATTTAGATATTTAATTTGATCTAAATAGTATTATTTAATACTGTGTGACTGTAGGTTGTCCTCTAAACCCAAGCTATGTGTGGAGTTCCAGCGTTTGCTATGAGACACCTCTCTGTGTATTCCTGTGGAGCAGTTGTTGGGAGCCTGTCATTCTGCATCGTGTAATTTAAGATGTTTTACAGGCTACTTTATGATAGTGGCATTTGAAATGGGGGTGTCCTAAATTTGAGAGACAGCTTAAAGCTTGAACTACATTAATGGACTGTCCATTTTTTAAATGATAAGACTTGTGAATGTAATAGACTCGTTTTAGGATTATAAAACATGACATAAAATAGCATCATTCTGAAAGTTTTAAAGAGTTTTTTTTTTTCTATGATTACAATAATCAAGCTATAAATATTTATTTATTTATTTATTTATTTGTTTGTTTCTTTGACAGGGACATTGGTCAGCAAATGTGTTGCACAGACCCAAGATCGATAAAAGCTGTAATTTACATCTGTAGTCCCTGGGCAGAAGAGCAGACTTTTTTTTCCTTTTAGAGAGAAGAACCTTTCTCTTGGGAAGCTTTCTCTTCAGTCTTTTTCTAACTGGACTGTCATTAACTTAAATTTAACATGCTAACTGAGGCCTTGAAATCTGAGATGTAGCTCTTGTATTTTTTTTAATCAGTTTCTCATAGCATTACATAATCTGACACTGGGCTGAGCTTGCTTGGACATCAGAATGCCCCTGTTGTCTTTGCAAGTGTCACATAACTTATTTCCCCTACAATGGTAGACAGACTGGCAGGTTTAAATGCAGATGGGTTCTGAGGCAACAGCCTCTGTTGAGCCATCTTCAAAACACCCTTAGGAAATGAAGTCTTTTTGATGTTTAGAAAGAGGTTTTTATGAGAACACCATTCCAACAGTTTGTACACTTCTATTAGTATGAGGCCTACCACAGTTGCGTCATCTGCAAATTTTATTTTCAAACTTGCAGGGTAGTGTGTTAAGCAGTCACAGGCTATAGAGGAGCAGACTGAGCACACACCCTTGTGATGCTCCTTTACTCAGTGTCAGGGTCATCAAGGTGAAGGAACCAAATCTCCCAGTTTGTGGACATTAACTGAGAAATTCCAGTATCCATTTATAAAGATGTTTGCTGAGGCCAAAGCCAGCATGCTTGAGCATGCTTGTGGTTAGGGGTGGGCGATATGGGGGTGGGGGGGGGATATATATATATATATATATATATATATATATATATATATATAGATAGATAGATAGATAGATAGATACAGTTATGTGAAAATTCCTGATTATTTTTTTGCAGGTTTGTCACAATTATGTTTCAGATCATCAAACAAATGTAAATGTGAGACAAAGATAGCGCAAGAAACAGAAAATGCAGTTTTTAAATGAAGATTTTTATTATTAAGAGGGTAACCCCCCCCCCCCAAAAAAAAAAAAACATAAATAAACTGTGGTTTATCACATCTTTGGGAAGCTGAGTCCAATTTCTCTAGCCACACCCAGGCCTGATTACTGCCACACCTGTTCTCAGTCAAGAAATCACTTCAATACAGATCTGGCCATAAAAAAGTACCCCCTTTCAGCCGACTGCCAGCCACTTACCAGCGATGTGTCTGCTAATTCAATCACACAGAGAAACGCCTGTGTGCCCAGGGGAAACGATTTCAGAGCATAAATGAATGCCTGGAACAAGGATGTTTCCACACACCAAGTTTGGACACCGTACGTGATTACGTATTTGCAGGACAAATCGTTCAGCCAGTGATAGTCCAGTAATGGTGCTCTATTACTGCACCACTTCTGGCAGAAAAAGGAGGAACTTTTTCATGCCCGCATCTGAAGGACCTGCCTGACGAAGTTACGGTAAGTAGACCAAAAAGATCCTTAAAAGTTAGACACCATGATGCCATCCAAGGAAATTCAGGAAAAATGAGAAACAAAGTAATTGAGATCTGTCAGTCTGGAAAAGGTACAAAGCCATTTCTAAAGCTTTGGGACTCCACTGAACCACAGTGAGAGCCATTATCCACAAATGGTGAAGACATGAAACAGTGGTGAACCTTCCCAGGAGTGGCCGGCCGACCAAAATTACCCCAAGATCACAGCAACGACTCATCCAAGAGGTCACAAAAGACCCCAGAACAACATCCAAGAGCTGCAGGCCTCACTTGCCTCAATTAAGGTCAGTGTTCATGACTCCACCATCAGAAAGAGACTGGGCAAAAATGGCGTGCATAGCAGAGTTCCAAGACAAAACACTAGGGTTATATATATATATATATATATATATATATATATATATATATATATATAAAATGTTACATAACAAGGTAGCACCAGTCTAGTGACTTCAATGGATTTTTTTGAGGAAGCATAAATTATTAAAATCCAATCAATACTAAAGTTCAATAAATAAAACCAAACAAACCAAACATCAACAACAGCTTTTAACAAAAGTCATGTAAAATATATGAAATACAAATATCATTTCTTGTGAAACAATGCACTTCAGCTGCCATGTAAACTTACAACTTTTCCACAACTTTTAATTAAAATTATGTGAACTTTGACCTTGTGCTTCAGCTACAGACCAAGCCCTCACATGTCTTGCTGATGAAACTAAAGGCTGCAGGACACTGTTATTCTGTTCCATTTGTGTTTGCAACTGAATTATTTTTTATTTTCTGGTCACAATGTTGCCCTGATCAGAGCAAATATGTTATATTTCCCAATATCTCCCAGATTAGTCATTAACTCTCAGCAACACCACAGCTGTCTACAGACAGAGCTGTTAGCATTAGCTAGCAAAATAACGTTATGTGGTGCGTCATTTTCAGGAACATAGATATAAATAAATTGTTGGGGATTAAATCCAGTGTTTTCTTCACCATGGCAGCAAGTTATTCCTCCTCTGCTCCGTGTATCCGATATTCCTCCCAATACGAATACACCGACATCAGTGGACTGAGCAGCAGCGTCCAGTTTTGTCACAGACAGCAGAAACCTTTATGAAATAAATGTCCATGATCTTCTTATTCACTTATTACCACAATAGGTTGGTTGCACCATACGCATTCATAAGACGCTAGCGCGGGAAATGCAGACGGAGGGCCAGAAGGAAAGTCACCCGTAATATCTGTGTGGAAAATGCCTCTGTGTCTGCAGTTTATGGCTGCTCTAATCACGCTATCAGAGAAAAGGATACGTTTTTTTTTTTTTTTTTTTTTGAATACCTAAAACTGTCGTTAACAAAGTTGAAAAATGTCGAAAACTGACAAAATAACGCTGCAAAACGTGGATTTTTAAACCTCTGTCTTCGGTTGGGAGGAGCAGAGTCTACCAATGCCAGAGTTTACAGAGACCAATTTCTAAAACAGTTAAGATAGCCTTGAAATAACAATAAACTATTTCCCCACTCTCTCTGGCAGCAAACCAGTTTTTAGGGGGGTTTCTGTGGATCTCTGTGACTGGTAGACCTGGTTTGGAGAAATGCGGTTTGACTTATGCACAGCCTACAATTTGATTAGGAATTTGGGATAACAGAAGTAAAATAAATTAATTTACAAGATCCAGCACATAAAAACACTCAGCATTGCTTTGTCGGTTTATGATGTAAATTACCCGCTCTACCCCCCACCCCATCCGCGGGGTGGGGGGTAGAGCGAATATTAGTTTTGGGACATTATTATCGTATGCTTTAAATTGCTGAGCCGTTATGTTTGTGTCAGCATGGGCCACATACGTTGTAAAATATAAAAAAAGAACAAAAAACACAAACACCGGACGTAAATAAAATTATTCACGCGTTGAAATCTAGGCGCGTACGCAAATGGAGGCGTCCGGTTTGAACACGGGGTAACCCTTACCACGGCTCACCCACGTTACAACACAATGCGTGGCTGTTTAATCAGTCTTTTGGCAGAAAATCACATTTTGGCACATCACCCCGACACGTTTTGGCTCGCTCCGATTGGTTTATCGTGTCTGTCATCATGTCAACATTGAGCGGGCAAGCACATGGTGTGATTTGGCAGTGAAGGAGAGAAATAAATGTGGTGTAACAGGACTCCAGACTGCGACCAAATGGTCGCATTTTGCGAATAAAATGTGAGACAATGCGAGTAAATTTTTTTTTATCTGTTTGCACGTGTACAACCAATAAATTTGCCGTTTTTTGTTTGTATGTGTTTAGTCTTTTTAACACAGAATTACTGGTCAGTAAAGGTGCACACCAGTTTCGTGTGCGGCACCGCCTCCGAAGCTAAACACTGCCATTTTAGTCAACAGTTGACTTCACTCCAGGCTGCCATACGCCAGAAGCGTCTCGTCGCAGCGTCTCTATTTTTGACGGGGCATGCTTCCAGAAAGCGTCAAGCTCTCAGCAAAAAGATAGAAAATCAGACACGGAAGCAGGTAAATTTCAAAATAAAAGTCCCCTGCAGATTTGCTATATGGGACTATATACAGTAAACATCGGTCAAGCGGTCTCAGTCAGTTTTTCATCATGGACCATCACTGTTATTGAGTGACCTTGCAATTTTGTCATCCATTCCTAGTCCCATTATCATAATTCATATATCATTAGTTGTTTTGTTTTTTTCTTTTTTTACAGTTGAGTGGAATGAGTCTTGAGTTGAATGATTTTCATAGGAAAAATACTTAATTACACAAATAACTAAGTAATTAGAGAGCTAAATTTGTCTTGTGCTTTTTCTCTTTTGCTAGTTTAAAAACTGATTCATAAGCCATAAACCAATCTAAACTGTGAGTTCATTGATCCATTGCACCGCTGCCCATAATATGCCAGGAACAAAAAATTTGCTGATAAAACTGGCACCACACAAATAAAACATGACACTTTGCACACAGAGCCATTTAAAACATAAATTTACCATGACCTGTGAACAGTTTTGCATTTATTGTTCAGGTATTAATCAGTAATACAGTGAAAATGAGAGAAAATGTGAATATTTGCTTTGCAGGTCGATTTGCACTCCTAAAGTTTCTGCTTGCACTCCTTAAAATTTAACTTCGGGGCCACTGTGCTCCTGGTGAAAAAAAGTTAGTTTGGAGCCCTGTGTAAACAGAGCTGCATTTAGATGGTTCTACAATCTTTGTGTTCTGGCAGATCATCAGCACATTCAAAACCTTCATGATAAAATATCCTGATATTGCACAGCTCTACTTGTGGTCAGCTGCTTGCTGGGTAAGATGCAGTGGCGTTGCCTGGCCTGGGCGATATACATCTCAAAATGTGTTTTTCAGCCAGGAGAAGAGTGACATCTATTTTCACCGTTCAAAAGATGATTTTTAGATAATTAAAAAATAAATAAATTGCCTGCCATCTGAATCAAAGGATTTTTGCTGAAACAAGCACAAATGAAACAAAAACCAGGTCACTTTGAAGCTCTATAGGTCAGCCATACTGTCACATAGAAACATTAATTAAAATTTAAACCGTTCACTAGCAAGGGCCACACCACAACAAAAGGAGTGATGACGTTGATAATGATGATGGATTGATTGATTGAAAGAAAGAAATATGATGATGAGCCGGAGGAAGACCTAGGGTGGGGGTGTAGTCTTTCGGTAGTGAGTCTGGCTTAGGGAACCCCCCCCCCCCCCCTCAGATGGAACCCAAAAGAAGAGAAGGAAGCAGACAAGGAACAAGGATGGTGGAGACGGTCAGATGATGGGAAAGAAGTAGGACGGCAGGAAGGAGAAGGGAAGCAGAAAAGAGGGGGGGCAAAGGCCAGGGAGGGGCAGCAGATGGAAAAGGCCTAACGAAGCAGGCGGACGAGGCAAAAGGGAAGGTAGAGGAGATACGACGAGAGGAAAGGGAGGGGAAGGGAGGGTCGTCGAGAGAACGAGAAACTGAGTTGATGAGGTGAGCGAGTATTTAAGGCTGCTTTGTGATTAGTGAGATTGGAGGCAGGTGTGGTTGAGGCATGGTCCTGCTCCTGAACCTATGTTAATGAATTTACCTCATTTCACTAGCAAGGACCACGCCACAACAAAAGGAGTGATGATGACGATGATAATGATGATGAAGGATTGATTGAAAGAAAGAAATGTGATTAGCCGGGGGAAGACCTAGGGTGAGGGTGTAGTCTTTTGGTAGTGAGTCTGGCTTAGGGAACCCCCAAAAAAGAGTGGCCAGAGACAAGAAGTGAATGAGCCCTACGTATATCTGAAAGGTTATTGCAAACGTTTAAACGATAGGCTTGCTAAGACCAGCGTCTGAGCAACTGAATATTTTTGGTCTGATACATCAAATCTGGAGGCGGTGGTGGCTGCGCTAATGCGGAATGAATGGATGGAATAGTGTTCTGATTCTAAGCCGGACAGACTGACTTGACGGAAATGGTTGCTGAACCAGAATCTAGTAGCCAATTTCCTTTTCTCAGTGAAGAGCGGATCCAGAGGTGAGGCAGTTGACTGCAGTCCAAGTTGGAAGTAGTCTGGAACTGGTTCTTAAGGGCTGAGGTATGAATACAATTTAAACAGATAAATGGGGAAGAGATTCCGAGTTGATCTGTTTTTCTTTTCGGCGTAAATAGGAGACAGTCAGGTGAGTAGAAGATGTCTGAGAGGCAGGGGTGAAAAGGAGAGTTGAAAATGGACGTTGTAGGTGCAAAATTCAGAGGACCATAGGATGCCAAAATTACTGCTTCCAAGGTCTGATCTGTGGTAGAACAGTTTCCTGGTTGTAACGTGTTAATGCAGAGGTGGAGAAAGTCCAACGTGAGAGGAAGACATATCGTTGTCGGAGCTGACTCTCGTTTTCGAAGTCTGTTGAAGAGCCTGGTGACATGACAATGAGTGATAGATGGACACGAAGAGCCAAGCAAGAACCGACAGTAGAATATACAGGAAAGGTAAGTGTAGATAGTGGAACAAAGAAATTCTTTGGAAAGAGAAAATACAGGCGATGTAACTGTAAAGGGTGGTAATGTCAAACTAAGGGAAGCGAGTTAATAGACAGAATGATACGTTTTGAAACTATTCCAGCCGGTGAGGTATGCTGAGAGTATGCATGGAGCGAGACTGTCAAGGATGGCTTCACTTGAGGCAACAGACAGTGAATGGGGGATTATCATGCTTCCGTGTTCCGAACTTCCAGTTTGAAACACTTAGACGGCCCACTTCCGGGCCAGTTCAATGTCCGTGCCTTACTTCGTAAATAACTTGAATAAACGCCAACCCTACTTAAATTTTCACGGATTCCAGACTGAAGTGATACTAAGGAAGAAGTGGATCAAAGCGATTCTCCAGAGTGAAGGGCCGAACTTTATAATAAAACAACGTAGCATGTTTGTTTGTAGCCGGTGGGGCACAACACCGGCATGCTAGCATTTACCGACGTGCTTAAATTTGTGCGTCTTAAAACACACAAACATCTGAAAATCGGGTCTGTACCCCCCCCCCCCCCCCCCGTTTCCAGTGGAACAACTGGGGACTGCCAAGAAAGGAGACGCTTTCAGATGCTTGTGTGTTTTCAGCCGCACAAAGTTAGGCATGTCATCAAGCTGTCTAATTCTAGCCTGCTAACAGTAGTCTGCCGACTACTACTCTGTTAAACTTTGCAAATCGGATAAACGCCAATGCCAAGTTTTCATTCCAGACTGAAGCGATGCTAAGGAAGAAGTGAACAGGGACTACTGGCAGACAGGGAGTAATGGCAGTGAAGCCCGAATGTCCGGTAAAACAGTGGGGGGCCGAGAGCGAAAAGAAGGAGTCGGCAGGTGCACTGGCAACAGGACGGTTCCCAGAAGCCACCAGTGTGGAAGGGGGGCAGAGAGGAACGGAAGAAGTGATAATCCACCACGGACAGAGAGAAGCATTGTTGCCAACTTAGCGACTTTGTCACCTATTTTAGTGACTTTTCAGACCCCTCTGGAGACTTATTTTCAAAAAAAGTGCCTAGCGACAAATCTAGCGACTTTTCCTGGTGATCACGGAGACAGAAAGTTTATATCGCTCCACCCGTTCATCAGAAGCTGCCTCCCGTCAGCCCCTCCCTTCCCTGTTTCCCCGCACTCACTCACTGCTCCGGCTGTGCCTTTGCAGACAGCAGCCCTCCTGAGCCAATAGTATGTCCGACCACGCCTCCTTATCTACGTTATTTCCCATGATGCCTTGTGGGCACAACTGGGTCTTCTTTGCACCATGACTCAAACGTGTACGTCACCCCTTCAGTACCCTTGTAAATCATCATTGCAGCATGTCAAAAATAAATGTATGAAACACAATCATATGATTCTGTGCATGTGCTAGTCATGTTTATAGGCTGGTGACGTCATCCAGCGACTTTTGGCGACTTTGCTATTTGGGTCAGCAAATAGCAACTTCTCTTCATAAAGAGTTGGCAACACTGGAGAGAAGAGGCAGAAAGGCCAGGAGGGCGTGATGCGGCCCGAGGCCCCCGAAGAGGACAGGTGAGGCCCCCGAAGAGGACAGGTGAGGATCGGCTGTGGCGGCGCCGATAGAGAGGAAGAAGCCGCGGTGTAACCAGTACCAGAAGAAGCGGAAGCGGTCGGACAGCGCCGGGACGGCAAGAGACGAACGGGAGGAAAAGAGGAGGAAACGAGCCGAGAGAGGACGGGCAGAGCAGGTGCGGGAGAGACGACCCAGAGCGTTGCAGAAGGAGCAGACGGCAGAGGCGGGGCTGCGACGTAGCGAGAAACCGGCCAGGAGGAAGCCGCCCGGAGGAGCAGGAAGTGCCGAAGACCTGGCACCGCCGGCGGGAACTGTTAGGGCGGGAGAAGAGAACCCCGGCCAGCCGCGAGTATACCGGGAAACAAGCCAGATGATGGAGGCGGCCGCGGGCCGGGAAGCTGGTCCGACCGCAGTGCGCCGCTCGAAGGCTGCAGGACAGCGGGTCCGAGGAGCGAGAAGAGCGGCGAAGCCGGCGGCCATGAGGCCTGACCGTGCGATGAGGAGAGACGATCTGTGATCCGAAAGGTGACAACACGAAATGCGTGGAGTACAGGCGGGGCGTCGGGCTCCGGTTGGAGCGCTGGGAAACTAGTCGTCCGAGGAGAGCAGCCGCCCACAATGGTTGCAATGGACGATCAGCAATGAGGGAACGAGGGCCACCGGCGGGCGAGAAAGATGATGAGAAGCAACGAACGCAGCAACGGCTGGAACGGAACGTCGGTAGGTCGTCGAGAGAACGAGAAACTGAGTTGATGAGGTGAGCAAGTATTTAAGGCTGCTTGGTGATTAGTGAGATTGGAGGCAGGTGTGGTTGAGGCATGGTCCTGCTCCTGAACCTGTTAATGAGTTAACCTCATATGATGAAATATAAAACTTTTACTATCTGAAAGCGTATTTTGTAGGGGTGCAACGATACAAAAATTCACAATTCGGTTCGATACTTTCGTGTCATGGTTCAATATTTTTTCGATACAAGAAAAAAACAAAACATTTTCACGCCTAGTTAATCCTTTGGTCCACAGAGGCTTACCATCAGGGTCATGAAAACCAAAGTAGTTCAAAATGCCAAATCTGAATCTGATTGTAGTCCAATGCAGATCCACCGAGTTTTCAACACAGAGCTCATTGACTGAACACAAGTTGAAAAAATAATTTGAAAAAGTTCCGTATCGTTCAATATTCAATACACAGTGCTCATGGTTCGATACACACCTGTATGTTTTCTTGCACCCCTAGTAATATCTTTTACAATTTTGACACAATTGCAGGTTATGTTTTAGTAAAAATCAGGAAAATCCCCAAATTCCTCTCACACTAGGTCTCCACTCTTTGAAGAGGGGGTGGGAGCAATGTCTATCTTTTAAAGGGACTTAAGGCAAGATTAAGAAACGAAACTCGTGACTGCCGCGATTGTATGGGATCAAAATCATGCCAGAGACAATTTGTGTGTGAAAAAGATTTTTCATGTAAAATAATGTTTTGAAGTTGTATAAAACAAGTCGTGCTTGTAAAAAAAAAAGTTATGAACCCACAGAATCATTTTGTGGTTGTGTGAGAAACCTTTGTGTGCAGAAATATTATTTGCAAACATGTAGATCAGTTTCGTAGTTGTGTTTTATTTTTCTGTGTGTGTGAAAATTGAATTTGTACCTGTAAAAGTTTCGCCACACAAAAATATCTGTACGAGTGCGACACCTAGGGCTCGTGTGCGACACTGCACCTACGAGCTCACAAAACAGAAACCTACAACCACAAAACTTTTTTACGGATTGAAGACAAGTCAAAATCGTGCCACTAACAGCCAATCAGGACACTGCATTCTGGGAAGCCAAACAGCCAATGATGTGGTGGATTGGTGATGACGTTTATTTTTGGGGACGAAGACGATACCGTTAGCAAAGGCTCTTGGCTGCTAGCAGTCAGAGCGCAGCGGGAGCTACATACTCGTAGCAAGAGGGAGGCTGTTCAATCCGAAGCCGGCCACTGATCTGATTACTAACTGGAGAAGGCGGCTACTGGCAGAAGAACTTGGCCAGTTATTTTGGTGTTGATTGCCGCAGCTTATTGAATCGTATATTGTACTGGACGTGCGTTAGCTTTGAAAAGGCTAACGACTAGCACATCTTGGCTGGTCCCACTGGAAGCTGGCAACCATTTAAAGCTGAGTCGTATAATGCTGTGGTTACCGTGTCAAAGCCCCCTTAAAAATAAAAAGAAAGAAAGAAAAGCAAAATCGTGTTTTACTGGCAGGTTGTGTAGTAAGCTGCCACCACATAGCCTACTGTTTACTTGATTGCTGCAGTCGTAAAAAAAAGAAAGAAAAAGCGACGGCGTTAGTCTTTTATAAAAGGTATGTGCGGTTATCTGGTTAAGGAAAGTAATGTAAAATTCTTTGTGTTCCTGTCACTCATGTGAATAGCCAGAGCTACCTAGAACATTTTCAGTTTCAATGGGCTCGACTTCCAGGGAGTCCACATATCTGTGCCAGCCCGTCCAGATCAAACGCGATGTCGGTGTTAAAAACACGTTTGATGCCCAAAGTGGGACGCTGGGCCACATAAAATCAGACACAATAGGCTATAGAAAATCTTAAAGAACCACTTTCTAACTACCAGGCCGATCAGATTCTGATCATCATTGTTGACACATCATTTGTGAACATTCTTTTACAGCCTAAATAAAAGGACTAAATTGTATATGACGCACGTTTATTTATTTTGCATATATTTTCAATTAACACGTTTGCTCTTTATTTCACATTGGTATGTAAGTTAAACGTTTTATTTACATTAGCCTACCAAACTTCTAATTTCTGATATTCACTCGTGTGTCTCTGGGATTCACTAATGACGCAGGGATTCCCCGACATCGACACAGTCACGGCTTTAAGCATTGTGACTTCCACAGACACTGGAGGCAGGGGATGGCTTCATCTCGCTATTTACATGAAGCCCTGGTGCTTCCATAAAAATTACGCACAAGGCTCGGCTGCGTTTCTCTTTTATTAAGGCGCTTTATAGCTCACCTGATGCGGGACAAACTGTTTCATAACATCACACATAACTTAACACCCACAAGCTTTGTGTAGGGATAAAAAATGCTTGCTACCCAGCCCTCCTCTCTCTCCCGTGTGACAGTGACAGCTCAATGCGTGTCACTGATTACCACCACGTCACCATGACAACCAAAATTAAAAAAATCATCACTCCCTGATCAAACACCAAAACGCTATTTATGGCTCCTACAAGCATCACACCTTCAGAATGCAGAGGATTGTTTTACATGAACAATGTTGGAACAATGATGAAACCCAGAAGCGCGCAGTGGTCTGCTGTTAACGCATCACACAGAAAAACCCAACCGGCATAAGTTGACGGACCACGACGCACGCACGCGCACGTGGTGTCAATCGGGCTTAAAGGCTTTACAGATATCATAAACTTCATAAATAATGAGGACAACGTGTTTTTTAGTGGATTCGTTCCACCACACTGTTCCAGGCTGCTGCAGGTGACGGTTCTCCTGAAGCTGGTGAAGTCAGTTTGGAGAAGCAGAGGATTTTTTTTCTTCTTCAAATAGGCTGTTATTAAAATACGGGAAATTTACAGAGTCCCGAGAGAGAGACAGGGGAGCAGGACAGGTTGGCGGAGGACGTCTGATCCTCCTGGCTGGGGGCTCAGGGGATGGTGGCGGTGGAGAAACATGGCTCGGGAGTCGGAGGACAGTTGTGGACCCCAAGAGGAGGCTCAGTGCGGCCGCCACGGACCGGGATGGATCCACAGCCAGTGAAGGCGCCAGCCATCACAAGCGCCTTTTTGCATTTTAGTTCTTTTATTTTATTACTTTTATTTGAGCATTTATTGAGCCTATTTTTCCACTTATATTACTTTAGTACCATGTTTATTTCTTTAATAAAGTTCTTATTGTTTTTATTCAGTACTACCTGCTGGCGATGGCTTCCCTTTCTTGAAATAATGTTGATTTTTGGTTTATGTTAAATCTATCATGAATCGACCTCTTGCTTTTCAAAGTTGAAAAAAAAGACATTAAAACAACATTGTATTATAGTAACATTTATCATTGAATAAAAAAAAATCCGTTTAATGAACAAAGTAAACTAAAAATTAGATAACCTATCTGAGATTCCAGCTGACATGTTAGACGCTGGATAATTGATCAGTTGTTTATGTTTACTGATCAGTTGTGAATGAATGAGACACAGACTGTCGGCTTATGATATTAAGGCTCGATACGACTGGTGGTAGACTGGATGTTTATTCAGTATTCGATCAGCATCACCAAGACGACTCAGCAGCCTGCCCACGTCACATCCTGATTAACCCCCCACATGCCTGACACCACATCTCCCTTTCTTTGAAAACAAAGAATAAACTGTTTTCATCTCTACTAGTCTTACAAGTTAACATTTTGTTGAAAAACATGCCCCTGCCTGGCCCTTTATCTTACTGAACATCAAATGGAAACATTCATACTGAAACAAAACTGTTGTAAACATTAACCTCCACTATTAACAAGTTGTGGCCAGGAAGACTCGGTTAATAAACCGTTTGGAACTAACCATTTGTTTTCACAGTCATGTCACATTACATCTTTTCTTAGTTATGCTTTTACTTTGTTTGTTTTTTTTAGTGTTTCTAATCCTCAAGTTGAACAAAAACAGTCTCATTCTCAGTTCAGAGGTTGAGTCTGTCTGGTTTTCTAACTTCTCTTCCAGACCTGGTTCTGACAGTCTCTGTGTTATCTCCCTGGCTAGGTGGTGTCTCTGCTGTAGCTGGAGTGTGTGAGTCTCCTCCCACAGGCTCATCAGCAACAACTTCCTCCATATTGGTTTGCAGTGGAACCAGGTGGCGTCTGTTTCTTCTCAGTGTGCCCTGAGGTACTTGGATGAGATAGGAGCCTGGGGTGCTGTGTGTAGACATCACTGTGCCCTGGATCTTTGCATCAGTGATCCACACATCTTCTCCAGGAATGAGTGGCTCCAGGTCTCTCACTCTGTGTCTCTTGTCAAAGCTTCTCGCATCGTTCCTCCTCTTCTCCCTTTCTCTGGCATCCAGTGCGTCAAAGTCAGGCAGAGCTGGATCCAATAGAGATGGAAGGGTAGGAACTGTAGTGCGAAGACGGCGCCCCATCAGTAGTTCGGCTGGACTGTAACCATTTGGTAGCGGGGTTGCCCTGTACGCCAGCAACGCACGATATGGATCAGACGACTTCTTCAGCAGTCTTTTTACTGTTTGCACAGCACGTTCAGCCTCCCCGTTGCTCTGAGGAAACCTGGGACTGCTGGTGATATGCTCGAAACCATAATCTGCTGCGAAGGTCTTGAAGTGACACCCTGAGAACTGCGGCCCATTGTCTGTCAGAAAGACTTGTGGGACGCCATGACGGGCAAAAATGGATTTCAGGTGCAGCACTACATCTGTGGACCTTGTGGGTGAGAGCTGAGCAATTTCTACAAAACGTGAGAAATAATCCACTACCAGTAGATACTCTTTTCCCTGTAATGTGAACAGGTCAGCTCCCAGTTGCTGCCAAGGCCTGTCTGGCATCCGAGTCGGCATAAGCGGTTCTCTCACATTAGTCCTCTCCTGGATGCAGGCTCTGCATTTTAGCACCATCTCATTCAGCTGGTTACTGAGCCCAGGCCACCATACTGCCTGTTTGGCCCTTTCCCTGCACTTAGTCACCCCCATGTGTCCTTCATGCAGTCTTTGTAACACGTCATTTCTCAAGGCTGATGGGATGACCAGCCTCGTGCCCCGCAGCAGCAGTCCATCGTGAACAGTTAGCATTGCTTTCTCAGCCCAATAGTGTTTCAACGCCCCCTGCAGTCTGGTTTTATCTGGCCAGCCGTTTTCGCAGAAATCCATCAATGCAGAGCATGTGCTGTCTGCTTTCAGGTGCTCACGAAGGTTGCTCAGGTAATCTCCACTGACCGGTAGGTTGCTGATGACAGAGTCGACATAAATATTAGTGTCCTCAAGCAGATTTGCATCTGTGAGTGCTGGTTCAGCTTTCAGAGGGGCACGTGACAGTGTGTCTGCTGTCCACAGGTTTTTGCCTGGGACATGTGTGACTGTGTAGTTGTATCTCATGAGCCTCATTCTGAACCTTTGGATCCTAGGTGGAAGGTCATCCAGAGCTTTCCCCCCAGCAGACTCACCAAAGGCTTATGGTCGGTTTCAAGCTCAAATGATCTGCCAAGGACAAAGCAGCTGAACCTTTCACAGGCCCATGTCGCAGCCAGCGCCTCTTTCTCCACCTGTGCATATCGCTGTTCTGTTGGCGTCATCGACCTGGACGCATATGCCACAGGTGCCCATTCAGTATCATTCTTCTGCAGTAGGACTGCTCCCAGCCCATAAGAAGAAGCATCAGCGGAGATTTTCAGGTCACTGTTCGGGTTGTACAATGTGAGCACCGTTGTGGAAGACAGCTCTCCCTTGAGTTGACCAAAGGCTGCCTGTTGCTCTGGCCCCCAGTACCAGTGGGTTTTCTTGGACAACAGGTCCCGCAGCACTTTGTCTTTCTCTGCCAGATTAGGTATGAATCGCCCCAACTGGTTCACCATACCCAGAAAACTCCTTAATTCACTGACATTTTTTGGTGCATCCATCTTCTGGACTGCGCTAGTCTTGTCTGGGTCTGGCTCCACTCCATCAGCGGATATCACATGGCCCAGAAATCTGACTGTGTGGCGTGTAAGCTCACATTTGTCCAAGTTCAGGGTGATGCCAGCCTTCTGCGCTTTCTCCAGCAGTGCATGCAGTCGCACATCATGCTCCTCTTGTGTCCTGCCCCAGACCAGAATGTCATCCATGTGACACAGCACCCCTGTCAGGCCACTTGTCACCTCAGTCACCATCATCTTTTGAAAATGCTCCGGCGCTGAAGCTATCCCAAAGGGCAAACGGTTGAAATAGTAGCGCCCAAAAGGCGTGATGAATGTGGTGTATTTGGCAGACTCCTCTGTTAATGGTACCTGCCAAAAGCCCATGTTGGCGTCTAGTTTGCTGAAGACCTTTGCACCAGCCAGCATGCCCAGTGTGTGTTCAACAGAGGGCAGGATATATTTTTCTCTGCACACCGCCTCATTCATTTTTGTGAAGTCCACACAAATGCGAACATCATTATTTTTCTTAGGGACGACCACCATCCCAGCACACCAATCGGTGGGCTCCTCGATTTTGGTGATAACCTTCATGTTTTCCATGCGGCATAGCTCCTCCTTTACTTTGTTCATAAGCGGCAGAGGGACCCTACGTGGTGCTTGCAAAGAAAAGGGTACAGCATCTGGTTTCAGCTTTATGGAGTATGGCCTCTGCACAAGACCTAGGCCGCTACACAACCGTGGATACTGCTGCTTCACTGTCTCCACAGTGATGTTGTCAAGCCTGGACACAAGCTGAAGCTGCTTTATAGCTGGTAACCCGAGCAATGCACTGTGCAGATCTTCTACCACATAGACATCCTCTATGGCTGTCTTGTCCCCCTTGCGCAGTGTTTCTTTGGCTACACCCAGGACAGAGAGCACATTGCCACCTGGACCGAACAATGGGCGTCTTGGCTTTGCCAGGTGCTTAGTATTTTCTCCCCGTTATTTCATAATACACTTTGGCTGGGAGGGCTGTGACATCTGCTCCTGTGTCAATTTTAAAACAGACCGTTTTTTTTCTTACTTGAAGGTCCACTGCCCAAGGGTCTGTCCCAGCATGCACAGTTCCTAAGAAAAAGCTCTGTTCCTCTGCCACAACTGCATTCACAGACTTTGTACGGCTTCGGCATATTTTGGCATAATGTCCTTTTTTTCCACATGTGTGGCACACGACATCTTTTGCAGGGCATTCTGATTTAGCATGCAGAGGCATTTTACCACATCTTCTGCAAGCTAGTTGTCCACCAGGGGGCATTCGCGCGCTGGGTTTGAGCTTGCTTTGTGACTGGGACTGAGGTTTAGCGACAAATCTTGGCTTTTTGTAGTTCTTAGAATGAACAGCATCGATATTGGAGCACTTGGCATTTACACTTTCCCCTCTTAAATCAGACTGCTGTCGTCTAACTTCTTCAGATTGCCTTGCTTTAGTAATGGCGGTCTCAAGAGTTAGTCTGTCGTCTAACTGAAGTTTTTCCGACAGTGTAGTGTTCTTCAAGCCAACCACCAACCTGTCACGAATCAGTTCATCACGTAGTTGACCGTAGTCACAGTGTTCTGCTAATCCATAGAGCGCTGTAATAAAAGAATCCACCGATTCTTCGGGCTGCTGCACACGCCGATTAAACTTTGCTCTTTCATAGATCACGTTCTTCTTAGGCACGAAAAAAGAATCGAAGCCAGCCTTTACAGACGCATACACTTTCCTTTCATCTGCCGTTAATGTTAGCCCTCGGAGGACATCTTCAGCCTCGTCGCCCATACAGTACACCAACGTGTTCACCTGGTTTTCATCCGACGTTGCATTCAGGTTGCTGGCGAGACGAAAGCGCTCAAAACGCCGGATCCATCGCTCCCATTCCTGCGGCTTAGTGAAGTCGAATGACTCTGGAGGCTGTATGGTGAACGTGGCGGTCGGTGTAACCTGCGCCGCCGCCATCTCTCTCTCTTCCATACCCCCCACACGGTGAAGTCTTTGTTTGTGGTTTTTTCTCTCCTTTCTGTCCACCAGTCGGCCACTTCTGACACCATGTCGGCTTATGATATTAAGGCTCGATACGACTGGTGGTAGACTGGATGTTTATTCAGTATTCGATCAGCATCACCAAGACGACTCAGCAGCCTGCCCACGTCACATCCTGATTAACCCCTCACATGCCTGACACCACACAGACAATCATGTGAACTCCAGCTTTATCAATGTTTGGAAAAAAATAAAAACAACCTTAGGTGCATTTCAATGACAAAGAAACGGATAAAGAAAATATCTGTGGCTAAAACTGAACATACCTGACAAACTGCTTTTCTCAAACAGTGAAGTTATCCATACAAGGCAGTTTACCTGTCAACTTGGCATTTACACGTCCTCCTTTACCAGTTAAAATAATAATAAATGGGCAAATAAAAGCCCCCTGTTGAACGCCTGGTAAGAGGTATCATGCCCGTTTAAGCACTAACACGGCTTAGCCTCGGTCTTTCATCACAACACAACTCATCCCCCAACATTCATGTACATGCGGAGGAAGAACACAATCCAGTGGGACTATCCAAGATGTGCTAGTCGTTAGCCTCTCCAAAGCTAACGCACGTTCAGCAAGACAGATGATCCAATAAGCTGCGGCGATCAACACCAAAATAACCGGCCAAGTTCTTCTGCCAGTAGCCACCTTCTCCAGCAGGCCTGTTAGTAATCAGATCAGTGGCCGACTTCGGATTGAACAGCCTCCCTCTTGCTACGAGTATGTAGCTGCCGCTGCGCTCTGACTGCCAGCAGCCAAGAGCCTTTGCTAACGGTATCGTCTTCGTCCCCTAAAATAAACGTCATCACCAATCCACCACATCATTGGCTGTTTGGCTTGCCAGAATGCAGTGTCCTGATTGGCTGTTAGTGGCACGATTTTGACTTGTCTTCAATCCGTAAAAAAGTTTTGTGGTTGTAAGTTTCTGTTTTGTGAGCTCGTAGGTGCAGTGTCGCACACGAGCCCTAGGTGTCGCACTCGTACAGATATTTTTGTGTGGCGAAACTTTTACAGGTACAAATTCAATTTTCACACACACAGAAAAATAAAACACAACTACGAAACTGATCTACATGTTTGCAAATAATATTTCTGCACACAAAGGTTTCTCACACAACCACAAAATGATTCTGTGGGTTCATAACTTTTTTTTACAAGCACGACTTGTTTTATACAACTTCAAAACATTATTTTACATGAAAAATCTTTTTCACACACAAATTGTCTCTGGCATGATTTTGATCCCATACGATTGGCGCTTCAGGTAACTACAGCCACGAGCCAAGCCGTCACGGGAGCGTGCACAAACTGAAGCTATGATGCTGTTTACTCACCTTTCTCTCCGTAGTTATACTTTGTAGTGGTCTTTCAGTTGATCTGGATCGTTTGCTGACGGCAGAATAATCCATAACAATGGCTTACAGTGTTTGAATTTACCGCGACCAGCTTCGTCCTATATCAAAACAGCGGATGTAGCGTCATGTGACGTCACGTCCGCATGGCAGAGCTGGAAAACTATAATGTTGTTTACCAAGCTTTTTCTTCGTAGTTACAATTTTTAATGGTCTTTCAGTTGATCTAGATCGTATTCTGACGGCAGAATAATCCATAACTATCGCTTACAGTGTTTTTATTTAACGTGACCGTCTTTTCCTGCATCAAAACTGCGGATGTAGCGTCATTTGACGTCACGTCCGCAGGGCAGCGCGGGAAATTCGGACACTGAATTGCAGCGCATTTTGCAGCACACAGCCTGTTCAAGGCAACGAAGAGAAACATGGGTGGAAACATTATTTTTGGTATTTAGCGCTTCATCACCCATTAGTATGAAAAAAAGGGACATTCATGTTTGTTTTTTTTTCAAATTCCTGCCTCAAGTCCCTTTAACCTCTTAACTCCCACCTTTTTAAGTAATCCTCGCCTATTTTGCATACCCAAATGGAAATGCAAATAACAGAGGAACTGTAAGGCCAAATTACTTGTGTGAGACATCATTTGAAAGCTTACACCTTCTAGTTTCTGAAAATATAAATTAGAAAAGTGTGACTAAAACACAGTCTGGGCGCCGGCGCCCAGGTGGTTTTAAACAGGTTAAAGACATTCACTCTAACTTTTTAGCCTTTTTTTAAAACTTCAGACAATTGCCCGTAAATCTTAAAGCTTTCATCATACAGATCTAAATTATGTACCAAAACGGGGTGAAAGCTTACCAGCTTCATTTGAATCCTAGGGTTCAAACGAGCTCAGACTTCCAGATATTGAGCTACTATATGCTACTTCAAGCTCCTCCAAGTCCACTTTCCACCCCATTGACTTTAAATAGTAATGTTCTGGTTAGGGATTGTCATTTTTATAGATATTTGGTTGTGTTTAAGTGTGGCTGAGACCTTTCTGATCAGACCCACAGACACATAAACTATCCTAAAAATGTATTTTGTATTTGGGCTTTTTTGTTTAGCTTTTTCATGGTGTTTTTGCAAAATTAGGTTTGATGTTGCTTAAAGGGACAGTTTAGATTTTTTTAGATGAAGCTGTTTGATTTCTCCACCAGCAGTGTTGGTGCATCAACAGTGAACTGACCCCAACTTCGTCCTGTGAGTTGAGTTCTGTCTTGTGTGTGGTATGAAAAAAATAGTTCCGGCTAGTTTCTGGGGTTCCAAAAGTATATGGTTTCGCTTCAAAAATCAATATGGGTTCGAAAGGGTGATTATATTGAATCACGGACTCATGGAGCTTTCAAGCGAACCCTGACTGCCTTGTCTTACTACAGAACAGAAAGCAGCAGTCAGATTACTGACAGTACTAAATAAACATAGGTAAACTGTATGCTGCACATATGTTTCTGTCACTGAATGTTTAAAGGTTATAGAGAGCATGATGGGAATGAATTGCATGGCGGGAAAAAATGCTGAAAGAATGTAACCTCCAAGATTCACAGTCTTTGTAAAATCTCAGTCTGAAACTAGGCTGAGACTAAAAACTGTCCTTAGATGTGAGCTGGTGTGGGATGATAGGCTTCCAGAAGTCTTTTACAAATTTTTTCAGTCTTCTAATGTAAGGGAGCCATTAGCTGAGGTTCTCTACCATGAGCTACACTCCCTCACACTTCCTCAAGTTAGCTAACCAGCTGCTCCTGCATCCCCAAGGTTATGAAGAAGCTCTTAGGTGACAGAGCCTTCTCTGCCTATTCGCCAGTCTCCTGCACTGTCCATTTGTAGAACCTGCCTTAAAACTCGTTTCACTCATTGGCCTTCAGCCAGCTTAAAGGGAATAGAGGCAGGAATTAAAAAAACAAACAATCATGCATGTCCATTTTTTTTAATACTAATGGGTGATGAAGCGCTAAATACCAAAAATAACATTTCCACCCACGTTTCTCTACGCTGCCTTGAACAGGCTGCGTGCTGCAAAATGCGCTGCAATTCGGTGACCAAATTTCCTGCACTGCCCTGCGGACGTGACGTCAAATGATGCTACATCCGCAGTTTTGACACAGGAAGAAGATGGTTGCGTTAAATTCAAATACTGTAAGCGATAGTTATGGATTCTTCTGCTGTCAGCAAAACGATCCAGATCAACTGAAAGACACTAAAAAGTGTAACTACGAAGAAAAAGGTGAGTAAACAACATTATAGCTTCAGTTTGTGCACGCTCGCGTGACGGCTCGGCTCGTGGCTGCAGTTACCTGAAGCGCTGGTTGCGACAGTCGTGAGTTTCATTTCTTAATTTTGCCTCAAGTCCCTTAAAGAATTGATCTTATTTGTTTTTATTTGTTTCATTGGGTCTTTTATCTGCTGTTGTTTTTGTGTTATTTTTAAGTTTTTTGTGTTGTGTTTTTATTTGACATATTGTACAGCAATAATCAGCTGCAGCTGGTGTTAAAAGGCTTTTAAGGATCTTATTTAATAAAGGAAAGGAAAGCAGTACAGACAAAGATGTAATAGCAGCAATGATTTTTATTGTTTCATAGTCAACTCAATCATATTATATGATTTAACATGGTGAGACACTGTCTTTTATTCAGCAGCATCCTTTCCCTGTTAAAAAAAAAAAAGAAATAATGAATGAGATTCTATTATTTATATTTAAAACGGTGTCATTGAATTGTTAAAATTCTACTTGAAAATATATTTTCATTCACATACAGACGATGAAACGCTTGGGGACACTGACCCATTGTATTTAATGTGAAATTAAGTACAAATTTTGAAAAGCTAGTGTATACATTTTTAGATTCACATCATTTCAACATAAGGGAAACAGTCGTGAGAATAGAACTGAAAACTATGAATAAATGTATACAGTTGAAGAAACTGGAGGATGTGATGGGGAAAAAAGGATAAATTGTCACAGCGCTAACATTTATTTACCTTGCCAGAGTCACGGCTCTTTGCTCTCAGCTTGTTGACCTGAGACTCTGCAATGTCAGCACGCTCCTCAGCCTCCTCCAGCTCATGCTGGACCTTCCTGCACTTGGAAAGATGAACATTGGCCTGCTCCTCCTAGAATACAAAGAAAAATAAAATGCTTATATGCAACAGAAGGCTCAAAGACTCACCACATATGAAATGTATCAGACAATTGTACAAGGGAAATGTCTTTTTCTTCCTTACCGCCTCCTCAGCCTGCCTCTTGTAGGCCTTCACTTTGAGCTGCAACTTGTCAACCAGATCCTGCAGCCTGGCAACGTTCTTCTTGTCCTCCTCAGTCTAGAATAAAATATGTGAATTTGTTTGTGAAATATGTGTGAGGGCTGGAATAAAAGAATAATTTATACTACATTTTAAGTATTGATGGAAAAAAAAAAAGAGTGAGCTTTTGGCAATGTTGAATTTCCCTTCCGGGAGAAGTAAAGTATTTTTCCTTCCTTCATTCATTTCATGTTGTACCTGATAGGTGAGCTCCTTCACTCTCCTCTCATATTTGCGGACTCCCTTAACAGCATCAACACCACGTCTCTGCTCAGCCTCGACCTCTGCCTCCAGCTCACGAACCTTTAGAAAATGAAAAGGAATGTATGAATTAGAAATTTTATGTTTAGTATGCTTTCATAGATTTGCTCAGTTACAGAAATCTGACATCATCCTTACTCTAGACTCCAGTTTCTGGAGCTGCTTCTTGCCACCCTTCATGGCCAGGTTCTCAGCCTCATCCAGGCGGTGCTGCAGGTCCTTAACAGCAACCTCAAGGTTCTTCTTCATCCTCTCCAGGTGAGCACTGGTGTCCTGCTCCTTCTTCAACTCCTCAGCCATCATAGCAGCCTGGAATGAAAAACAACATTTAAGGTTAAATTATTGGAAAGTTTACTTATGAATTTAAAAAGCAAAACAAAAAAGTACCACGTAAAATTGAAACTTACATCAGTGATGGCCTTCTTGGCCTTCTCCTCTGCATTTCTTGCTTCCTGAACTGAGTCATCCACTTCACTCTGGACCTGAACCAGGTCGCCCTCAAGCTTCTTCTTGGTGTTCAGGAGACTCGTGTTCTAAAAGGATGAGATTTAGCTAAGTAATGTCTGGACTGATTTATGAGAATAGATCAGTGAAGTTTCAAAGAAGTTAACAGATTATTCACCTGAGAGTGCAGAAGTCCAACACGCTCGCTGGCATCCACCAGTTCCTGCTCAGCGACCTTGCGGCCTCTCTCTGTCTGTTCCAGAGCAGCTCTGAGTTCCTCAATTTCAGCCACCATGAGACCGTTCCTGCGATCCACCATAGCAGCCTGTTCCTTGAGGTCATCCTGAGCTCTGACAGCATCATCAAGGTGCAGTTGAGCATCCTAGAGAAAAGCACAGATCATACACAGTATGTAACATAGATGGCAGAGTATAGTTGTTCTCCCTGCAGCGTCTCTTTGCCTGATGATACCTTCAGCTGTGCCTGCACGTTCCTCAGCTGTTTCTGGGACTCAGCAGCCTGGCGATTGGCGTGGCTCAGCTGAATCTCCATCTCATTCAGGTCTCCCTCCATCTTCTTCTTGATTCTCAGGGCATCGTTCCTGCTCCTGACCTCAGCATCCAGAGTGCTCTGCATGGAGTCAATCACCCTCTGGCTGTTCCTCTTGATCTGCTCCATCTCCTCATCTTTCTCTGCAAGCTTCCTGTCCACCTCACCCTTAATCTGGTTGAGCTCCAGCTGAACACGCAGGATCTTTGACTCTTCGTGCTCCAGGGTTCCCTGTTGATGTCAAAAAAAGAAATTATCTACTCATTTCTTCCTAAGTGGAATTTACTTTAAAAGGAATTCCTCTGACAAAGATTCACCTCAGCCTCCTCAAGAGCTGTCTGGATTTCAGACTTCTCTGTCTCAACCTGCTTCTTGGCCTTCTCCAGCTCGTGGATGCTCTTACCAGTCTCACCAATCTGTTCAGTCAGATCTGAGATCTCCTCTGCAGGAATATGTACAAATAATATTAAGTCCTGAAATGCAAAATATAGACATGAGAATATGCTGAGAGAGTTTGGTAGGAACTTACGCTGCAGGTTCTTGTTTTCACGCTTCATTGTCTCCAGCTGATCCAGGGCTTCCTCATAAGAGTTCTTCATCTTGAACAGTTCAGTGCTCAGAGAACGAGCCTCCTTTTGAGCTCCCTCCAGTTCAGCCTGACCCTCCTCATGCTTCTGCTTCCACTCTGCCAGCACCTAAATAAAAACAGTTTCCACTTCTAAGTTATTCATCCATAAATACAAAATCAATTTAATGTCTCGATCACCCAAATTAAAAGATGCTACCTTGTCAAAGTTCCTCTGCTTCTTGTCCAGGTTGGCAGCCAGGCCATTAGCTCTCTCCACATCAATCATAAGGTCCTCCACTTCACTCTGGAGCCTCTGTTTGGTCTTCTCCAGAGATGCACACTTGGAGTTCACAGCCTCAATCTGCTCCTCAGCCTCCTGAAGACGCTGGGCCAGCTTCTTCCTTTAATGAAAAGACAAATGATAATACAGTTAATCTTTTAACACATGAACACTATTTCACAATATGTAATGTATTATACTGCCTAAAAATGGATAACATCAATTAATTTAAATCCATTTTAGATGTGCAAGATGGTTTTAAACAAATGATGCTACAATACTGTAATGAAAAACATTTACTTGTATGAATATTACTCACTTGGCTTCCTCAAGCTCCTCAGTGCGCTGGACAGCATCAGTTTCATACTTAGTTCTCCACTGAGCCACCTCGCTGTTGGCCTTGGACATACCACGCTGCAGTTCAGCCTTGGCCTCCTGCTCCTCCTCAAACTGCTCCCTCAGCAGATCACAGTCATGGCGGGCTGATTGCAGTCCATGGGCAAGAGCGTTCTTAGCCTGGTTCAAACACGAGGGGTAAAAATCAGCTTGTCGTCTCAATTGTCTCCAGGCATTATCAAAATAAATTTCATTTCAAGGTTTCATACCTTGACCTCCTCTTCAATCTGCCTCTTGAGTTCCTCAATCTGCTGTGTGAAGGCCTGTTTGCCTCTTGTCAGCTGAGAGACCAGAGCTTCTTTCTCCTCAATCTGACGGCCAAACTCACCTTGTGTGAAAATGTTCATCAAACTAGTTTGAGTACACTTTCATGATCATACACTGAATAAGTCTGCAGTAAAAAGCTGTGTCATACATACCATTTTCTGTGAGGAGACGTGCTTTCTGTGCACCCAAGTCATTGATCTGACGAACGTTCTCATCATTCTTGGTCTTAAGTTCACTGAGTTGGTCCTCAAGAGTACGGCACATCTTTTCAAGATTGCCCTAATGTGGAGAAGAGAAATGCAATCAGTAAAATTTCATTTAAACTTATTAATGTCTTATTGCCTTTAAATTATTGCAACATGTATGAATGTGTTTTGCACCTTTGCTTTAGCAACAGCCTCCATGTTGCTGGAGAGGTCATCAATCTCCATCTTGTATTCACTCTTTTCTTTCTCAAGCTTCTGCTTGACACGCTGCAGGTTGTCGATCTGCTCTCCCAGCTCAGCAACGCTGTCAGCCTGCTTCTTGCGCAGAGCTGCAGCAGTGGCTTCATGCTGCAGAGTAGACTCCTCAAGGTCGCGACGGAGCTTCTGGAACTCAGCCTCACGCTTCTTGTTCATCTCAATCTGAGCTGCTGTGGCACCACCGGCCTCCTCCAGCCTCTCGCTGATCTCCTCAAGTTCCCTGGAGAGGTCAGCCCTCTGCTTCTCAACCTTGGCACGAGCAGCACGCTCAGCCTCAATCTCCTCCTCCAGCTCCTCAATGCGGGCCTGTTGGATGTGGAATATGTCAGTCTTGAGAAAACTATCACATGTAAAAGATGGAGTACTGTGTCATTCTACATAATGAATCAGTCACCTGAAGCTCCTTGATCTTCTTCTGGAGCTGAGCACCCATTGACTGCTCATCCTCAATCTTGCTGAGGAGTTGGCTGATTTCAAAGTCCTTCCTGTGAGAATAATGATGTGCAATGTGAGACATTTTACATGTCTAGAATATTAAAAAGTACATTAAAACATGTCATTTACTTTTTGATTTTCTCCTCAGACTGCTGCTTGTCATTCTCCAGATCCATGATGGATTCCTGAGCCAGTTTCAAGTCACCCTCCAGCTTCCTCTTTGCTCTCTCAAGGTCCATGCGAAGCTTCTTCTCTTGTTCCAGGGAACCCTCAAGCTGAAAATTGATAAGGAATTATTATTGTCATGTTGAAGTTAGTATATTGTTATTTTCTTGTCATTTCAAGGGACTTTATGAACTTACATCATCAACTTGCTGCTCAAGCTTGGTCTTAGCCTTGGTGAGAGTGTTGACTTTGTCTTCCTCAGCCTGCAGGTCATCCAGAGTCTGCTGGTGAGCCTCCTGAAGGGCTTTCTTCTCCTTTGTCAGTTTGGCAATGCTCTCATCCTGAGAGGCCATCTCCTCTGTCAGGTTCTTCACCTACATCAGCAAGAAAATGTTACCACAAGATGACAGTGTTCCTAAATGTTATCTGACCTGCATAAGATGTCTGACATTTACAAACCTTGTTCTCAGTGGCATGTTTCTCCTTCTCCACCTTGGCCAAGGTAAGCTCCAGGTCATCAATATCTTTTTTCAGCTCAGAGCATTCATCCTCCAGCTTTCTCTTCTTGGCAGTAAGCTCAGCATTGATCTCCTCTTCATCCTCCAGTCTCTCAGTTGTCTCTTTGAGTTTGGCCTCCAGCTGAATCTTGCTCTTGATAAGTCCCTCACATCTCTCCTCAGCATCTGACAGATTCTCTGATTCCTAGTTTACAAAAGATTGATTGCATATTAACATTTCACAAAGGACATATAAAGTACAACTCTTCATATGCAGTATCCACTCACAGATGCCACTTGGAGCTGCAGATCATTCTTCTCCTGCAGAAGAGACACCATCTTCTCCTCCAGTTCCTTCTTCTTGGCCAAAGCAGTAGCCAAGTCTGTTTTCATCTTTTCATAGTTTTCCTTCATCTGGGCCAGCTCCTTCTCAGTCTCAGCACTCTTCAGGAGAGGCTTGATCTTGTAGTACACCTTCATCCATGGCCAGTGTTTGACATTCATGAATGAGCGGACGTTGTACTGGATGGTATAGATGGCTTCCCTGTGAACATGAAGCTTTTGTTATTGAAAAGAGGATTCTTCATTATCGCCCGCATGGTTAATTGTTTAATAATCTCTACATGCCTCCTCTCCATCATCTTAACAAACTCCTTCCTCATGATGTAACCACGGCAGAGAGCCTGAGTCATTGTGACCAAAGCTGCCAGCTTTTCATCTCTCATCTCCTCAAGGACACCCAGCAGACCGGCCTTGAAGAACACCTGAACAAATCCAGGTAAGAAAATATTATTCCAGCAGTATACTGTATGTCAAATCACAATTAAAGATGTATCTCATAACCTACACATTCATCAAAACAAAATATTCAGAGGTTTTTCTTTATATGTAATAGGACCACATTAAGTCTATCAAATAAAAAATTGTTCTGGCACAGAATTACTATTGCTTTAAAGGAAACTGGTCATACATGAGGCATTAGACAATGAAGAAGTATGAGACACTGTAAGTAAAACATCATTAATAATGGTCTGTTTAACTTCATCTAAATTTTACCTCCTGTCTTTATCATATTTTACATCTTTTTCATGAGCCTTTACTGCTGTTTCCCCCTTTTCATTGCATAACTAAAATAAACTTGCACAGGTTAAAAAAAAAAACAAAAAAAACCCACACACATTTTCAACATATTATTCTCAAATTTAAAAAGTTAGCATGCAGTCTTCGTGCACCTATTGTCCATTAAAAGTCCCTTCCTTTACTGCACTTGAATATGTATCAAAACTTATGAAATAGATCAAAGCACTTACCTTGGTGTGTCCAAATCTGTACTCGTCATGATTCACATCAATTGATCCAAGCAGCTTCTCTGAGGCTTTCTTGTTGTCAATGAACTGGCCCTCAGGGATGACACTGGCATTCAGTACCTTGTATCTGTTATGAGAGAAAGGGGTTAGATTCATCCTTTTATTTAAATACACTGCCTGGCCCCCCAAAAAGTTGCCACTCAAAAAAAGGTCATACACTCTAATATTTCTTTGGATCGCCTTTAGTTTTAATTACGGCACGCATTCGCTGTGGCATTGTTTCAATAAGCTTCTGCAGTGTCACAAGATTTATTTCCAGTGTTCCAGTGTTGCATTTTTCACCAAGATCTTGCATTGGTGATGGTAGAGTCTGGACACTGCACACAACCTTCTCCAGCACATCCCAAAGATTCTCAATGGGGTTCAGGTCTGGACTCTGTGGTGGCCAATCCATGTGTGAAAATGATGTCTCATGCTCCCTGGACCAGTTTTTCACAATTTGAGCCCGATAATTTTTGTCATCTTATGCCCATGCCATCAGGGAAGAAAAATCCATTGATGGAATAACCTGGTCAGGTATCAGCTGACCTCATTCTTTGAGCACATACTGTTTCTGAACCTAGACCTGAGCAACTACAGCAACCCCAGATCATACCACTGTCCCCACAGGCTTGTACAATAGGCACTAGGCATGATGGCTGCTTCACTTCATCTGCCTTTCCGGCCACATTTCTTCCTCAAAATGGATGGGTCCCCACTATCCCTCCAGTTTTTGATAATGCGTTGGACAGTTCTAAACCCAATTTTAGTTGTTGATGCAATCTCCTTAGATGTTTTCTGTGCTTGATGCATGCCAATGATTTGACCCTTCTCAGACAGACCAACATCTTTTTAGTGACCAAGGGATGTGTCTTTCGACATGGATGTTTAGGAAGTGAGAAGCAACTGATCGCACAAGTTTGAGTTAATAACTTGTTGCCAGCTTAAAGATATCGCCCATGCAGTAATTATCTAATAGGAAGCTTGTACCTATTTGCTTAGTTAAATCAAAGTGGTAACTTTTTTGGGACCAGGCAGTGAAGTTAACTATGATATATTAATTATATATCTTTAAGAGCAAAAGCGTAACTAAATAAAAAATGACACCTCTGTTTGAAGTCACCATAGAGGATTCTGCTGGGGAAACCTTTCCTGCAGATTCGGATACCCTCCAGCACACCGTTACACCTGAGCTGGTGGATGACCAGGAAGTTCTCCATCAGACCTGTAGAATAAAACTTTCTCAATTATTACTAAAAGAATTAAAGACAAAATAAAGAAAGAATAAACCATTAAGTCAACACTGTGAAATAAAGAAATAATTTGTCTTTTGTACCTGGAGTCTTGGACTCATTGGGAATCAGACAGCGCACAAAGTGAGGATGGGTGCTCCTCAAGTTTGTCATCAGCTTGCCCAAGTTCTCCTGTAGGTACAAACAAATTAATATTTTTCATACAATGCATAAAATGTGATTTTAAACTTCAAAAGTTTTTAATATGTTTGTCAAACCTTACCCTGAACTGTGAAGACACAGTCTGCATGGAACCACCCTTCTTCTTGCCTCCCTTCTTGCCAGGCTCTGTTTTTCAGATTGTTATTTAAACAGAAACCTTTTGTCAGACGCTTCACATTTCAATTAAGCCTAATAAAATGCACAAAAATATTAATCCAAATAACACAGTTTACTTTGTCAAAATTCTTACCCTCAGGGGCAGCAGGAGGATAAATGACGGCCAGCAGTTTACATGAGGACTTCTGGTACAGCTGCACGACAGAGTCGTTCAGTGGGTCCTTGTTCTTGTCCAGCCAACCAGCAATGTTGTAATCCACAGTACCAGCATAGTGGACCAGGGAGAAGTGGGCCTCAGCCTTGCCCTTGGCAGGCTTTGGCTTCTCAAAGGCTTTGTTCTTGCCAAGATGCTGGTCATACAGCTTGTTCTTGAAGGAAGTGTCAGTGGCCTTGGGGAACATGCACTCCTCTTCAAGGATGGAGAAGATGCCCATGGGCTTGGTTAACACAGAAAGAGATAAGACGGGATAATTAATCCACATTTCTCTCAAGTCCCACATCAGGAATTTTTGGACAATATAGATTCCTGAAATGAATGTTTACCTTTTCAATCAGCTCAATGCAGGCAGCCAAGTCCATACCAAAGTCAATGAACTCCCAGACAATGCCCTCCTTCTTGTACTCCTCCTGCTCCAGGACAAACATGTGGTGGTTGAAGAACTGTTGCAGTTTCTCATTAGTGAAGTTGATGCACAGCTGCTCCAAGGTGTTGAACTGTAAATGGACAAAAAATCAATTATATTTGGAAAAACAGACCATCGTGAAAAGAACTGGATGTTGAAATTTGGGATTGAAGCCTACATCAAAGATTTCAAAGCCAGCAATGTCCAAGACACCAATGAAGAAATTCCTTTGCTGCTTGGTGTCCAACATCTGGTTGATACGGATGACCATCCACAAGAACATCCTTTCATAGATTGACTTGGCCAGAGCAGTGACAGAGTTCAGCACCTAAAGAAAAACGAGGACATAAGTTGATGAACGTCAAGTCAAGTCAAGTCAAATTTATTTATAGAGCACATTTAAAAACAACCTCAGTTGACCAAAGTGCTGTACAGAATAAAAGAATAAATCAGAAATAAAAGCAGAATAAAAAACACAATCACATGAAGAGATGAAACCAAAAATACCCCAAAAAATATAAAAATATAAATATAGATAGATAGACTATAGATAGAAATGTAGATTTGAAAAGGCTCGATCACTCAGCCTGCTTCCATATTCATTAAATGAACAATAAAAATTGATTATTTTAAACATTTATTGGCAAATATAAATAAATAATGGCCACTGATGTTTCATTAATTTAGAATTTTGTGGAAGACCAATAATCAGACTACTGACATTCTGTTTTGTAATCATTAGATGGAAGTAATGTTTTTCTGTAAAGTAGTGCATTTGATATTAATGGCTCCTCTTACCTGGGGCACAGTCTGTCCCTTGGTGACAAACTCATTTCCGACCTTCACTCTGGGATAGCACAGAGCCTTCAGCATGTCAGCAGAGTTCAGACCCAACAAGTAAGCAACCTTGTCAGCATCTAAAAAAATCGTTTATAAAAAAAGCACAGAGTAGGAGACACTAATTGTCAATCATGAACTTATTCCAAAGTGGTTAAAACACAAATATTTCAGTGTATATACTCACCCTCTGTGCCATCAGGCTCAGCCTGCTCTTCACGCTGCTTCTGCTTGAACTTCATGTTACCATGGTGAAGAACAGCACCAGTCAACTTGTAGATGTACATCTTCTCCTCAGCTGAGAAGCCCAGGATGTCAATGGCATTCTGTTTAAACGAGGAAATCATGTGAAATCCAATCATTTTAATGCTGGACTTTTGAAAACTATTTCAAAACATATGTAAATATCCACTACATATATATTTGAGATATCAGAATAAATGTGACTTACATCAGTGGCATCCAGCTCCTCTTTGTCATCAATGCTGGCCACAGTGATCTGACCCATGCTGCACATGGGGAAGTCATAGGGGTTGGTTGTGATGAGCGCCATTTCTGAGAATCAAACAATGAAATGTTTAGTTCTTCATTTTAAAATATGACATTTTATCTGACACGTTACAAGAGCTCAATCTGCTTACCGATCAGCTCAGGCTTGTGGTTTGTCATCATCTGGTAGAAGATGTGGTAGCCTCTCTCATCAGGAAGCTGGAATGTCACTCTGGACTTCTCCAGCAGATCTGTAAATTTTCCCATTTAGTTTCAGTTTTTTGCACTTTGAAACAGCATTACATGGATTCTCATGAATGATTTGAGAATAACTTACATGTCTCAATATCAGCACTAGCCAGTTTGCCGGTTGTGCCGAAGTGAATCCTGATGAATTTACCCTGTTTGGAACAATCAAATACTTAAGGTTCACCCACATTGTCAATGTTTAGGAAGATATTCACCATATAAAACTGATTCTATACTTACAAAACGGGAGGAGTTGTCATTCCTCACAGTTTTGGCATTACCGTAAGCCTCCAGCAGGGGATTAGCAGCAATGATCTGATCCTCCAGTGACCCCTATAATCCAAGTTTAGTTCTTGTTTTAGACAAGGACTTTATTTTCTGTAAGTATTCTGTGATGTCATAGATTTCACAACCAACCTGCATCTTGCCAGATTGTGCTGCTTTCTTCTCTCCTCCTCCAACAGAGATTGTTGCGAAGTACTGAATGACACGCTTGGTGTTCACAGTCTTTCCAGCACCAGATTCTCCACTGGGTATAGATACAGACTTATAAGTATTTGATCACTAAATTCATTTAATTTGAACAAAGTCAATGAATGTGATACTCACGTGATCAGGACAGACTGGTTCTCCCTATCTGTTAATGTGAAAAACATAGCATTTACAGAGAATACCCACCAAACTTCGAATGGCACAAATTATTCTTCATTATGGACCTACCAGTAAGCATGAACTGATAAGCGTTGTCAGAGACAGAGAAGATGTGGGGTGGAGCCTCCATACGCTTCTTGCCTCTGTAGGCAGATACAACTTCAGAGTCGTACACTGGGAGCCACTTGTAGGGGTTCACAGTTGCACAGAACAACCCAGAGTAGGTCTGCAAGAAGTGATGGAGATTTCATCAAAATATCATTTAGGAGGCAACAATAGTCATTTTCAGTGTTTCTGTTTTGGCTTAAGTGAGATTGTCTTACGTAGATCATCCATGCTGCATAACGCTCTTTGAGATTGTACAACACAGAGGCTTCATTGAGATGGGTCATCATGGCCATGTCCTCAATTTTGTCGAACTTGGGAGGGTTCATTGGAGAGACGTCATCTTCTTTAACTGTCCTCTCCTGCAGCAGGACATTTCCCACAGTTAGAAGTTATCACACAACTCATAGTTGGATGTGACTTTACTGTACCAACCTCCTCGGTGTCCAAGACTTTGACGGTGACTTTGCCACCATCTTTCTTGAGGATTGTACCCTTCACGTACAGCTCTTTGGCATCTGTCACATAGCAGGCACTCTTGGCATCGAAAGGTTTGCTTTGAGCCTCAATCCTCTCCTTCTCTGGCTTTCGGAGGTAAATGGCAGCTTTGCCATAAACGGCCATCTCTGCGTCCGTACTCATGGTGGCGGCTTATGTCTGTTTATAAAGTTACACAACACCAGTGTCGCAACTTTTTCACTCAAAGATATTTTTTGCTGTAGCAAATAACCATCATCATAACATAATGTACCGTTTAACTGTACTGCTAACTTATCTGGAGCAGTCATTACCTTCAGCTTAGGTTAATATAGAAGAGACTATGTCTGCGTTAAGTGCTGCTATTTCAGTTTTTGTATAATTTGGAGACCACCACACAGTGCTATGAATGCATATGTGTATGTATGTTTTTAAAATATGTGAACATCAACTGTTTTACATACCTTTCCCTTTCTCTATTTAAAAAAACGCTTTTGCTCCACAAACCTGTGAAAAACATAATTTGGTCAGCCAAACAACTTAATCATTTAAACTTTGTTTATGCCTACCGTATGTTCGATTAGGATAAAAGATATAGAAATTTGAAAATTTATGAACACACTGGATTCCCAATGAAACAGTATGTCAATATATTTGTAAATCATAAATTACAATTTTTTAAGTTATATATGTTTTATAATTTAGAATATTTATAAATGTTATAAGCCTTGATAATAGATAACCTCACCACAAGCAGGAACTTCACTGGTCTTCTACCACACTCTGAAGACTGTTCTTCGTTCCTTATATATGATCATGCTTGCTTCGTGGCAAAGATTCAGGCATTCTCACTGGCCAAGTAAGGTCAGAATGACTTATGATTTATTACACTAAATTTAGCCAAATTCCTATGTAATCTAAATGCCTTTTAAACATTATCAAAAATTGTTGAAGGAAACATGGAGATGGACTGATATTAAAGCCAGAGGTAAATACAACCATTGCATCAAACAGGATTCTATTTTATCTTCACAATCATGTCAGGGTTTATATTGCTTTAAAATTACCTTCATGAGTAATGTACCTCACTTCATATGATACTCTTACAACCATTGCATCCTATATCAAGTGATATTCAGAATTTCTGCTGAGTACACTCTTACAATTTTAGACAGCCAACTTGAATCAGACAAAAACCCTTGGAAATTCTTTGCATTTTTATTTACTTAAGTGAGATATAAATAGTTCTGAGTCTCTTAAAACTTAAAGAGTTTTTAATATTTTATTTTTTTAAACATATATTATATTATTATACTCATATTCCATAGATTATTTGAAGCAAGATCAATTCTTTCCATTTTAAGCCAGAATTTATACAGCAAACTCATGTTTTAGATAGTTAACACTTCATAATATGGTCCTTATATGCACTGAACTGGTGGCTGTATGCAAGTAAATCACTTTTATGGCTTGCTCTAAAGGGAAATGTGCAGAGTAGCTTACTCCATTTTCATGTTCAGTATATAAAGATCACAGTGATTTAAGCTCCTGTTTTGACATGTTGCACAAAGTTCACATCAGTGTCCCTTATTTGAACAATCTCATCTGAGTAATCAACCTGTCATTCAATTTTGTTGTTTTGAGGTTATTGCTCATGATATTTAACAAATCCAAAACTTATATTTGTCATAAGTCATTTAGATAACTATTTTATTCAGATTTAAACATATACAAGCTTCACTGAAACAAGAAAACCCTGGTCTGAGCAGGAAGGATTTTTATAATTTTACAATTGTTAAATGAACCACTGTCATAGCTTCCCATACTGTAATTAAAAATAAATTGTATACACATTTCTAATTTAATTTGAGTTGTATCAATTAATCATGTTAGGCTGTAGTTTGTTCTCAGAACCCAAGCCATGTGTGCAGCTCCACCATTTGCCATTAGATACTTCTCCATGTCTTCCTATGGAGCAGTTTTTGGGGCCTGCCACACTGCATCATGTAATTTAAGATGTTTTAAAACCTACTTTATGATGGTGGTATTTGAAGTGGGGGTGTCTTGATTTAGAGCAGAGGTGTCCAAAGTCTGTCCTCGAGGGCTGCTTTCTTGCCAGTTTTCCATGCTTCCTTGCACCAGCGCAGCTGACTCAAATTAAATTGATCTAACAGCCTATGAAACTCTGCAAAATGACTCATTAATCTGAGTCAGGTGTGTGTTGGAGCAGGGAGGTATTGAAAACCTGCAGGATTGTAGCCCTCGAGGCCCGCAGCTGGACACCTCTGCGAGAGACAACTTAAAGTTTGAGCAACATTAGTGAGCTTATTGGTTAAATTCATTAATTCAATTTATTAATTATTGATTAAATAATAAGGCTATTATGAATGTAACTGAAGATGCTTTTAGGATGATAAAACATCACATTAGAATAACATTATTCTGACAATGTGAAAGATTGTAAAAGAGATTTAAAAAAAATGTATATAGTTATAATTAGAAGGCAAGGCAAGCTCGTGTATATACAGGGAGTGCATAATTATTAGGCAAGTTGTATTTTTGAGGATTAATTTTATTATTGAACAACAACCATGTTCTTAATGAACCCAAAAGACTCATTAATATCAAAGCTGAATATTTTTGGAAGTTGGAGTGTGGCTTTTTTTAGTTTTAGCTTTTGCTATTTTAGGAGGATATCTGTGTGTGCAGGTGACTGTTACTGTGCAGAATTTTTTGACAACTTAACAAAAAACAAATCTATACCCATTTCAATTATTTATTTTCACCAGGGAAACCAATATAACAGCTCAAGATTCACAAATATACATTTCTGACATTAAAAAAAAACTAAATAAAGACTGTTTGCATAGTCTCCTCCCAATATTTTGCACCTTCTGGCAGAAACGCCCATATTGCATGTTCATCTACAGCAGATGCAAAATGGATAGCGAAGCTATTTTCCCTATTAACAGGCACAAACCTCCTTTTGCCCTGCTTTGTAAATCAGCTCCGGTGGATTGTTGCGTGTGTAATGAAGATAATGCTCGTTTGAGTGCGTGCAAACCTTTTGTAAATCTGGGCCTGATTGTACAAAACCTATCTTAAAAATTCGATAAACCATTAAAGTTCTACAGGTTTTTTTCTGTTAAATATTTATCTGCAAATTTCAAACTTTCAATATGTAGTGCGTATATGAACATCAGAGTTTATGTTCTTTGCATGCAGTGATTAAACTTTCTTGTACATCAGAGGTTATTCACCAGGAGTCAACACTTCACCTTTGCCATCAAACTCACGCAAGAGCTTGGTATTCTCTGTGGATGCTTGAGCCCCCACTCAACCCCTATATTTACCAGTGAAAGCGTCATCAGCCTATGGTAGTGTTAGCATCGCGTTCAACCTATAACATCGAAAGCAACTTATTAGCCACTACCTTTCCTTTCTCCAGACTCCACACATAGCTTGTTGGGTGGTCTCGAAGTTTACCTGTTTGTAAGTCTCACCTCTCCCCATTGCAGCACCGAGCCGCACACTGCACATTGCATTCACATGCACAGCAGAGCTTACAACATCAGGGCCTGCTAGGGGTGGCAATGCAGCTTTAATTTAGAAATTCTGACGTTGTCATCTTTAATATGCGCTACTGCGGTAGGCCGGTATGGTCAATATCTCTACCTTTGGCTGAATTTATATAGTTTCTTCTGTGTACTGTTTCTACCACCCACCCCTGTAGCGCACTGTGTGGCTGCCTAATGTAAATGCCTCAGTGAGATGCATTGTTGAGACAGGTACTGTAGCTAATTGGCAAGATCCCGTCGAGATGTTGGCATTAGAATGATGGCTGCGCATGAGCCAACATTCCCCAACATAATTATGACCTAACTGGGACAATCCAATGAGAGCAAGGAAACATTTAGACAGCTCAATTTCCCATTGACTTTACACTGGAACAGCTTTTCAGTCGTATCACTGGAAACGCCCGAACATGCTTGAAAATCATATGTATTTCATAGTCTTCCAGGTGCAGGGAGCAGTGGCTAACCACAGTCAAAGTTGTGCACCAGGTGCTGTTGACACAAACACACAGACCCACTCCTTTGCTTTTACCAGAGTCCGTAGTTCTGTCACACTGGTGTGCTGTGCGGCCTGCTTGATAGCCATGTCCACAATAAGTGAGTGAAGTCAGGTCTCGGTGTATACCAGAATGCAGCTGTCAGCAACGATCATGCTTGCATGTGTAGCCTCAACCCAACCAGCTTGTTAGCAAGGAACCTGGCATTGGTGAGAAAAAGGCTAAGAAGCAGTGGTTTGTAAGGCTGCTTATGTAGCCTCATGAGCGTGCCAGCCCTACAGCCCGCTTTTGCTTCCTGTCTCTGTGGCACCTCTGCCTCCTGCCCTTGGAAGTGATTATCCTTGGTTCCGTGGCTATGTCTGCTGGTATTCTGTGTACATAGTTGAATTCTGCTGTAATAAAAGGCTGGCTCCGTAGTCTGATCATTAGGAGCTCATATTGGCCATACATGTTGTTCACTCAACACAGTGTCGTCAAAAACATAAACTAAATATACAAACAGCCATACAACGCACCAATAAGGAGAACATCATACCACTGCATCTGTGCGCCCCACCATCTTGCATTATTCTGACCCTGATGAACAAACTGATTTACCAACAACATGCAATACTGTAAAGGTTGCGTCTTTCAAAGTTGCAAAATAGCGCGTCCTATCCAGTTAGTATGTCTGCCGCAGTCAATATGCAATACGGGGCCTTTACATACAATTGTGCACGTGCTTGGTGGAAAAAATTTAAATACACTGCCTGGCCAAAAAAAAAGTCGCCACCTGGATTTAACTAAGCAAATAGGTACAAGCCTCCTATTGGATAATTACTACATGGGCGATTATCTTTCAGCTGGCAACAAGTTATTTCACCCCAACTGGTGCAATGACTCGCTTCTCATTTCCTAGACAACCATGTGGAAAGACACATCAAATAGTCGTGGAAAAGATGTTAGTCTGTCTGAGAAGGGTCAAATCATTGACATCAAGAGGTGAAAACATCTAAGGAGATGCAGAAACTACTAAAACTGGGTTCAGAACAGTCCAATGCATTATGAAAAACTGGAAGGATTGTGGACCATTGTCTTCCAGGAAGAAATGTGGCCGGAAAGGCAGATGAAGTGATGCAGCATCATGCCTAGTGCCTTCTGTATGAGCCTGTGGGGGCAGTGTGATGATCTGGGGTTGCTGCAGTTGCTCAGGTTCAGGTTCAGCAACAGTATGTGCTCAGATAATGAGGTCAGCTGATACCTGAATATACTGAATGACCAGGTTATTCCATCAATGGATGTTTCTTTCCTGATGGCACGGCCATATTCCAAGATGACCGTGCCAGAATTTATCGGGCTCAGATTGTGAAAGATGGTTCAGGGATCATCAGACATCATTTTCACACATGGATTGGCCACCACAGAGTCCAGACCTGAACCCCATTGAGAATCTTTGGGATGTGCTGTGGTCAGACTCTACAATCATCATCAAGATCTTGGTGAAAAATTGATGCAACAGGATGCAAAGAAATCTGGTGACATTGCAGAAGCTTCTGGAAACAGCGAATGCTGCCGCAATCAAAGCTAATGGCGGTCCAACGAAATGTTAAATGTTTGACCTTTTTTTTGTTGGCGACTTTTTTTTTTGGCCGGGCAGTGTATATTAAAGGTGTCATAACCTAGTGTTTTACATACACAATCCTTCTTAAATTATCTTCAAATGAATTTTTAATTATAGTTGGTGGGACAAAAATGTAATGAGCTCATTTTAACCTCTTTTTAACCCCAACTTTTGTTTGTCGCGAGAATACGCACAAGAGTTAGACCTGTCTGTAAGCGTGTTCACGAAGCAAACGTCAAAGCCAAAACAAAGTTTTATCAGGACAGACCAAGTGAAGGAAATGATGTCCCAACAGAGAAAAACGTGATAAAAACGTAACGGCACGGTTGATGGAGAGGATCCGCGGAGTAAAAGGGCTGGACTCTGATGAATATAAGGACGTGTGATGTGAAGTTAACCAAACAGTGTTAGTTTCTGTAGCTACATTAGCAGCTTGTCCGCTCGTCAACCACCGTTTACTGGTTTCTTACACAAAAGATAATAAGTTACACAAGCAGCAACACTTACCGACTGCACATCCTCACTGATAAGTATAATCCACTGGTGTCTGGTAAAGCTGTCCCTCCTGTTAAAGTACAGAAAACTGCTGAATTTCTGCCAAGGCAACTCAGCACGGCTATCTCCCCCCTGCTCCTCCTCCTCGGAGTTACCTGCTACGGTCTACTCTGTGGCAGGTAATCAGCTGCCTTCAGGTGGTGCTAAAGAGGCTAGCTTAGCAGCTCGCTCGCAGCCTCTCTAGTTCACGTCATAACAGCACATAACTTTGATTCAAAATAATTTTTCAAGAGTAGTGAGTTTAGTTTTCATTCTCAAATTCAATTACAATCAGCACATTAAAAACCACTATGGGTGTTAATTTCTGGACACACCAAACAAAACATTTGCTGTCACTGTATAATGATTACTAAATATAGCATTAGTTGTGTATTTTTATGTCCCCTTTTTGCCAACGTCCCATTTTAACTTTGACGGTAGCGGCTGGAAAGGAGCACAGTGTGCTCCTGCCTGCATGGACTGCTGGACCCGTTGGCATTGTGCTAAAGAGTGCGCACCTCATGTGTAATATTGTAGATGTCAGAGACCATGTTCATGGCTACAGACAGATTCATTTGTTCAACAACTCCTGATTCATGTCCTCATAAAATGGTCACTTCTGAGGTTCTGCACACATACCTGTTGATTATTTTTATTGTTATATTCATCCTACTCACTTTAAATTATGTTTAGCGTCGTGGGCTTTGGCGCGGAGGACCCGGGTTCGAGTCCCCGACACGACTCCTAGGTTAAACACTGTGGACCCCTGAGCAAGGTCCTTAACCCTCCAACTGCTCCCCGGGCGCTTTAAGTAGCAGCCCACTGCTCTCTGATACTCAGTACAGAGATGGGTGAAATGCAGAGCCCTAATTTCCCCTCGGGGATCATACAAGTATAACAAAAAAAAAAAAAATCTCCATCTCCATAGGGTTGTACTTCCTTTTGCGTTGTCATCTTTTGAAATTTGCCATGCTATAAACCTCAAAACACACAAAACCTTCATTTATATTGGGGTGTTTCCAACACATTTGGAAGTCATTTGCAGTCATTTGTGCCTTCACTTTTAGTAAATCACCCGCATACCTTTGTTCATGTGGATCAGCCCTTCATGCATACTTCGAGATTGCAGGGGCAAATTACTACAAGCAAACAGGATCTTAGTAGTTCCAGCCATTAAAGTATCACTGACTTGCTTACAATATTCGTCCATGTGTTTTGAAATATAGGGGGTTATCACGCTTACCGGAACTTCCCGGTATTTGGGCACTTCCTCTTCCGGGCCATTTTAACATCAGCCGTTCCTGCTCTGTTATACTGTTTAAATTGTATAAACTCCAAACATACTTAAGTTTTCATTCCAGACTGAAGTGATACTGGATCAAAAGCTGGATCAAAGCGATCGATTCGCCGCGGTGAAGGGCCGAACTTTATAATAAAACACACGTTTGTTTGTCACTGGTGGGGCACAACACCGCACGACACCGGCACTTCACAGCATGCTAGCATTCGCCAGCTAGCGTTTACTGACGTGCTTAACATTGTGAGTCTTAAAACACACAAACATCTAAAAAATCAGGTCTGTACCTCCCTGTTTCCAGTGGAACAACTGGGGACTGCCAAAAAAAGGAGACGCTTTCAGATGCTTGTGTGTTTTCAGCCGCACAAAGTTAGGCACATCATCAAGCTGGCTAATGCTAACCTGCTAACAGTAGTCTGCCAGCTACTACTCTGTTAAACTTTGTAAATCGAATAAACGCCAATGCCAAGTTTTCATTCCAGACTGAAGTGATGCTAAGGAAGAAATGGATCAAAACGACCGATTCGCCGCGGTGAAGGACCGAACTTTATAATAAAACGACACACGTTTGTTTGTAGCCGGCAGTCTGCACAGTCGTGTTGGCAGGCTAGCATTAGCCAGCTCGATGACGTGCCTAACTTTGTGCGGCTGAAAACACACAAGCATCTGAAAGCGTCTCCTTTTTTTGGCAGTCCCCAGTTGTTCCACTGGAAACAGGGAGGTACAGACCCGATTTTCAGATGTTTGTGTGTTTTAAGACGCACAAAGTTAAGCACGTCAGTAAACGCTAGCTGGCTAATGCTAGCATGCTGTGAAGTGCCGGTATTGTGCCCCACTGGCGACAAACAAACGTGTGTTTTATCATAAAGTTCGGCCCTTCACCGCGGCGAATCGATCGCTTTGATCCAGCTTTTGATCCAGCTTTTGATCCAGTATCACTTCAGTCTGGAATGAAAACTTAAGTATGTTTGGAGTGTTTACGATTTAAACAGTATAACAGAGCAGGAACGGCTGTCGTTAACATGGCCCGGAAGAGGAAGTGTCCAAATACCGGAAAGTTCCAGTAAGCGTGATAATCCCCTATTATGATGATGATAATGCAGTTTTAATTATTTATTTATTTCTAAATTATGTTCCATCCATTCGTTCCATTGTCTTCGCCCAATCCAGTGCAGGGTTATGGGAAGGGCTGGAGCCTATCCTGTGCAGTTACAAGGCCCAGGTAGAGGCAGGATAAACCCTTAGCAGGTCACAATTCCATCACAGGTAGGTGGTGTTAATGATTAAAAATGATTTGGTCATGTAATCCTAATAATACGGTATCTTTTTTGTTCTAGTGTCAGGCTTTTATTTATAGACAGAGAAGAAATTAAAGCAATATAGACAGCAATGTAAAAGCAGCAATAATCTTTATTTTTCACAGTCAACAAAATCATATTATATGATTCAACATGGTGAGACAGACTGTCCTTTACTCAGCCGCATCCTTTCCCTGTTTAAAGAAAAAGGGTAGAAAGTGTTGAATGAATTTCTTTTTCTTCTTTATACCTAAATGTAAAATTGTGTGATTAAAATTCTATTCAGAAATGTATTTTGATTTATATATATATACTACCAGTAAAATGTTCAGTGACACTTTAATGGGATTGGATTGGATAATTGCATTTAATTGGAGAGTATGTAAAAAATTTTGATTGGTAGGCCTATTGTATATATTTTAAGCTTACATTATTTAAACATTCAGTAAGACAAAGAGTAGCCTACAAAGAATAGAACTGACACCTCTATACATTTGAAGAAACTTAAAGATGTGATGAAAAAAAGAGTAAATAGTCACTGAGCTGATATATATTTACCTTGCCAGAGTCACGGCTTTTTGCTCTCAGCTTGTTGACCTGAGACTCTGCAATGTCAGCACGCTCCTCAGCCTCCTCCAGCTCATGCTGGACCTTCCTGCACTTGGAAAGATGAGCGTTGGCCTGTTCCTCCTTGAATCCAAAGGAAAATAAAACGTGTAAATATAATAAAAGGCTCAAAAATGTATTACATATGATAAACATGAAATAAATGTAGAAAGAAAATATTTGATATTTCTTCCTTACCGCCTCCTCAGCCTGCCTCTTGTAGGCCTTCACTTTGAGCTGCAACTTGTCAACCAGATCCTGCAGCCTGGCAACGTTCTTCTTGTCCTCCTCAGTCTGAAAGAAAATGTCAATTTATATGTGAAATATGTGTGAAGACAAGAATAATTTTAGAATACTATAAGTTTGAGGTTGTTGTACCTGATAGGTAAGCTCCTTCACTCTCCTCTCATATTTGCGGACTCCCTTAACAGCATCAACACCACGTCTCTGCTCAGCTTCAACCTCTGCCTCTAGCTCACGAACCTTTAGAAAATGAAAGGAATGTATGAATTAGAAATTTTATGTTTAGTATGTTTTTAAAGATTTGCACAGTTACAGAAATCTGACATAATCATCCTTACTCTAGACTCCAGTTTCTGGAGCTGCTTCTTGCCACCCTTCATGGCCAGGTTCTCTGCCTCATCCAGGCGGTGCTGCAGGTCCTTAACAGCAACCTCAAGGTTCTTCTTCATCCTCTCCAGGTGAGCACTGGTGTCCTGCTCCTTCTTCAACTCCTCAGCCATCATAGCAGCCTAGAAAAAATATATTCAAGGTGGAAATGTTGGACAGTTTAATTGTGATTTGAAAAACAATAAAGTACCCAGTGAAATTGAAACTTACATCAGTAATGGCCTTCTTGGCCTTCTCCTCTGCATTTCTTGCTTCCTGAACTGAGTCATCCACTTCACTCTGGACCTGAACCAGGTCAGCCTCAAGCTTCTTCTTGGTGTTCAGGAGACTTGTGTTCTAAAGGGATGAGATTTAGCTAAGTAATGTCTGGACTGATTTATGAGTTTAGATTAGTGAAGTTTCAAAGAAGTTAACAGATTATTCACCTGAGAGTGCAGAAGTCCAACACGCTCGCTGGCATCCACCAGTTCCTGCTCAGCGACCTTGCGGCCTCTCTCTGTCTGTTCCAGAGCAGCTCTGAGTTCCTCAATTTCAGCCACCATGAGACCGTTCCTGCGATCCACCATAGCAGCCTGTTCCTTGAGGTCATCCTGAGCTCTGACAGCATCATCAAGGTGCAGTTGAGCATCCTAGAGAAAAGCACAGATCATACACAGTATGTAACATAGAGAGCAGAGTATAGTTGTTCTTCCTGCAGTGTCTCTTTGCCTGATGATACCTTCAGCTGTGCCTGCACGTTCCTCAGCTGTTTCTGGGACTCAGCAGCCTGGCGATTGGCGTGGCTCAGCTGAATCTCCATCTCATTCAGGTCTCCCTCCATCTTCTTCTTGATTCTCAGGGCATCGTTCCTGCTCCTGACCTCAGCATCCAGAGTGCTCTGCATGGAGTCAATCACCCTCTGGCTGTTCCTCTTGATCTGCTCCATCTCCTCATCTTTCTCTGCAAGCTTCCTGTCCACCTCACCCTTAATCTGATTGAGCTCCAGCTGAACACGCAGGATCTTTGACTCTTCGTGCTCCAGGGTTCCCTGTTGATGTCAAGAAAGAAATTATTTAGTTTTTTATTCCTAAATGAATTTTCCTGTAAAAGAAATTCCTCTGACAAAGATTTACCTCAGCCTCCTCAAGAGCTGTCTGGATTTCAGACTTCTCTGTCTCAACCTGCTTCTTGGCCTTCTCCAGCTCGTGGATGCTCTTACCAGTCTCACCAATCTGTTCAGTCAGATCTGAGATCTCCTCTGCAGGAATATGTACAAATAATATTAAGTCCTGAAATGCAAAATATAGACATGAGAATATGCTGAGAGAGTTTGGTAGGAACTTACGCTGCAGGTTCTTGTTTTCACGCTTCATTGTCTCCAGTTGATCCAGGGCTTCCTCATAAGAGTTCTTCATCTTGAACAGTTCAGTGCTCAGAGAACGAGCCTCCTTTTGAGCTCCCTCAAGTTCAGCCTGACCCTCCTCATACTTCTGCTTCCACTCTGCCAACACCTAAATAAAAACAGTTAACATCTTTAAGTCATTTATAAATCAAATCTATTTGATGTTTTGTTCACCCAGATTAAAAGATGCTACCTTGTCAAAGTTCCTTTGCTTCTTGTCCAGGTTGGCAGCCAGGCCATTAGCTCTCTCCACATCAATCATAAGGTCCTCCACTTCACTCTGGAGCCTCTGTTTGGTCTTCTCCAGAGATGCACACTTGGAGTTCACAGCCTCAATCTGTTCCTCAGCCTCCTGAAGACGCTGGGCCAGCTTTTTTCTTAATTGATGAGAATAAAAATGTTTCTACTGTAAACCTTAAAGCACATGAACACGATTCAACAATGTTAAATGCATCTTACTGCTTTACAAATTCATGACCTAAACCACTGTCAGACTTGCACTGCGAAACATGAGCGGTATAGTCCGTCCGCTCTTTAAACTGACTCGTCTGTTCAAACATTGCAGACTTATCATGTCCCTGGTGCTTTCAGACATCAGAAAATGTTTCGGAAAAGTGAGCACAGCCCCACTCTCCTTTCAGCTCAGTCCAGAACCTTTTATTGTGCGTTCAGCCAAAACAACATGCTGCAATATTTTCACTCTTGTGACATGGGGTCCAGACGGTACATGTCGGCTCTCCGGGGTCGAAGACCGGTACGCATGTCTGAATGCAAGCGTTATAAAGGACAGAGTCCGCAATATTACCGCTTTCCAGTGCAAGTCTGAAAGGGGCTATAGATTCATTTAAACCCATCCTTAGATCAGAAAGATGTTTTTTAGGCACACGATGCCAGAATGCTACAATAAAAATAAATCCTTCTATGAATACCCACTTGGCTTCCTCAAGCTCCTCAGTGCGCTGGATAGCATCCGTTTCATACTTAGATCTCCACTGAGACACCTCGCTGTTGGCCTTGGACATACCACGCTGCAGTTCAGCCTTGGCCTCCTGCTCCTCCTCAAACTGCTCCCTCAGCAGATCACAGTCATGGCGGGCTGATTGCAGTCCATGGGCAAGAGCGTTCTTAGCCTGGTTCAAACACGAGGGGTAAAAATCAGCTTATCGTCTCAATTGTCTCCAGGCATTATCAAAATAAATTTCATTTCAAGGTTTCATACCTTGACCTCCTCTTCAATCTGCCTCTTGAGTTCCTCAATCTGCTGTGTGAAGGCCTGTTTGCCTCTTGTCAGCTGAGAGACCAGAGCTTCTTTCTCCTCAATCTGACGGCCAAACTCACCTTGTGTGAAAATGTTCATCAAACTAGTTTAAGTACACTTTCATGGTCATACACTGAATAAGTCTGCAGTAAAAAGCTGTGTCATACATACCATTTTCTGTGAGGAGACGTGCTTTCTGTGCGCTCACGTCATTGATTTGACGAACGTTCTCATCATTCTTGGTCTTAAGTTCACTGAGTTGGTCCTCAAGAGTACGGCACATCTTTTCAAGATTGCCCTAATGTGGAGAGAGAGAAATGCAATCAGTAAGATTAAAGTTAAACTTATGAATATCTTATTTCCTTTAGATTATTGCAACATGTATGAATGTTTTGTGCACCTTTGCTTTAGCAACAGCCTCCATGTTGCTGGAGAGGTCATCAATCTCCATCTTGTATTCACTCTTTTCTTTCTCAAGCTTCTGCTTGACACGCTGCAGGTTGTCGATCTGCTCTCCCAGCTCAGCAACGCTGTCAGCCTGCTTCTTGCGCAGAGCTGCAGCAGTGGCTTCATGCTGCAGAGTAGACTCCTCAAGGTCACGACGGAGCTTCTGGAACTCAGCCTCACGCTTCTTGTTCATCTCAATCTGAGCTGCTGTGGCACCACCGGCCTCCTCCAGCCTCTCGCTGATCTCCTCAAGTTCCCTGGAGAGGTCAGCCCTCTGCTTCTCAACCTTGGCACGAGCAGCACGCTCAGCCTCAATCTCCTCCTCCAGCTCCTCAATGCGGGCCTGTTGGATGTGGAATATGTCAGTCTTGAGAAAACTATCACATGTAAAAGATGGAGTACTGTGTCATTCTACATAATGAATCAGTCACCTGAAGCTCCTTGATCTTCTTCTGGAGCTGAGCACCCATTGACTGCTCATCCTCAATCTTGCTGAGGAGTTGGCTGATTTCAAAGTCCTTCCTGTGAGAATAATGATGTGCAATGTGAGGCATTTTACATCTCTAGAACAACAATTAATATTAAAATGAGCGTGGAAAAATCTCATTTACTTTTTGATTTTCTCCTCAGACTGCTGCTTGTCATTCTCCAGATCCATGATGGATTCCTGAGCCAGTTTCAAGTCACCCTCCAGCTTCCTCTTTGCTCTCTCAAGGTCCATGCGGAGCTTCTTCTCTTGTTCCAGGGAACCCTCAAGCTGAAAATTGGAAAGGAATTATTGTGTTGATCTGTAAGAAAAATATGGTAGTTTTTTTGTGGATTCAGTGGACTTTATTAACTTACATCATCAACTTGCTGCTCAAGCTTGGTCTTAGCCTTGGTGAGAGTGTTGACTTTGTCTTCCTCAGCCTGCAGGTCATCCAGAGTCTGCTGGTGAGCCTCCTGAAGGGCTTTCTTCTCCTTTGTCAGTTTGGCAATGCTCTCATCCTGAGAGGCCATCTCCTCAGTCAGGTTCTTCACCTACATCAGCAAGAAAATGTTACCACAAGATGACAGTGTTCCTAAATGTTATCTGACCTGCATAAGATGTCCGACATTTACAAACCTTGTTCTCAGTGGCATGTTTCTCCTTCTCCACCTTGGCCAAGGTAAGCTCCAGGTCATCAATATCTTTTTTCAGCTCAGAGCATTCATCCTCCAGCTTTCTCTTCTTGGCAGTAAGCTCAGCATTGATCTCCTCTTCATCCTCCAGTCTCTCAGTTGTCTCTTTGAGTTTGGCCTCCAGCTGAATCTTGCTCTTGATAAGTCCCTCACATCTCTCCTCAGCATCTGACAGATTTTCTGATTCCTAGTTTTCATTTGACAAAAGATTGATTGCACATTTCACATTTTCAAAAATTGCATATGAAGTACAACTCTTTAGAGATTTCCACTCACAGATGCCACTTGGAGCTGCAGATCGTTCTTCTCCTGCAGAAGAGACACCATCTTCTCCTCCAGTTCCTTCTTCTTGGCCAAAGCAGCGGCCAAGTCTGATTTCATCTTATCATAGTTCTCCTTCATCTGGGCCAGCTCCTTCTCAGTCTCAGCACTCTTCAGGAGAGGCTTGATCTTGTAGTACACCTTCATCCATGGCCAGTGTTTGACATTCATGAATGAGCGGACGTTGTACTGGATGGTATAGATGGCTTCCCTGTGAACACGAAGTTTTTTGTTATTAAAAAGAGGATTCCTCATTATTCATGGCATGGTTAATTGTTATTTAATCTCTACATGCCTCCTCTCCATCATCTTAACAAACTCCTTCCTCATGACATAACCACGGCAGAGAGCCTGAGTCATTGTGACCAAAGTTGCCAGCTTTTCATCTCTCATCTCCTCAAGGACACCCAGCAGACCGGCCTTAAAGAACACCTGAACAAATCCAGCAACAAAATATATTATCTCTGCAGTAGATGTCAAATAAAAGTTTCATCTGGAGAGACTCACAGAACCTACACTGTCTTTTGTCATGTATCTTTTCGTGAGCTTTTCCTGATTCAAGTTTTAAAAGATATCATATATCCTTCATGGACTGCTCGTTGTAAGTCTAATCATTTTCTTAAATACATCATAGCTTATAAAATCGACCAAAGCACTTACCTTGGTGTGTCCAAATCTGTACTCGTCATGATTCACATCAATTGATCCAAGCAGCTTCTCTGAAGCCTTCTTGTTGTCAATGAACTGGCCCTCAGGGATGACACTGGCATTCAGTACCTTGTATCTTTTATGACAACATTTGAGGTTAGATTCATCCTTTTATTATGATAGTTACGACTTACAATATAATAATTATCTTTGTTTAAGAGCTGAAGTGTAAGCTAATAAAAATTTCACCTCTGTTTGAAGTCACCATAGAGGATTCTGCTGGGGAAACCTTTCCTGCAGATTCTGATACCCTCCAGCACACCGTTACACCTGAGCTGGTGGATGACCAGGAAGTTCTCCATCAGACCTGTAGAATAAAACTTTCTCAATTATTACTGAAGAATAAAAGAGAAAATAAATGAAGAATAAACCATGAAATCAACTCTGTGACAATGAAATAATGTGTCTTTTGTACCTGGAGTCTTGGACTCATTGGGAATCAGGCAGCGCACAAAGTGAGGATGGGTGCTCCTCAAGTTTGTCATCAGCTTGCCCAAATTCTCCTGTAGGTACAAAGAAGTGAATATTTGTCATACAAGCCAAGAAATGTGATTTTAAACTTCAATAGTTTTTGGGTTTTTTTTTCTCAAACCTTACCCTGAACTGTGAAGACACAGTCTGCATGGAACCACCCTTCTTCTTGCCTCCCTTCTTGCCAGGCTCTGTTTTTCAGAAACTTTTTGTCAGACTCTTGAAATTGACATTAAACTTAATCAAATGTACAGAAAGAAGAAAACATACAACACAATTTACTTTGTCAAAATTCTTACCATCAGGAGCAGCAGGAGGATAAATGACAGCCAGCAGTTTACATGAGGATTTCTGGTACAGCTGCACGACCGAGTCATTCAGTGGGTCCTTGTTCTTGTCCAGCCAACCACCAATGTTGTAATCCACAGTACCAGCATAGTGCACCAGGGAGAAGTGGGCCTCAGCCTTGCCCTTGGCAGGCTTTGGCTTCTCAAAGGCTTTGGTCTTGCCAAGATGCTGGTCATACAGCTTGTTCTTGAAGGAAGTGTCAGTGGCCTTGGGGAACATGCACTCCTCTTCAAGGATGGAGAAGATGCCCATGGGCTTGGTTAACACAGAAAGAAGTGAGAGGGGATAGTTAATCAACAGCGCTCTCAAGTTATACTCTAGTTTGTTTTGCACAATATAGATTTAGAAAAATAATTGTTCACCTTTTCAATCAGCTCAATGCAGGCAGCCAAGTCCATACCAAAGTCAATGAACTCCCAGACAATGCCCTCCTTCTTGTACTCCTCCTGCTCCAGGACAAACATGTGGTGGTTGAAGAACTGTTGCAGTTTCTCATTGGTGAAGTTGATGCACAGCTGCTCCAAGGTGTTGAACTGTAAATGGACAAACAAATGATCATAATAAGAAAACAGACCATTGATAAAAGAAGCGGACGCAATTTTCTTTAAATGAAGCCTACATCAAAGATTTCAAAGCCAGCAATGTCCAAGACACCAATGAAGAAATTCCTTTGCTGCTTGGTGTCCAACATCTGGTTGATGCGGATGACCATCCACAAGAACATCCTTTCATAGATTGACTTGGCCAGAGCAGTGACAGAGTTCAGCACCTAAAGAAAACAAGGACATGACTTGATAAACAGTCACGTTTGTAAAAAGCTTGATCACTCGACCTGCTTTTATGTTTTTTAAATGAACAATACAAATTCAATTTTTAAAAGCTATTTTGAAAACATTTATTTGTTCCTGATTTATATTTTACTTAGTGTTGAGTTGAAAACCAATCATAAGACTACTGACCAGCTGGTTTGTCACAATTTTATGGAAGTATCTGGAGCACATCTTTTTGAGTAAAGAAGTATATTTAACAAAAATAATGACTTCAGTTTACCTGAGGCACTGTCTGTCCCTTGGTGACAAACTCATTTCCGACCTTCACTCTGGGATAGCACAGAGCCTTCAACATGTCAGCAGAGTTCAGACCCAACAAGTAAGCAACCTTGTCAGCATCTAGAAACAGTCATTTATAATTAATGCACGCAGTTGGACACGCAAATTGTCAATCCTGAACCAATACTGATGTGCCTAAGATCTCTGCAAATATTTCAGTGTATTTATATTCACCCTCTGTGCCATCAGGCTCAGCCTGCTCTTCACGCTGCTTCTGCTTGAACTTCATGTTGCCATGGTGAAGAACAGCACCAGTCAGCTTGTAGATGTACATCTTCTCCTCAGCTGTGAAGCCCAGGATGTCAATGGCATTCTGTTGAAAAGAGGAAGTCATGTGAAATGCAATAATTTCATGATCTCCTCTTAAAATCTATTTCAATGCACCTCTAAATATCCACTATACACTATTTACACTACCAGTTAAATGTTTGGACACACAGTGGTTTGGAGTTTTGACACGCAGCATATATATATTTATCAGATGTCATAATAAACATCACTCACATCAGTGGCTTCCAGCTCTTCTTTGTCATCAATGCTGGCCACAGTGATCTGACCCATGCTGCACATGGGGAAGTCATAGGGGTTGGTTGTGATGAGTGACATTTCTGAAAATCAAAGAATGAAATGTTTAGTTCATAATAATAAAATATGACATTTTATCTGACACGTAGCAAGAGCTCATTCTGCTTACCGATCAGCTCAGGCTTGTGGTTTGTCATCATCTGGTAGAAGATGTGGTAGCCTCTCTCATCAGGAAGCTGGAATGTCACTCTAGACTTCTCCAGCAGATCTGTAAATTTTGTCCATCACTTCCAGTTTTTTGCACTTTGAAACAGCATTACATGGATTTTCATTGACAATGACATGAGAATTACTTACATGTCTCAATATCAGCACTAGCCAGTTTACCGGTTGTGCCGAAGTGAATCCTGATGAATTTACCCTGTTTGGAACAATCAAATATTTAAGGTTCACCCACTTTGTCAATGTTTAGCAAGATATTCACCATATAAAACTGATTCTGTACTTACAAAACGAGAGGAGTTGTCATTCCTCACAGTTTTGGCATTACCGTAAGCCTCCAGCAGGGGGTTGGCAGCAATGATCTGATCCTCCAGTGACCCCTATAATCCAAGTTTAGTAATTGTATGAGAAAAGGACTTTATTTTCTGTAAGTATTCTGTGATCTGATAGATGTCACAACAAACCTGCATCTTGCCAGGTTGTGCTGCTTTCTTCTCTCCTCCTCCAACAGAGATTGTTGCAAAGTACTGAATCACACGCTTGGTGTTCACAGTCTTTCCAGCACCAGATTCTCCACTGGGTATAGACACAGACTTGTAAGTATTTGATCACGAAATTCATTTAATTTGAACAAAGTCAATGAATGCGATACTCACGTAATCAGGACAGACTGGTTCTCCCTATCTGTTAATGTGAAAAAACAGCATTTTCTAATTATAGAAGGCATACCCACCATACTCATGATGAAACAAATGATTCTTCATTAAGGACCTACCAGTAAGCATGAACTGATAAGCATTGTCAGAGACAGAGAAGATGTGGGGTGGAGCCTCCATACGCTTCTTGCCTCTGTAGGCATTTACAACCTCAGAGTCGTACACTGGGAGCCACTTGTAGGGGTTCACAGTTGCACAGAACAACCCAGAGTAGGTCTGCAAGAAGTTATGGAGATTTCATGTTAATATCATTTAGGAAGCAAAAAAAATCATTTTTTAATGTTAATGTTTGGGCTTTAGAAAGACTTTCTTACATAGATCATCCATGCTGCATAACGCTCTTTGAGATTGTACAACACAGAGGCTTCATTGAGATGGGTCATCATGGCCATGTCCTCAATTTTGTCAAACTTGGGAGGGTTCATTGGAGTGACGTCCTCTTCTTTAACTGTCCTCTCCTGCAGCAGGACATTTCCCACAATTAGAAGTGATCACACTTAACTCCCAGTTGAATGTGACCTTACTGTACCAACCTCCTCGGTGTCCAAGACTTTGACGGTGACTTTGCCACCATCTCTCTTGAGGATTGTACCCTTCAAGTACAGCTCTTTGGCATCTGCCACGTAGCAGGCAGCCTTGGCATCGAAAGGTTTGCTTTGAGCCTCAATCCTCTCCTTCTCTGGCTTTCGGAGGTAAACAGCAGCTTTGCCATAAATGGCCATCTCCGCGTCCGTACTCATGGTGGCGGCTTATGTCTGTGTATCAGTCAAGTCACACCAATCTCACAACTTTTTCCACTCAAAAATATTTTCTGCTGTTGCAAATAACCATAATCATAAACTACTGTTTAAATGTATTGTTAAATTATCTGGAGCAGACTGTCTCATTCAGCATTGGTCAATATAGAAGACACCAAATCTGTGTTTGCCCTTTTAGTCTCTTGTAATTTGGAGATCAACACTTATGCATGTTTTTAAAATAAGTGAATATCAATTGTTATACATACCTTCCCCTTTCTCTATGTAAAAAGAATATTTATGCTCCACAACCCTATGAAAAAACACAATTTAGTCAGTGAGTCAAACAGACAAATGTTTTTGCTTACTGTACTTTATATTTGAGTAGTAGAAATTTTCAGCTCAATGTAAACTCTGGATGCATTCAGTAAAAGTTTATAAATATACTTATTCATCTGAAATTACAATCCTTACAAGTCTTCAATATATATATTGAATTAATAATTCATATCAATATTATAAGCCTTAATAGTAGATAACCTCACCACAAGCAGGAACTTCACCCGTCTTCTACCACACTCTGAGGCTTCTCATCCCACTCCTTTTATACGATCTTGTTTGCTTAGTGGCAAAGATTCAATCATTCTAACAAGCCAAGTAAGGTTAGGATGACTAATGATTTATGACTCTAAATTTAGCTGAATCCCTGCGAAATTGAAATAGCTTTTAAATATTTTAACTGTTGAAGGGTTCATGGAGATGGACTGATATTAATGCCAGAGGTAAGAAGAATCATTGCATCAAACAGGATGTTGTGTTATCACCAACATGTCAGGGTATAAATAGCTTTGAAATTAACTTTATGAGTAGTGCCGCTTCACTTCATATCATGCTCTTACAACTATTATATCATGTAAATGTCCTTACATGCACTAAACTGGTGGCTGTGTGCAAGTCAATCACTTTTACGACTTACTCTAGGGAAATGTGCAGAGCAGCTAACTCTATTTTCATTTATATAAAGATCACAGTGATTAAGCGCCTGTTTTGACATGTTGCACAAAGTTTAGATCAGTGTTCCTTATTTGAAAAATGTCATCTCAGTAATCAGCCTCTCGTTAAAGCTTGGCTATGGTGAGGTTCTTGCTCATGATATCAAACACATCCATCTGATCGCTGATAATGTCATTTAGAGAACTTGTAATATTCAGACATTTAAAAATAAAGTATGCCAGCTTCATTGAAGCATGAAACCCTGGCATAAGCAGGGAAGATTTTAAGTATTTTACAGCTATTAAATTAACTGCTGTCAAAGTTTACCATTCCATAATTAAAGAGAATGCACAAACAAATCTTTAATTTCATTTAAGCAGTATTTATTAATAGTGTGTGACTGCAGTTTGTCCTCTGAACCCAAGCCATGTGTAGTTCCAGCGTTTGCTATGAGACACCTCTCCATGTTTTCCTGTAGAGCAGTTGTTGGGGCCTGCCATACTGCATCATGTAATTTAAGATGTTTTAAAGGCTACTTCATGATAGTGGTATTTGAAGTGGGGCTGTCTTGAATTAGAGAGACAGTTTGAGCTACATTAGTGGACTGTTCAATGGTAAAAATGATAACATAATTATAAATGTAACTGAAGACTGATTTTAGGACTATAAAAGGTACAAAATGTTTGTTATGAGAACACCATTCAGACAGTTTGCACAACTCATGTCTATTGCATGAGTAATCTCAATCCTTTTGAGATGAGGCTTACCACATGTGGCAAGGTACACAACGAGGACGCGGGCGGGATTCAATCCCCAGACTCCCAGGACTTACCCTACAAACTGTGAGACTTGGTCTCACAAATTAGAAGATGATTAAGGGCAATCTTGATGAAAAATGAATGAAATGAAATGAAAAATACTTTATTTGTCCCAGAAGGGAAATTCGACAATGTAAAAAGCTCTCTTTTTTTTCTTTTCTTTTTTCTTTTCTTTTCTTTTCTTTTCTTTTCTTTTCTTTTCTTTTCTTTTCTTTTCTTTCTTTTTTTTTAACAATATAACATTGATAATAATAATAATAATAAGTCAGTCGGTCAGTCAGTCTTGTTCTTTAGGGTGATGGCTGCTGGCAGGAATGAATTTCTGTATCTCTCTGTCCTACAGCGAACCTGACGCAGCCTCCCACTGAACACACTCTGTTGATTCTTCACCGTTTTGTGGAGAGAATGGGAAGAATCCTCCATCATCTTCATCAGCTTGTGCAGCATTCTTTTCTTAACAATCACAGAACCAGCTTTCTTGATCAGCTTGTTTATTTTCTTCAAGTCTCTGGTTCTGATGCTGCTTCCCCAGCAGATGGCTGCAAAGCTGATTGCACTTTCCATAACAGACTTGTAAAAGATCTGCAACATCTTGGTGCAGACGTTGAATGATCTCAGCTTCCTTAAGAAGTAGAGTCTGCTCTGACCTTTCTTGTAGATGTAGTTAGTATTGCATTTCCAGTCGAGTCTGTTGTCCAGCTGAACTGCAAGGTATTTGTAGTTCTCCACCACCTCCACCTCCTCTCCCAGGATGTAGACAGGACTATGCTGCTTATTCTTGCTCCTCCTGAAGTCAACAATCATCTCTTTAGTCTTGCTGGTATTTAAAGGAGTGATGACATAGCAGTTAAAAACTAGTTTATGTTGTTGGCATTACTGCATATGTAAATACTCCAAAGAAAAAAACGGCATTTTTTACAGCGGAGTATTGTTTTGAAACGCCAGACCTCACTTCCTCAGTAATACAGTTGGGTCCGGTGATGATATGGAGCTTTACCGGGAGACCACGTTGACTTCATTTTGGTTGGCTACACCTTATTTCGCTATGACCTTATTTGGAGAATCTAGGTCAAGCTGCGGTCGGAGTTTGCTAAAGGCTAACTGCTAGCAACATGGGCAGTTCAGATAGTGAGCTACGTTTATCAGACAAGACAGCATTTAGAAAATAAATAAACTTACAGGTAATGACAAGGTTGTGGTTGCCTCCCTCCCATCAGAAGTTTTCTTTTAAATCCATTTGTTTGAAAATCCAGACCTGACTGCACAGAAGTTACTACTAGCTCCATACACGAAGCTGAATCAGACAGGGAGGGGAGGGGGGGAGCGGACGGTGCATAAACCGTTAGGAGAGAGAGGGGGGGAGGGGAGCGCTGTTTACTTGATAGTGTGCTCTTACTGGAGCAATTAAATTACGTAGAATGATAGAACTACGTAGAATGACAGGCTGCTGTCTGATTCAACCGTTTCTGAGCAGAGAGACAAAGCTGACAGACCATAAACAGGAACTTTGATTCTCACTCTGGACATTCACATGGCCTCATCAGTGCACAACAGATCATATTATACCCCCAAAACCCCAGAAAAGTGAAATTTGATGTCATGGCACCTTTAAGATGAGCTGATTGTTTCCGCACCATTTCACAAACTGATTGACAAATTCCTTGTACTCGGCTTCTTGTCCATCACTGATGCACCCCACAACTGCAGAGTCATCAGAGTATTTCTGCAGATGACAGGATCAGAGTTGTACTGGAAGTCTGAGGTGTACAGTGGGAAGAGGAATGGTGAGAGTACAGTCCCTTGTGGTGCTCCAGTGCTGCTGACCACTATCTCAGACACACAACCTTTCAGTCTCACAAACTGTGGTCTGTTTGTTAGGTAGTCGTAAATCCAGGTGGTTGTGGTGGGATCCACCTGGAAGTTATGGAGCTTCTGACATAGCAAAGCAGGCTGAATAGTATTAAATGCACTCGAAAAATCAAAGAACATGACCCTCAAAGTAGGGCTGGACGATACGGACCAAAAGTCATATCTTGATATATTTAAGCTGAATATCGATATACGATATATATCCCGATATTTGTATCGCAAAGTGAGAGCAAATATTGCTCTGACCTATCACACTCCCGCCCTTCCTTCCTTCAGCCCCTCATGACCATCCCTACTAGACACTCACGAGCATGCCCCTCCTTCCTCCATCCCCCCTTTCCTCCAACCACTTACCCACATCTCCTCCCTCTTCCAGCCCAAGTTCCTCCCTCCCACATTTCCTCTTTCACACTCTCATTCATTATTCTCACTTACCCACCTCTCTCTTGCCCATGCCCTCGTGCCTCCCATCTCTGTATGCACCATAGAGCAGTGGGCTGCCATTTAAAGCACCCGAGGAGAAGTTGGTGGGCGTTAAGGACCTTGCTCAAGGACCCTGAGTGGTTCCCCTGAGTGCCATGTCAGGGATTCAAGCCCGGGTCCTCTGTGCCAAAGCCCGCAGGATTGCTACTGGGCTACCCACTTTCCCCCTTCTTTCTTCCCATTCCTACCATTCCTTCTTACCCATTCTTCTTTTATTTTGCCTTATTTCTAGCAAAATTAAAATTCTTTTGGCCAATTCACACTGGAACTTTGTTCTGACCTCCATGGGACGTCAAATTATATGGAATCCTTTTTGTTCCAGTACCAGGAACTTCTTCATGAATGGACACAAACTGAAAGCAGCAGAGACGGTGATGTAAAAGCAGCAATAATCTTTATTGTTTCAGAATCAGCTAAATCATATTTTATGATTTAACATGGTGGGGCAGAAGGTTCCTTACTCAGCATCCTTCCCCTGTTTTAAAAAAAGGGAGAAAGCATACAGTAACATGAGTTTCTTTTATTGATATATTTTTCTGATTAGAATTATAGCAGAGATATTTTTTATTTATATATAAACTACCAGTCAAATATTTGATCTTTTAAATAGTAGAGTTGGAAAAGTTTTAACTTGTAATGTATATATTTTAAACTTGCATAATTTAAACATTAGAGGAACAGTAGTGAAAATAGAACTAAAAACTCTATGCATTTGAAGAAACTTGAGGATATGATTAAAAAGAACAAACACAAATATAGTGAGTGGTCACTGAGCAAACATATTTACCTTGCCAGAGTCACGGCTTTTTGCTCTCAGCTTGTTGACCTGAGACTCTGCAATGTCAGCACGCTCCTCAGCCTCCTCCAGCTCATGCTGGATCTTCCTGCACTTGGAAAGATGAACATTGGCCTGCTCCTCCTAATATACAAAGAAAAATTCCATGCTTAAATGTAATAGACTCATCACTTATGAAATACATCAAATAATTATATAAAATAATTTTTTTTCTTCCTTACCGCCTCCTCAGCCTGCCTCTTGTAGGCCTTCACTTTGAGCTGCAACTTGTCAACCAGATCCTGCAGCCTGGCAACGTTCTTCTTGTCCTCCTCAGTCTGGAATAAAATGTCAATTTATATGTGAAATATGTGTGAAGCCAAGAATAATTTTAGAATACTATAAGGATCAAGGTTGTTGTACCTGATAGGTGAGCTCCTTCACTCTCCTCTCATATTTGCGAACTCCCTTAACAGCATCAACACCACGTCTCTGCTCAGCTTCAACCTCTGCCTCCAGCTCACGAACCTTTAGAAAATTATATACATATGTGAATTAGAAATTGTGTGAACAGTTTGTTTTTATAGATTTTCTCAGTTACATAAATCTGACATCATCCTTACTCTTGACTCCAGTTTCTGGAGCTGCTTCTTGCCACCCTTCATGGCCAGGTTCTCAGCCTCATCCAGGCGGTGCTGCAGGTCCTTAACAGCAACCTCAAGGTTCTTCTTCATCCTCTCCAAGTGAGCACTGGTGTCCTGCTCCTTCTTCAACTCCTCAGCCATCATAGCAGCCTAGAAAAAAGATATATTCAAGGTGGAAATGTTGGACAGTTCATTTAAAAGATTTTTTTTTTTTTTAAACTACCCAATGAAATTGAAACTTACATCAGTGATGGCCTTCTTGGCCTTCTCCTCTGCATTTCTTGCTTCCTGAACAGTGTCATCCACTTCACTCTGGACCTGAACCAGGTCAGCCTCAAGCTTCTTCTTGGTGTTCAGGAGACTTGTGTTCTAAAAGGATGAGATTTAGCTAAGTAATGTCTGGACTGATTTATGAGAATAGATCAGTGAAGTTTCAAAGAAGTTAACAGATTATTCACCTGAGAGTGCAGAAGTCCAACACGCTCGCTGGCATCCACCAGTTCCTGCTCAGCGACCTTGCGGCCTCTCTCTGTCTGTTCCAGAGCAGCTCTGAGTTCCTCAATTTCAGACACCATGAGACCGTTCCTGCGATCCACCATAGCAGCCTGTTCCTTGAGGTCATCCTGGGCTCTGACAGCATCATCAAGGTGCAGTTGAGCATCCTTGAGAAAAGCACAGATCATACACAGTATGTAACATAGATGGCAGAGTATAGTTGTTCTCCCTGCAGTGTCTCTTTGCCTGATGATACCTTCAGCTGTGCCTGCACGTTCCTCAGCTGTTTCTGGGACTCAGCAGCCTGGCGATTGGCGTGGCTCAGCTGAATCTCCATCTCATTCAGGTCTCCCTCCATCTTCTTCTTGATTCTCAGGGCATCGTTCCTGCTCCTGACCTCAGCATCCAGAGTGCTCTGCATGGAGTCAATCACCCTCTGGCTGTTCCTCTTGATCTGCTCCATCTCCTCATCTTTCTCTGCAAGCTTCCTGTCCACCTCACCCTTAATCTGGTTGAGCTCCAGCTGAACACGCAGGATCTTTGACTCTTCGTGCTCCAGGGTTCCCTGTTCATATCAAAAATAATTTATTTTCTCATTAATATCTAACTGGAATTTACTTTAAAAGGAATACCTCTGACAAAGATTCACCTCAGCCTCCTCAAGAGCTGTCTGGATTTCAGACTTCTCTGTCTCAACCTGCTTCTTGGCCTTCTCCAGCTCGTGGATGCTCTTACCAGTCTCACCAATCTGTTCAGTCAGATCTGAGATCTCCTCTGAAAGGATATGTTCAAGGGATATTTAGTTTAAAAATGCAAAATATAGACATGAGAATATGCTGAGAGAGTTTGTAGGAACTTACGCTGCAGGTTCTTGTTTTCACGCTTCATTGTCTCCAGTTGATCCAGGGCTTCCTCATAAGAGTTCTTCATCTTGAACAGTTCAGTGCTCAGAGAACGAGCCTCCTTTTGAGCTCCCTCAAGTTCAGCCTGACCCTCCTCATACTTCTGCTTCCACTCTGCCAGCACCTAAATAAAAACAGTTTATATCTGTAGCTATATTATCCATAAATAAAAAATAGATCTTGATCACCCAGATTAAAAGATGCTACCTTGTCAAAGTTCCTTTGCTTCTTGTCCAGGTTGGCAGCCAGGCCATTAGCTCTCTCAACATCAATCATAAGGTCCTCCACTTCACTCTGGAGCCTCTGTTTGGTCTTCTCCAGAGATGCACACTTGGAGTTCACAGCCTCAATCTGTTCCTCAGCCTCCTGAAGACGCTGGGCCAGCTTTTTTCTTAATTGATGAGAATAAAAATGTTTCTACTGTAAACCTTAAAGCACATGAACACGATTCAACAATGTTAAATGCATCTTACTGCTTTACAAATTCATGACCTAAACCACTGTCAGACTTGCACTGCGAAACATGAGCGGTATAGTCCGTCCGCTCTTTAAACTGACTCGTCTGTTCAAACATTGCAGACTTATCATGTCCCTGGTGCTTTCAGACATCAGAAAATGTTTCGGAAAAGTGAGCACAGCCCCACTCTCCTTTCAGCTCAGTCCAGAACCTTTTATTGTGCGTTCAGCCAAAACAACATGCTGCAATATTTTCACTCTTGTGACATGGGGTCCAGACGGTACATGTCGGCTCTCCGGGGTCGAAGACCGGTACGCATGTCTGAATGCAAGCGTTATAAAGGACAGAGTCCGCAATATTACCGCTTTCCAGTGCAAGTCTGAAAGGGGCTATAGATTCATTTAAACCCATCCTTAGATCAGAAAGATGTTTTTTAGGCACACGATGCCAGAATGCTACAATAAAAATAAATCCTTCTATGAATACCCACTTGGCTTCCTCAAGCTCCTCAGTGCGCTGGATAGCATCCGTTTCATACTTAGATCTCCACTGAGACACCTCGCTGTTGGCCTTGGACATACCACGCTGCAGTTCAGCCTTGGCCTCCTGCTCCTCCTCAAACTGCTCCCTCAGCAGATCACAGTCATGGCGGGCTGATTGCAGTCCATGGGCAAGAGCGTTCTTAGCCTGGTTCAAACACGAGGGGTAAAAATCAGCTTATCGTCTCAATTGTCTCCAGGCATTATCAAAATAAATTTCATTTCAAGGTTTCATACCTTGACCTCCTCTTCAATCTGCCTCTTGAGTTCCTCAATCTGCTGTGTGAAGGCCTGTTTGCCTCTTGTCAGCTGAGAGACCAGAGCTTCTTTCTCCTCAATCTGACGGCCAAACTCACCTTGTGTGAAAATGTTCATCAAACTAGTTTAAGTACACTTTCATGGTCATACACTGAATAAGTCTGCAGTAAAAAGCTGTGTCATACATACCATTTTCTGTGAGGAGACGTGCTTTCTGTGCGCTCACGTCATTGATTTGACGAACGTTCTCATCATTCTTGGTCTTAAGTTCACTGAGTTGGTCCTCAAGAGTACGGCACATCTTTTCAAGATTGCCCTAATGTGGAGGAGAGAAATGCAATCAGTAAGATTAAAGTTAAACTAATGAATATCTTATTTCCTTTAGATTATTGCAACATGTATGAATGTTTTGTGCACCTTTGCTTTAGCAACAGCCTCCATGTTGCTGGAGAGGTCATCAATCTCCATCTTGTATTCACTCTTTTCTTTCTCAAGCTTCTGCTTGACACGCTGCAGGTTGTCGATCTGCTCTCCCAGCTCAGCAACGCTGTCAGCCTGCTTCTTGCGCAGAGCTGCAGCAGTGGCTTCATGCTGCAGAGTAGACTCCTCAAGGTCACGACGGAGCTTCTGGAACTCAGCCTCACGCTTCTTGTTCATCTCAATCTGAGCTGCTGTGGCACCACCGGCCTCCTCCAGCCTCTCGCTGATCTCCTCAAGTTCCCTGGAGAGGTCAGCCCTCTGCTTCTCAACCTTGGCACGAGCAGCACGCTCAGCCTCAATCTCCTCCTCCAGCTCCTCAATGCGGGCCTGTTGGATGTGGAATATGTCAGTCTTGAGAAAACTATCACATGTAAAAGATGGAGTACTGTGTCATTCTACATAATGAATCAGTCACCTGAAGCTCCTTGATCTTCTTCTGGAGCTGAGCACCCATTGACTGCTCATCCTCAATCTTGCTGAGGAGTTGGCTGATTTCAAAGTCCTTCCTGTGAGAATAATGATGTGCAATGTGAGACATTTTACATGTCTAGAATATTAAAAAGTACATGAAAACATGTCATTTACTTTTTGATTTTCTCCTCAGACTGCTGCTTGTCATTCTCCAGATCCATGATGGATTCCTGAGCCAGTTTCAAGTCACCCTCCAGCTTCCTCTTTGCTCTCTCAAGGTCCATGCGAAGCTTCTTCTCTTGTTCCAGGGAACCCTCAAGCTGAAAATTGATAAGCAATTATTATTGTCATGTTGAAGTTAGTATATTGTTATTTTCTTGTCATTTCAAGGGTCTTTATGAACTTACATCATCAACTTGCTGCTCAAGCTTGGTCTTAGCCTTGGTGAGAGTGTTGACTTTGTCTTCCTCAGCCTGCAGGTCATCCAGAGTCTGCTGGTGAGCCTCCTGAAGGGCTTTCTTCTCCTTTGTCAGTTTGGCAATGCTCTCATCCTGAGAGGCCATCTCCTCAGTCAGGTTCTTCACCTACATCAGCAAGAAAAATGTTGTTATCACAAGATGACATTGTTCCTAAATGTTATCTGATCTGCATAAGATGTCTGATATTACAAACCTTGTTCTCAGTGGCATGTTTCTCCTTCTCCACCTTGGCCAAGGTAAGCTCCAGGTCATCAATATCTTTTTTCAGCTCAGAGCATTCATCCTCCAGCTTTCTCTTCTTGGCAGTAAGCTCAGCATTGATCTCCTCTTCATCCTCCAGTCTCTCAGTTGTCTCTTTGAGTTTGGCCTCCAGCTGAATCTTGCTCTTGATAAGTCCCTCACATCTCTCCTCAGCATCTGACAGATTCTCTGATTCCTAGTTTTCATTTGACAAAAGATTGATTGCACATTTTACATTTTCAAAAATTGCATATGAAGTACAACTCTTTAGAGATTTCCACTCACAGATGCCACTTGGAGCTGCAGATCATTCTTCTCCTGCAGAAGAGACACCATCTTCTCCTCCAGTTCCTTCTTCTTGGCCAAAGCAGCAGCCAAGTCTGTTTTCATCTTTTCATAGTTCTCCTTCATCTGGGCCAGCTCCTTCTCAGTCTCAGCACTCTTCAGGAGAGGCTTGATCTTGTAGTACACCTTCATCCATGGCCAGTGTTTGACATTCATGAATGAGCGGACGTTGTACTGGATGGTATAGATGGCTTCCCTGTGAACATAAAGTTTTTTGTTATTAAAAAGAGGATTCCTCATGATTCATGGCATGGTTAATTGTCATTTAATCTCTACATGCCTCCTCTCCATCATCTTAACAAACTCCTTCCTCATGACATAACCACGGCAGAGAGCCTGAGTCATTGTGACCAAAGTTGCCAGCTTTTCATCTCTCATCTCCTCAAGTGTACCCAGCAGACCAGCCTTGAAGAACACCTGAACAAATCCAGCAAAAATCACATTATTCCAGCAGCATGTGTCCAATATTATTAAATGGTGAATCCCAAGAAACTCACCTACACTTCCATGGAGACAATTTTTTTCCCATGTAACAGGACCAAATTCTAAGCAGTTATTGCAAGTGATTGGTGTTGCTTCAAATGTGATAGCTACATTTTTGACATCAAAACAATTTCTCAAAACAATGCATCCACAGAACGTCTGGAGGGGTTCAGCATGAAGGTATTTTACAGATTTTTTTTAATACTGTATTAATACTGGTTTATATTAATTTTGATGTTTCCATTATTTAGATATTTACATTACTATGCCAAAAGGCTCAATGAAACATTCTTCACCATTAGCGTTAGTTCAGGAGTTGCATGCGCAACTGCTCAATTGCGCTGTGTATAAGTAGCATCTTTCGTTCCTTTCATTTCTCAAGTTCATTTGGAAAAAAATGGAAGGAGGATGATAAATCAAAGCACTTACCTTGGTGTGTCCAAATCTGTACTCATCATGATTAACATCAATAGATCCAAGCAGCTTCTCTGAGGCCTTCTTGTTGTCAATGAACTGGCCTTCAGGGATGACACTGGCATTCAGTACCTTGTATCTGTTGCGAGAGAAATGATGGTAAAAAGAAATCATTATATTCAATGGTTAATTATGGTATATTGATAATATTAATTCATGAGCTGTAGTGAAATTAAGTGAAATAAACTTCACCTCTGTTTGAAGTCACCATAGAGGATTCTGCTGGGGAAACCTTTCCTGCAGATTCTGATACCCTCCAGCACACCGTTACACCTGAGCTGGTGGATGACCAGGAAGTTCTCCATCAGACCTGTAGAATAAAACTTTCTCAATTATAACTGATGAATTAATGAGAAAATAAATAAAGAATAAACCATGAAATCAACACTGTGACAATGAAATAATGTGTCTTTTGTACCTGGAGTCTTGGACTCATTGGGAATCAGGCAGCGCACAAAGTGAGGATGGGTGCTTCTCAAGTTTGTCATCAGCTTGCCCAAGTTCTCCTGTCAGTACAAAGAAGTGAATATTTGTCATACAAGCCAAGAAATGTGATTTTAAACTTCAATAGTTTTTTGGGTTTTTTTTCTCAAACCTTACCCTGAACTGTGAAGACACAGTCTGCATGGAACCACCCTTCTTCTTGCCTCCCTTCTTGCCAGGCTCTGTTTTTCAGAAACATTTTGTCAGAATCTTGAAATTGACATTAAACTTAATCAAATGTACAGAAAGAAGAAAACATACAACACAGTTTACTTTGTCAAAATTCTTACCCTCAGGAGCAGCAGGAGGATAAATGACGGCCAGCAGTTTACATGAGGACTTCTGGTACAGCTGCACGACAGAGTCATTCAGTGGGTCCTTGTTCTTGTCCAGCCAACCAGCGATGTTGTAATCCACAGTACCAGCATAGTGCACCAGGGAGAAGTGGGCCTCAGCCTTGCCCTTGGCAGGCTTTGGCTTCTCAAAGGCTTTGGTCTTGCCAAGATGCTGGTCATACAGCTTGTTCTTGAAGGAAGTGTCAGTGGCCTTGGGGAACATGCACTCCTCTTCAAGGATGGAGAAGATGCCCATGGGCTTGATTGGCATGGAAAAAAAGGGAGAGGGGATAATTAATCAACAGCGCTCTCAAGTTATACTCTAGTTTGTTTTGCATAATATAGATTTAGAAAAATAATTGTTTACCTTTTCAATCAGCTCAATGCAGGCAGCCAAGTCCATACCAAAGTCAATGAACTCCCAGACAATGCCCTCCTTCTTGTACTCCTCCTGCTCCAGGACAAACATGTGGTGGTTGAAGAACTGTTGCAGTTTCTCATTGGTGAAGTTGATGCACAGCTGCTCCAAGGTGTTGAACTGTAAATGGACAAACAAAAGATCATAATAAGAAAACAGACCATTGATAAAAGAACCGGACGCAATTTACTTTAAATGAAGCCTACATCAAAGATTTCAAAGCCAGCAATGTCCAAGACACCAATGAAGAAATTCCTTTGCTGCTTGGTGTCCAACATCTGGTTGATACGGATGACCATCCACAAGAACATCCTCTCATAGATTGACTTGGCCAGAGCAGTGACAGAGTTTAGCACCTAACGAAAAACAAGGACATAAGTTGATGAACGTCATTCACGTTTGTTAAAAGGCTTGAATGCTCAGCCTGCATCTATATTTATTAAACAAACAATATTAATTGATTCTTTACTTTTTTACCAACATCTATTATAGCAACTAATTTATAATGGATTCAACGTTCTGGAGAAAACCAATAATAAAATGACTGTATTGATTATTTGGAAGTAGCTAGAGTAATCTGTTTCTGTAAAGTAGTATTAATTTCTCTTGTTTACCTGAGGCACAGTCTGTCCCTTGGTGACAAATTCATTTCCGACCTTCACTCTGGGATAGCACAGAGCCTTCAGCATGTCAGCAGAGTTCAGACCCAACAAGTAAGCAACCTTGTCAGCATCTAAAAAAATCGTTTATAAAAAAAAAGCACAGAGTAGGAGATACTAATTGTCAATCATGAACTTATTCCAATGTGGTTAAAACACAAATATTTCCTTGTATATACTCACCCTCTGTGCCATCAGGCTCAGCCTGCTCCTCACGCTGCTTCTGCTTGAACTTCATGTTACCATGGTGAAGAACAGCACCAGTCAACTTGTAGATGTACATCTTCTCCTCAGCTGTGAAGCCCAGGATGTCAATGGCATTCTGTTATGAAAGAAGAAATCATGTGTAATGTCACAGTTTTAGGGTTTGCTTTTAAATGCTATTTTGATGCACATCTAAATATCCTGTAAATATCCACTATTTATACACCACCTGTTACAAGTTTGGACAGAGTGTTTCAGACTTTTGACTGGTAGTAAGTGAGTGAAACATCACTTACATCAGTGGCTTCCAGCTCTTCTTTGTCATCAATGCTGGCCACAGTGATCTGACCCATGCTGCACATGGGGAAGTCATAGGGGTTGGTTGTGATGAGTGACATTTCTGAAAATCAGTGAAAGAAAAGTTGTTGTTTTTTAATGTGACATTTTTTCTGGCACGTTGCAAGAGCTCAGTCTGGTCAGTCTGGGCTCCCTCCATTGGAAAGTGATTTCCAGTGCGAGACAAGAGGCGGTACTAACAGGAACAAAGCAGCAAGTTGTTGCGGTTTTAAGGACATGTGGAGCTCATTTAAGACATCAGAAAGGGCATCGCTATATAGTCACTCCTCTGTGTAACCATAAACAGTCACTCCTCTGACTGCATATGGTAAGAGAATTGAGTTACCAAAAAAGACGTGTCGTAAAGTTCCGCCTCTTGCGGTGTGATTTTTTTACCAGAGTGAAAATCATTTCCCAATGGAGGGAACCCAGACTGACTTGCTGTGTTTTTCATACTTGGCATTGGTCAGGCTGGTGTACCAGGCTACAGTCTGCTTACCGATCAGCTCAGGCTTGTGGTTTGTCATCATCTGGTAGAAGATGTGGTAGCCTCTCTCATCAGGAAGCTGGAATGTCACTCTAGACTTCTCCAGCAGATCTGTAAATTTTGTCCATCACTTTAAAATTTTTGCAATTTAAAACAGCATTACATGGATTCTCATTGAGAATGACATGAGAATTACTTACATGTCTCAATATCAGCACTAGCCAGTTTGCCGGTAGTGCCGAAGTGAATCCTGATGAATTTACCCTGTTTGGAACAATCAAATATTTAAGGTTCACCCACTTTGTCAATGTTTAGCAAGATAATCACCATATAAAACTGATTCTGTACTTACAAAACGGGAGGAGTTGTCATTCCTCACAGTTTTGGCATTACCGTAAGCCTCCAGCAGGGGATTGGCAGCAATGATCTGATCCTCCAGTGACCCCTATAATCCAAGTTTAGTTCTTGTATTAGAAAAGGACTATTTTGTATGTATTCTGTAATGTCATAGATGTCACAACTAACCTGCATCTTGCCAGGTTGTGCTTTTTTCTCTCCTCCTCCAACAGAGATTGTTGCGAAGTACTGAATGACACGCTTGGTGTTTACAGTCTTTCCAGCACCAGATTCTCCACTGGGTATAGACACAGATTTGTAAGTATTTGATCTCTAACTTCATTTAATTTGAACAAAGTCAATGAATGCGATACTCACGTAATCAGGACAGACTGGTTCTCCCTATCTGTTAATGTGAAAAAACAGCATTTACTAAGTATAGAAGGCATACCCACCATACTCATGATGAAACAAATGATTCTTCATTAAGGACCTACCAGTAAGCATGAACTGATAAGCGTTGTCAGAGACAGAGAAGATGTGGGGTGGAGCCTCCATACGCTTCTTGCCTCTGTAGGCAGATACAACCTCAGAGTCATACACTGGGAGCCACTTGTAGGGGTTCACAGTTGCACAGAACAACCCAGAGTAGGTCTGCAAGAAGTTATGGAGATTTCATGCTAATATCATTTCGGAAACAACAATAGTCATTTTCAGTATTTCTGTTTGGGCTTAAGTGAGATTGTCTTACGTAGATCATCCATGCTGCATAACGCTCTTTGAGATTGTACAACACAGAGGCTTCATTGAGATGGGTCATCATGGCCATGTCCTCAATTTTGTCGAACTTGGGAGGGTTCATTGGAGAGACGTCATCTTCTTTAACTGTCCTCTCCTGCAGCAGGACATTTCCCACAGTTAGAAGTTATCACACTTAACTCCCAGTTGAATGTGACTTTACTGTACCAACCTCCTCGGTGTCCAAGACTTTGACGGTGACTTTGCCACCATCTTTCTTGAGGATTGTTGCCTTCAAGTACAGCTCTTTGGCATCTGCTACATAACAGGCAGCCTTGGCATCGAAAGGTTTGCTTTGAGCCTCAATTCTCTCCTTCTCTGGCTTTCGGAGGTAAATGGCAGCTTTGCCATAAACGGCCATCTCTGCGTCTGTACTCATGGTGGCGGCTTATGTCTGTGGATCAAGTCACACAACATCAGTCTCACAAGTTTTTCACTCAAAGATATTTTCCGCTGTTGCAATTGACCAATATAACTACTGTTTAACTGTACTTCTAACTTATCCAAAGCACTCAGTCCCATTCAGCTTAATATAAAAGAGACCAAGTCTGCATCTGCCCTTTTATGTGCTGGGCTTTTAGTTTGGATTTAATTTGGATATGTTCTCTTAAGTGCTATGGTACAACATGCATATCTATGTTTTCAATAAAAGGAAGATCAGTTGCTGTACATACCTTACCCTTTCTCTATGTATAAAGAATTTTTTTTCTCCACAACCCTGTGAAAAAACATGATTTAGTCAGTGAATCAAACAAGCTAATTTAAACCATTTAAACTTTGCTTATGCTTACTGTATTTTTGATTAGCAAGAAATATTACAATGTAAGTTTTATGAAAACTCTGGATTTATTAACAGTATGTCAATATATTTGTCAATATTAAATTTAAAAATTTAAAAACTTCTTAATTGAATTTAGAATACATATCAGTGTTATCAGCCTTAATAGTAGATAGCCTCACCACAATCAGGAACCTCACTGGTCTTCTTCCACACTCTGAAGCTTCTCCTCCACTTCTTATATATGATCTTGTTTGCATATGTGGCAACGATTCAAGTATTTTAACAGGCCAAGTAAGGTTAGAAGGACTATGATTTATGACACCAACTTTAGCTGAATTGGTGCAGAAATTTAAATAGCTTTTAAATACATCCATATACTGTTGAAGGGTTCCTGGAGATGGACTTATATTATTGCCATAGGTAAATAAAATCATTGCATCAAAAAGGATGCTGTTGTATTATCACAAATATGTCAGGGTATAAATAGCTTTAAAATGAACTTAATGAGTAGTGTTACTTCACTTCATATCATCCTATAACAACTGTTATATCCTATAAACGTCCTTACATGCACTGAACTTGTGGCTATGTGCAAGTCATTCACTTTTATGGCTTGCTCTAAAGGGAAATGTGCAGAGCAGATGTATAAAAAGATCACAGTAATTAAGCACCTGTTTTGACATGTTGCAAATGTTCAGATCAGTGTTCCTTATTTGAAAAAATCTCAGTAATCAACCTGTCATAAAAGTTAGGTTGTGGTGAGGTTCTTGTTCATGATATCAAATGTGTCCATAGCTAATACTATATGAAATAAGTCAGTAAAAAAAAAAAAATTTACTTAGACATTTAAAAGTAAACTATGCTTCATTGAAGGATGAAACTGGGATAAGTAGGGAGGATTTTTCACATTTCACAACTATTAATGAACTACTGTCAAAGTTAACAATACCATAATTAAAGAGAATGTGCATACAAATATATGATTTGATCTAAGTAGCATTTATTAATAGTGTGTATCTTTAGTTTGTCCTCTAAATCAAGCCAAGTGTGGAGTTCCAGCGTTTTCTATGAGACACCTCTCCATGTCTTCATGTGGAGCAGTTGTAGGGGCCTTCCATACTGCATCATGTAATTTAAGATGTTTTACAGGCTACTTTATGATAGTGGTATTTAAAGTAGGGGTGTCTTGAATTAGAGAGAGCTCAAAGTTTGAGCTACATTAGTGGACTGTACATTGGTAAAATGATAAAACTTTTATAAATGTACAGTAACTGAAGACTGATTTTAGGACTATGAAATTACATTCTGACATTGTGAAAGAAATTTTGTAAAATTTTATATGATTGCTAAAATGATAAGCCATGATTAGGATGCATATAACAATAATATACTATATTTACTTTAGCATTATGCATATAATCTGACATGATTTTTTTCTTTTCCTTTTTGTCACACTTATAGTATTTGCCTTACCTTTGACTAACTTTAAACTAGTAAACTTTTAAGTAAATTTTTTGAAAAAGTTATGTTTATTCAATTCAGAACAGTCAGAGTTAACGCTTTATCAACACATTAACTTTGACATTGTCGTTAAAAATTCTTTTTTATATTTCTTTTTAACACACAATGAATGCTCTCGCAGTCTGTTCCCCACCTGTCACCAAGCTTTAGGAAGTTGCATACAATTACACTGCGGTTGCAGAAATGACTGCCGAAAAGGGACTTTCAAACAGAAAGTTTAGCTTTGAAGTTTTGCCAGCATTAAAAAAAACAAACAAACAAAAAGAAAAACATGGGATGTTAAGTTAACATTATAAGCTCGTGAGTCCAGCAAGCATGATACCATCATTATTCACAGAGATCCCAATCTCAATCCTTTGGAGACCCTCTGTTGAGATTGACAGAAAATTAAAAGAAAAAACATGTGACCATTTTTGGATTGTTCATATGAGTCTACATGCAGCATTGCCCCTACCCAAAGTGAGGCCCCAGCCAAGAGGCTTAATGCCTTTATGGGCAAATTAGTGCATCCAGACCAGACAGGGTTTATCCCAAACAGAAACTCCTTTCACAACCTAAGACATGTCCTTAATGTTATGCACTGTACTAGACCACCCACTCAAGACCTTGTCATCCTTAGCTTAGATGCCGAAAAGGCGTTTGACCGGGTGGAATTCCCCTATCTATTTGCTATCCTGGAAAAGTTTGGGTGTGGCCATACATTTCTGTCCTGGATCAAACTACTGTACAATAATCCATGTGCTAAGATACTTACAAATCGGACACTGTCTGCTCCATTCCAGCTGGGTAGAGGTACTAGACAGGGTTGTCCACTTAGTCCATTGCTCTTCGCCTTAGCCATAGAACTGCTCACAGAAAGTATCCGTGCACATCCTGGGATACATGACTATGACACAGAATGCACTAAGAACAAGATCTCTTTGTATGCAGATGACATATTGTTATACATCACAGAACCACAAATAACCATCCCTTCAGTATTGGAGGTGTTTAGCTCGTTTGGTACTTTCTCTGGATATAGGATTAACTGGGGTAAAAGTGAGCTGTTACCAATACGATTAGGAGACCAGGAGTGGCTCAAACAGCTCCCTCTGCGGGTAGTCCAGGACAGCTTAACTTACTTAGGAGTGACTATCACCAAGAACTACAGCGCCCTTTATAAGGCCAATTTTCCAGCCTTGCTAAGAAAACTGGAACACAATATTCAGTTTTGGAGAACGCTACCAATTCCCCTTCTGGGCAGAGTCAACACCATTAAAATGATCTACCCATATTTCTCACTAAATCTTTCTTGAAGAAGATAGACTCCATCATTCTTCCTTTCATATGGAACTACAAAGCACACAGAATTAAAAAAGAACATCTCTGTAAACATAAATCTATTGGAGGGCTAGCACTACCCGATTTCAAGCATTACTATTGGGCTGCTGGGTTGCGCTCTATTGCACACTGGTTGGAGGATGCCCCTTCACCCTTCAGTGGGTGTGAGATGGAGCGTGAGGACTGTTTACCATATTCTATAAGAGCAGTTATATTAGCACCTGTGAAGATAAGCAGAGCATGTTACAAGAATAATCCTATAATTCATGACACGATTAGGATATGGAAACAACTGAAAAAGCATTTCAATCTTGGTGTGCTGTCCTCTCTGTTCCCGATAGCGACCAACCTGACCTTCATCCCCTCCACTTTTGATGGAGCATTCAATGTGTGGAGGGAGTCAGGGATAAGAAGCATTGGGGACTTATACATTAGGGGCACTTTTGCCTCTTTTCAACAACTCCAGGAGAAATTTGAATTGCCGAAGAACCATTTCTTCAGATATCTCCAAATTAGAAATGATGTCAAAACACACCTCCCTGACTTTGAAACATCAACACCCAATGCTTTGGAGATCTCCATTAAAATGTTTGCCAGGTCCCACTCTATGATATCTCAACTGTATGATATACTGCTGAGCATGGGGTCACCAAAAACAAACGCCCTAAAAGACAAATGGGAAACAGAGCTTGGAACCCAAATACCTCACTCTGTGGGAAGAATGCCTTGAGCACATACATGACTGTTCCATTAACTCCCGGCACTGTTTGATACAATTTAAAATTCTACATAGGCTACATTACTCCAAGGCCAAGCTGCATAAAATATTCCCAGACATATCGCCACTGTGCGTCAAATGTGAATGCGCGGGGGGGATGGGGTCTGTCGTTTGTTGTCTTTTATTTTCAGTACTATTATTCTTGTGTTTATATTATTGTCTATTATTATATTGTTTTTTTTTATTATTATCCCTATTTTTTATTATTGATATTGTCACTATGCCTTTTTGTTGTTTGTGTGTGTCAGACTTTTTCTTAAAAGAAACATGTATATGTCAGTTCAAGTGCCTTGATGAAAGAAATGTTTCACAATAAATATATTTGAAAACAAAGTGAGGCCCCAAGCAAAGGGTCCAAATGAGCCCCCCCCCACCTCAGGCCACTGTCCATAACTGATAAAATGTACGAGCATAGGTTTGGGCAATAGGTGGAAAATTGATTAAGGCCTCTAATGTGCCACTAAAGAATTCACTGGAGTTTCTAATAACTTGACAGAAACATATTGTTTAGTTAACAGACCAGTTTGGGCCTTCCAAACACTGTTGTACATTTCATGGTAGAATTAGAGCTTTTCAGTTGCAAGACATGGCCATTAATCAGTTCTTAGCAAGAAAAATTATACAATTTTTACGCTTAATTCCACCTTAGAAAGGTATGGGAGGAAGCAGGATTAGTTTATCAGAAATCTAGCCTATACATGATTTTCCTAAATTTTTTTTTTTTTCTTTTAATTGACATTTATAGAGGCATTTCAGTTTATGGGAAGCAACACCACTTCTGAAGCCTATTTTTACCTTAATCCACTTTAAAAATATTCAAAGTAAAATGACACCATTGAAATGACACTTTAGTTAGGATTGAATATATAAATCATATTGATTGAACCAACGTCAAAAAGTAACACGTAGAATAGTAAAGCAGAAACATCCCTGAAAATTGTTACAACTCATCTCCTCGTCTGCACCAGTATCAGTTAAAGCAGTGAAGCCCTAACGTGTCACAAATACACAGTTAATTGTCAGCATGACTATAATGTCAAGTGAAATTGCGAGTTACGCCGGTTTGATACTGAGTGGAGCAGCTGCAGACGATGACACTGAGGGAAACTTGGAGACATGGTATTAAAAAGCTGCACACGACTAAAACTCACAGCAAGGCCAGGTTCCACCGTGTAAAGGTTCTGCAACTATTTGTTGGCAAGGCAAGTTTATTTGTACAGCACATTTCATGTACAGGACAATTTAAAGTGCTTTACATAAATCATTATAAGCATTACAGCAGGATGCAAAAGGGAAAAAAACAAAACAAATATTTCTCTTGTACCTCAGAGAAACATTCTAGCATTTGGTCATGTGAAGGGGTCATGTTGTAAATTGTTATGGTGATATAAACTTTTTGTTGTGATTGGTGTCCCATCCATTCATCCATTGTCTTTGCCCACTTATTCCAGTGCACGGTCATAGGAGGTCTGGAGTCTAACCCAGCAGCTACTGGGGTGGGAGGCAGGGTACACTGTGGGCAGGTCACCAGTCCATTCATTTAAGGTACTGGGGGTTGGTGTTTCTCACCACAAATTAGTCTGTGTTAATTATTACAGAATTATTTGGTCATGTAATCTCAATTATGTAGAACTTGATTTGTTCCAGTGTCAGGCTTTTAGTGAATGGAAAAGAATTGAAAGCAATACAGACAGCGTTGTGAAAGCAGCAATAATTTTTATTATTTGTCAATGAAATCATATTATATGATTCAACATGGCAATACAGAATGTCCTTTTACTCTGCAGCCTCCTTTCCCTGTTAAAAAAAGGGGAGAAAGTGTTGAATGAGTTTGTGTTATTTATATATTTATATTATTAGAATGATATTTATTAATATATATTTTATTTCTATATACACTACCAGTCAAACATGTGGTGACACCCTTTGGATTTGATTGGAAGTTTGGAAAACCTATGACTGGTAGTGTGTATACTGAAAACTTGCATTATTTAAACATAAGGAAAGCAGTGCTGAGAAGATAACTCAAAACTCTATGTATTAATATGTACATTTGAAGAAACTTGAGGATATAATTAAAAAAAGTAAAATGAAAAGTGAATGGTCACTGAGTTAACATATACTGTATTTACCTTGCCAGAGTCCCGGCTTTTTGCTCTCAGCTTGTTGACCTGAGACTCTGCAATGTCAGCACGCTCCTCAGCCTCCTCCAGCTCATGCTGGACCTTCCTGCACTTGGAAAGATGAACATTGGCCTGCTCCTCCTGGAATACAAAGGAAAATAAAATGCTCAAATGTAATAGGAGGCTCAAAGACTGATGACTTATAGAATACATCAAATGATAATATAAAGTAATTTTTTTCTTCCTTACCGCCTCCTCAGCCTGCCTCTTGTAGGCCTTCACTTTGAGCTGCAACTTGTCAACCAGATCCTGCAGCCTGGCAACGTTCTTCTTGTCCTCCTCAGTCTGAAATAAAATGTCAATTTATATGTGAAATATGTGTGAAGACAAGAATAATTTTAGAATACTATAAGTTTGAGGTTGTTGTACCTGATAGGTAAGCTCCTTCACTCTCCTCTCATATTTGCGGACTCCCTTAACAGCATCAACACCACGTCTCTGCTCAGCTTCAACCTCTGCCTCTAGCTCACGAACCTTTAGAAAATGAAAGGAATGTATGAATTAGAAATTTTATGTTTAGTATGTTTTTAAAGATTTGCACAGTTACAGAAATCTGACATAATCATCCTTACTCTGGACTCCAGTTTCTGGAGCTGCTTCTTGCCACCTTTCATGGCCAGGTTCTCTGCCTCATCCAGGCGGTGCTGCAGGTCCTTAACAGCAACCTCAAGGTTCTTCTTCATCCTCTCCAGGTGAGCACTGGTGTCCTGCTCCTTCTTCAACTCCTCAGCCATCATAGCAGCCTAAAATTAAAAACAACATTTAAGGTTAAATTATTGGAAAGTTTACTTATGATTTTAAAAAGCAAAACAAAAAAGTACCACGTAAAATTGAAACTTACATCAGTGATGGCCTTCTTGGCCTTCTCCTCTGCATTTCTTGCTTCCTGAACTGTGTCATCCACTTCACTCTGGACCTGAACCAGGTCGCCCTCAAGCTTCTTCTTGGTGTTCAGGAGACTTGTGTTCTAAAAGGATGAGATTTAGCTAAGTAATGTCTGGCCTGATTTATGAGTTTAGATTAGTGAAGATTCAAAGAAGTTAACAGATTATTCACCTGAGAGTGCAGAAGTCCAACACGCTCGCTGGCATCCACCAGTTCCTGCTCAGCGACCTTGCGGCTTCTCTCTGTCTGTTCCAGAGCAGCTCTGAGTTCCTCAATTTCAGCCACCATGAGACCGTTCCTGCGATCCACCATAGCAGCCTGTTCCTTGAGGTCATCCTGGGCTCTGACAGCGTCATCAAGGTGCAGTTGAGCATCCTTGAGAAAAGCACAGATCATACACAGTATGTAACATAGATAGCAGAGTATAGTTGTTCTCCCTGCAGTGTCTCTTTGCCTGATGATACCTTCAGCTGTGCCTGCACGTTCCTCAGCTGTTTCTGGGACTCAGCAGCCTGGCGATTGGCGTGGCTCAGCTGAATCTCCATCTCATTCAGGTCTCCCTCCATCTTCTTCTTGATTCTCAGGGCATCGTTCCTGCTCCTGACCTCAGCATCCAGAGTGCTCTGCATGGAGTCAATCACCCTCTGGCTGTTCCTCTTGATCTGCTCCATCTCCTCATCTTTCTCTGCAAGCTTCCTGTCCACCTCACCCTTAATCTGGTTGAGCTCCAGCTGAACACGCAGGATCTTTGACTCTTCGTGCTCCAGGGTTCCCTGTTGATGTCAAGAAAGAAATTATTTAGTTTTTTATTCCTAAATGAATTTTCCTGTAAAAGGAATTCCTCTGACAAAGATTTACCTCAGCCTCCTCAAGAGCTGTCTGGATTTCAGACTTCTCTGTCTCAACCTGCTTCTTGGCCTTCTCCAGCTCGTGGATGCTCTTACCAGTCTCACCAATCTGTTCAGTCAGATCTGAGATCTCCTCTGAAAGGATATGTTCAAGGGATATTTAGTTTAAAAATGCAAAATATAGAAATGAGAATATGCTGAGAGAGTTTGGTAGGAACTTACGCTGCAGGTTCTTGTTTTCACGCTTCATTGTCTCCAGCTGATCCAGGGCTTCCTCATAAGAGTTCTTCATCTTGAACAGTTCAGTGCTCAGAGAACGAGCCTCCTTTTGAGCTCCCTCAAGTTCAGCCTGACCCTCCTCATGCTTCTGCTTCCACTCTGCCAGCACCTAAATGAAAACAGTTTATATCTCTAAGTGATTCATCCATAAATACAAAATCAATTTAATGTCTCGATCACACAGATTAAAAGATGCTACCTTGTCAAAGTTCCTCTGCTTCTTGTCCAGGTTGGCAGCCAGGCCATTGGCTCTCTCCACATCAATCATAAGGTCCTCCACTTCACTCTGGAGCCTCTGTTTGGTCTTCTCCAGGGATGCACACTTGGAGTTTACAGCCTCAATCTGCTCCTCAGCCTCCTGAAGACGCTGGGCCAGCTTCTTCCTTTAATAGAAAAACAAAACACCACTCTGTAGATTCTTGTAAACCCAACCTTTGACCAGCAAGTTGTGGTTTAGACACATGATGCTACAATACTACAATTAAAAACATTTCCTTCCATAACTGTTACTCACTTGGATTCTTCAAGCTCCTCAGTGCGCTGGATAGCATCAGTTTCATACTTAGTTCTCCACTGAGACACCTCGCTGTTGGCCTTGGACATACCACGCTGCAGTTCAGCCTTGGCCTCCTGCTCCTCCTCAAACTGCTCCCTCAGCAGATCACAGTCATGGCGGGCTGATTGCAGTCCATGGGCAAGAGCGTTCTTAGCCTGGTTCAAACACGAGGGGTAAAAATCAGCTTATTGTCTCAATTGTCTCCAGGCATTATCAAAATAAATTTCATTTCAAGGTTTCATACCTTGACCTCCTCTTCAATCTGCCTCTTGAGTTCCTCAATCTGCTGTGTGAAGGCCTGTTTGCCTCTTGTCAGCTGAGAGACCAGAGCTTCTTTCTCCTCAATCTGACGGCCAAACTCACCTTGTGTGAAAATGTTCATCAAACTAGTTTGAGTACACTTTCATGATCATACACTGAATAAGTCTGCAGTAAAAAGCTGTGTCATACATACCATTTTCTGTGAGGAGACGTGCTTTCTGTGCACTCACATCATTGATCTGACGAACGTTCTCATCATTCTTGGTCTTAAGTTCACTGAGTTGGTCCTCAAGAGTACGGCACATCTTTTCAAGATTGCCCTAATGTGGAGGAGAGAAATGCAATCAGTAAGATTAAAGTTAAACTAATGAATGTCTTATTTCCTTTAAATTATTGCAACATGTATGAATGTGCTGTGCACCTTTGCTTTAGCAACAGCCTCCATGTTGCTGGAGAGGTCATCGATCTCCATCTTGTATTCACTCTTTTCTTTCTCAAGCTTCTGCTTGACACGCTGCAGGTTGTCGATCTGCTCTCCCAGCTCAGCAACGCTGTCAGCCTGCTTCTTGCGCAGAGCTGCAGCAGTGGCTTCATGCTGCAGAGTAGACTCCTCAAGGTCACGACGGAGCTTCTGGAACTCAGCCTCACGCTTCTTGTTCATCTCAATCTGAGCTGCTGTGGCACCACCGGCCTCCTCCAGCCTCTCGCTGATCTCCTCAAGTTCCCTGGAGAGGTCAGCCCTCTGCTTCTCAACCTTGGCACGAGCAGCACGCTCAGCCTCAATCTCCTCCTCCAGCTCCTCAATGCGGGCCTGTTTGATGTGGAATATGTCAGTCTTGAGAAAACTATCACATGTAAAAGATGGAGTACCGTGTCATTCCACACAATGAATCAGTCACCTGAAGCTCCTTGATCTTCTTCTGGAGCTGAGCACCCATTGACTGCTCATCCTCAATCTTGCTGAGGAGTTGGCTGATTTCAAAGTCCTTCCTGTGAGAATAATGATGTGCAATGTGAGACATTTTACATGTCCAGAACAATAGTGAATGTTTTAAAATAGAAGATAAAAACATTTGGTTACTTTTTGATTTTCTCCTCAGACTGCTGCTTGTCATTCTCCAGATCCATGATGGATTCCTGAGCCAGTTTCAAGTCACCCTCCAGCTTCCTCTTTGCTCTCTCAAGGTCCATGCGGAGCTTCTTCTCTTGTTCCAGGGAACCCTCAAGCTGAAAATTGGAAAGGAATTATTATAATTATGTTTAAGAAAGAATATGGTCTTTTCAGGGGACTTTATGAACTTACATCATCAACTTGCTGCTCAAGCTTGGTCTTAGCCTTGGTGAGAGTGTTGACTTTGTCTTCCTCAGCCTGCAGGTCATCCAGAGTCTGCTGGTGAGCCTCCTGAAGGGCTTTCTTCTCCTTTGTCAGTTTGGCAATGCTCTCATCCTGAGAGGCCATCTCCTCTGTCAGGTTCTTCACCTACATCAGAAGAAAAATGTTGTTATCACAAGATGACAGTGTTTTTAAATGTTATCTGATCTGCATAAGATGTCTGACATTTACAAACCTTGTTCTCAGTGGCATGTTTCTCCTTCTCCACCTTGGCCAAGGTAAGCTCCAGGTCATCAATATCTTTTTTCAGCTCAGAGCATTCATCCTCCAGCTTTCTCTTCTTGGCAGTAAGCTCAGCATTGATCTCCTCTTCATCCTCCAGTCTCTCAGTTGTCTCTTTGAGTTTGGCCTCCAGCTGAATCTTGCTCTTGATAAGTCCCTCACATCTCTCCTCAGCATCTGACAGATTCTCTGATTCCTAGTTTAAAAAAGATTGATTGCATATTAACATTTCAGATAGAACATATAAAGTACAACTCTTCATATGCAGTATCCACTCACAGATGCCACTTGGAGCTGCAGATCGTTCTTCTCCTGCAGAAGAGACACCATCTTCTCCTCCAGTTCCTTCTTCTTGGCCAAAGCAGCAGCCAAGTCTGATGTCATCTTTTCATAGTTCTCCTTCATCTGGGCCAGCTCCTTCTCAGTCTCAGCAGTCTTCAGGAGAGGCTTGATCTTGTAGTACACCTTCATCCATGGCCAGTGTTTGACATTCATGAATGAGCGGACGTTGTACTGGATGGTAAAGATGGCTTCCCTGTAAACATAAAGTTTTTGTTATCGAAAAGGGGATTCTTTATTATTGCCCACATGGTTAATTGTTATTTAATCTCTACATGCCTCCTCTCCATCATCTTAACAAACTCCTTCCTCATGAGGTAACCACGGCAGAGAGCCTGAGTCATTGTGACCAAAGCTGCCAGCTTTTCATCTCTCATCTCCTCAAGGGTACCCAGCAGACCGGCCTTGAAGAACACCTGAACAAAGCCAGAATAGAAATACATTATTTCTGCAAGAGATGTGAAGAACAATAAAAGCTGAATATGAAGAGACTGACTCGCAGAACCTACACTGCCTTTTCTCATATTCTATATCGTTTCATGATTTTTTCCTTTATACAGGTTTAAAAAGATAGCACAAATCCTTCATGCACTGCTCACTTGAATATCTAATCATTTACAGTATTTAAATACATCAAAGCTTATGAAATAAATCAAAGCACTTACCTTGGTGTGTCCAAATCTGTACTCATCATGATTCACATCAATTGATCCAAGCAGCTTCTCTGAGGCCTTCTTGTTGTCAATAAACTGGCCCTCAGGGATGACACTGGCATTCAGTACCTTGTATCTGTTATGAGAGAATTAAAGGTCAGATTAATCCTTTTATTCTATGACTTAATAATTATGATATAATTGTCATATTTGTTTAAGAGCATAACTGTAACTAAATAAAAACTTCACCTCTGTTTGAAGTCACCATAGAGGATTCTGCTGGGGAAACCTTTCCTGCAGATTCTGATACCCTCCAGCACACCGTTACACCTGAGCTGGTGGATGACCAGGAAGTTCTCCATCAGACCTGTAGAGTAAAACTTTCTCAGTTATTACTAAAACAATAATAACAGAAATAAATAACGAATAAGTCATTCTAACAACAATCTGACAATAATGTCTTTTGTACCTGGAGTCTTGGACTCATTGGGAATCAGGCAGCGCACAAAGTGAGGATGGGTGCTCCTCAGGTTTGTCATCAGCTTGCCCAAGTTCTCCTGTCAGTCCAAAGAAATGAATATTTGTTATACAAAAAATGACATGTGAATTTAAATTTCAAAAGGCATTTGATATATTTCTCCAACCTTACCCTGAACTGTGAAGACACAGTCTGCATGGAACCACCCTTCTTCTTGCCTCCCTTCTTGCCAGCCTCTGTTTTCAGATTGTATTTTAAACAGAAACATTTTTAGAGACCTCAACGTTTTGTTGCACCTACTAAAGCTTGCTTAGAATTCATAGAGCAAAGATTACGTTGTCAAAATTCTTACCCCTCGGGGGAGGAGGAGGATAAATCGCAGCCAGCACTTTACATGAGGACTTCTGGTACAGCTGCACAACCGAGTCATTCAGTGGGTCCTTGTTCTTGTCCAGCCAACCAGCGATGTTGTAATCCACAGTACCAGCATAGTGGACCAGGGAGAAGTGGGCCTCAGCCTTGCCCTTGGCAGGCTTTGGCTTCTCAAAGGCTTTGGTCTTGCCAAGATGCTGGTCATACAGCTTGTTCTTGAAGGAAGTGTCAGTGGCCTTGGGGAACATGCACTCCTCTTCAAGGATGGAGAAGATGCCCATGGGCTTGATTGGCATGGAAAAAAGGGAGAGGGGATAATTAATCAACTGCGCTCTCGAACCATACTGCAGTAATTCTTACACAATATAGATTCCTGAAATGAATGTTTACCTTTTCAATCAGCTCAATGCAGGCAGCCAAGTCCATACCAAAGTCAATAAACTCCCAGACAATACCCTCCTTCTTGTACTCCTCCTGCTCCAGGACAAACATGTGGTGGTTGAAGAACTGTTGCAGTTTCTCATTGGTGAAGTTGATGCACAGCTGCTCCAAGGTGTTGAACTGTAAATGGACAAATAATCAGTTATAATTGGAAAACAGACCATTGTGAAAAGAACTGGATGTTGAAATTTGGGAATGAAGCCTACATCAAAGATTTCAAAGCCAGCAATGTCCAAGACACCGATGAAGAAATTCCTTTGCTGCTTGGTGTCCAACATCTGGTTGATACGGATGACCATCCACAAGAACATCCTCTCATAGATTGACTTGGCCAGAGCAGTGACAGAGTTCAGCACCTAAAGAAAAACAAGGACACTAGTTGATGAACGTCTTTCATGTTTTATGTTTCACATGTTTTATAGGCTCAATCACTCAGCCTGCTACTACAGTATATTTATGAAATGAACAATACAATTTCTTTCTCTCAACGCTATTTTATATTCAATGTTGAATAGAAAACCCAAAATAAGACTATTGTAATTATTTACTGAAGTAACTGGAGTAATTTATAACTATAAAGTAGCATAGAAAGTAGTTTAGCATTTGATATTGGCTCTTGTTTACCTGAGGCACAGTCTGTCCCTTGGTGACAAACTCATTTCCGACCTTCACTCTGGGATAGCACAGAGCCTTCAGCATGTCAGCAGAGTTCAGACCCAACAAGTAAGCAACCTTGTCAGCATCTAAAAACAGTCATTTATGAGTAGGAGACACAAACTGTCAATTATGAACAATCACTAATGTACTTATAACTTCTGCAAATATTTCAGTGTATATATATTCACCCTCTGTGCCATCAGGCTCAGCCTGCTCCTCACGCTGCTTCTGCTTGAACTTCATGTTACCATGGTGAAGAACAGCACCAGTCAACTTGTAGATGTACATCTTCTCCTCAGCTGTGAAGCCCAGGATGTCAATGGCATTCTGTTGAAAAGAGGAAATCATGTGAAAAGTAATTATTTCATGATGTCCTAAGCTATTTCAGTGCATCTGTAAAATACAATATATTTACACTTCCAGTCAAAGATTTGGACACACAGCGTTTCCATACTTTTGACTGGTTGTGTATGTTTGAGATCTAATAGTAAACATCACTCACATCAGTGGCATCCAGCTCTTCTTTGTCATCAATGCTGGCCACAGTGATCTGACCCATGCTGCACATGGGGAAGTCATAGGGGTTGGTTGTGATGAGTGCCATTTCTGAAAATCAAAAAGTAAAATGTTTCGTTCATAACTTTTAAACATGACATTTTATCTGACACGTTACAAGAGCTCAATCTGCTTACCGATCAGCTCAGGCTTGTGGTTTGTCATCATCTGGTAGAAGATGTGGTAGCCTCTCTCATCAGGAAGCTGGAATGTCACTCTGGACTTCTCCAGCAGATCTGTAAATTTTGTCCATCACTTTAAAATTTTTGCAATTTAAAACAGCATTACATGGATTCTCATTGAGAATGACATGAGAATTACTTACATGTCTCAATATCAGCACTAGCCAGTTTGCCGGTTGTGCCGAAGTGAATCCTAATGAATTTACCCTGTTTGGAACAATCACATTTTTAAGGTTCACCGACTTTGTCAATGTTTAGCAAGATAATCACCATATAAAACTGATTCTGTACTTACAAAACGGGAGGAGTTGTCATTCCTCACAGTTTTGGCATTACCGTAAGCCTCCAGCAGGGGATTGGCAGCAATGATCTGATCCTCCAGTGACCCCTATAATCCAAGTTTAGTTCTTGTATTAGAAAAGGACTTTATTATGTAAATATTCTGTGATGTCATAGATGTTGTCACAACTAACCTGCATCTTGCCAGGTTGTGCTTTCTCTCTCTCCTCCTCCAACAGAGATTGTTGCGAAGTACTGAATGACACGCTTGGTGTTCACAGTCTTTCCAGCACCAGATTCTCCACTGGGTATAGATACAGACTTGTAAGTATTTGATCACGAAATTCATTTAATTTGAACAAAGTCAATTCATATAATACTCACGTAATCAGGACAGACTGGTTCTCCCTATCTGTTAATGTGAAAAAACAGCATTTACTAAGTATAGAAGGCATACCCACCATACTCATGATGAAACAAATTATTCTTCATTTTGGACCTACCAGTAAGCATGAACTGATAAGCGTTGTCAGAGACAGAGAAGATGTGGGGTGGAGCCTCCATACGCTTCTTGCCTCTGTAGGCAGATACAACTTCAGAGTCGTACACTGGGAGCCACTTGTAGGGGTTCACAGTTGCACAGAACAACCCAGAGTAGGTCTGCAAGAAGTTATGGAGATTTCATGTTAATATCATTTCGGAAACAACAATAGTCATTTTCAGTGTTCCTGTTTTTTAGTGAGATTGTCTTACGTAGATCATCCATGCTGCATAACGCTCTTTGAGATTGTACAACACGGAGGCTTCATTGAGATGGGTCATCATGGCCATGTCCTCAATTTTGTCGAACTTGGGAGGGTTCATTGGAGAGACGTCATCTTCTTTAACTGTCCTCTCCTGCAGCAGGACATTTCCCCTCAATTAGAAGTTATCACACCTAACTCCCAGTTGAATGTGACTTTACTGTACCAACCTCATCAGTGTCCAAGACTTTGACGGTGACTTTGCCACCATCTTTCTTGAGGATTGTTGCCTTCAAGTACAACTCTTTGGCATCTGCTACATAGCAGGCACTCTTTGCATCGAAAGGTTTGCTTTGAGCCTCAATCCTCTCCTTCTCTGGCTTTCGGAGGTAAATGGCAGCTTTGCCATAAACGGCCATCTCTGCGTCCGTACTCATGGTGGCGGCTTATGTCTGTGGATCAAGTCACACAACATCTGTCTCACAAGTTTTTCACTCAAAAACATTTTTACGTCTTTGCAAATAGCCATCTATGTAACTAGTGTTTAACTCTACCTTGATTATGAATTTAAACATGGAGCACACAGTCCCATTCAGCTTAGGTAAATATAGAAAAGAACAAATCTGTGTTTGCCCTTATTTGTGCTGCTGTTAGTTTTGTGTAATTTGGAGTCTTACACGTGTGCTTTGATCAAAAATTTTTTGTAATTTGAGCATTTTATATAATTAATTAAATATCAATTGCAGTACATATCTTACCTTTTCTCTATGTAAATAGAATATTTTTACTCCACAACCCTGTAAAAACACATGATTTACTTGGTGAGCCAAATGACCAGGACTTGATTATTAAAACTTTGCTTAAGATTTGCTTCCTTGACATTTGAAGTTATATAAAAACACTAACATTAAGTAACAGTATGTCAATATATTTGTTAATCTTTAACTCCAAATATTTAAATTATTAATTGAATTTAGAATACACATCAATGTTATCAGCCTTTCTAGTAGATAACCTCACCACAAGCTGGAACTTCACCGGTCTTCTACCACACTCTGAAGCTTCTCCTCCACTCCTTATATATGATCTTGGTTGCATACATGCAATGATTCAAGCATTCTAACAGGCCAAATAAGGTTGGAATGACTTGTGATTTATGACACTAAATTTAGCTGAATCCTCGCAAAATCGAAATAGATTTTAAATACTTTTATACGCTGTTGAAGGACATGTAGTTGGACTGATATTAATGTCAGAGGTAAATGCAACACTGTGTCAAACAGTATGCTCACAATATGTCAAGGTATAAATCGTTTTAAAATTAACTTTATGAGGAGTGTCGCTTCACTTCTTATGATGCTCTAACAACCATTGTATCACATAAAGGTCCTTATATGCATTGAAATGGTCGCTATGTGTGAGTCAATCACTTTTATGGCTTGCTCTCAAGAGAAATGGGCAGAGCAGCTGACCCCATTTTCATGTATGTAAAGATCAAAGTGATTTAAGCTTCTCTTTCAACATGTTGCATGAAGTTCAGATCACTGTTCCTTATTTGAATAATCTCATCTAGGTAATCAACCTGTCATTAAAGTTTGGTTTAAGTGAGGTTCCTTTTATATGATTTTGAAACACCTCCATAGCTTAAAATTGTAACAAGTCTTTTAGAAAACTATTTCATTCAGACATTTAAAAGTAAAGTATGCCAGTTTCACTGAAGTGAGAAACACTGTTATAAGCAGGGACGATTTTAAGCATTTTACAACTACTGAATGAACAACTGTCAAAGCTTACCACGATAAAGAGAAATTGCACACAAGTATTTATTCAATTTAAGTAGAATTAATTCCGAGTAACTGTGGTTTGTCCCCTGAACACAACCTATCTGTGAAGTTCCAGCGTTTGCTATGAGACACCTCTCCATGTCTTCCTTTGGAGCAGTTGTTGGGGCCTGTCATACTGCATCATGTAATTTAAGCTGTTGTAAAAGCTTTTTTATGATAGTGGCATTTTAAGTGGGGGTGTCTTGAATTAGAGAGACAGTTTAAAGTTTGAGCTATAGCGAAATTTTCAATAGTTAAATGAAAAGACTGTTATGAATGTAACTGAAGAGTGATTTTATAGAATTATATAACATCACATAAAATAAATATCATTCTGACATTCTGAAACATTTTTAAAGAGATTTTTTTTTAAATTTCATGTGATGGGCTATTTGCACAACTCTACTGCTTCCTGAGCTTAGTAGTGCTCCTCCGTTTCCTGTCTTCCATTATTGGACAAACTGATTAATCCAGGTGTCCCTGATCTCAGTTACCACAATGACAGCGGCCAGACACAACTGGATTAATCAGATTGTCCAATAATGAAAGACACGAAACAAAGGAGCACTACTAAGTTCAGTAAGTAGTGGGGTTGTGCATATATTGCTAAGTATATACGTTGCTAAGCTAACCCCTATTGTGTCACCCTCTGAGTTAGAAATGATCATTCATGCTTTTTATATTCTCACATTTGGACTACTGTAATGCCATTTTCACCGGTCTCAATAAGAAATCTCTGGAACGTCTTCAAGTTGTACAGAACGCTGCTGAAAGGCTTTTACCCAAATCTCCAAAATATTCATGCTACTCCATTGTTAGTGCAGCTCTACTGGCTACCTATTCACCACAGAGTCCATTGCAAAATTCTGGTTTTAACTCACAGAACTCTGCATGGTCAAGCCCCAGTTAACTTGAATGATTTTTTAGAATCATATGTCCCAAGTAAATCACTGAGGTCATGTCATCAGGATCTGCTAGTAGTGCAACATACCTGCTTAAAAACCAAAGGTGACAGAGCATTTGCAGCTGTGGCTCCTACACTCTGGAATTCCCTTCTTCTTGTGCTGAGATCTGTGGACTCTGTGATTTCTTTTAAGAGGCAGCTTAAAACTTATGTTTTCAAACCTGCTTTTTGCTAAAAAAAGAAAAAAAATCACAGATTTTTCTGTATTATTCTATTGTAACGCACTTTGTGATTTTATCTTGAAAGGTGCTATACAAATAAAAGTTACTTACTTGTAGCCCAAACCCGAAGCTATGATGATTTTTCACATGACAATACCACAATAGCATTACTTTAGTATGCTAATATTCTGACCTGATTTTTTTTTTTCTTTTCATTTATTATGTCACACTGAAGGTATTGCCTTGGCTTACTTCAAACTGGTTAACTTTTAAACCTTGATTGTTTTAATGGGTTAAAAATTACTGTCAGTGACGAGAATACACTCTTAGAAATGCTGGGTTAAAAACAATCTAATCTGGGTAGTTTCCCAACCCAGCACTGGTTAAGTATTAGACAGAGCACACGCTGGGTTAAATTGGCAATAGTAGCTGCTAAGCATTGGGGGGCAGGCGTGCCATGTTAGCATCTACTGCAATGTGAACTTTAGTTTATTTCATTCATTCATTCACTCACTGTGAGTTCAGACGCAGAGTGCTGCCAAGGACAACAGGCTACAATGCCAGAAAAGAAAGGGGATTTACAAGGAGACTAGCCAACGAGACCAGAGAACGATACCATGATTAACAATGTGGACACTTGCAGAATTTAATCGAACAGACATAGAGCAAGAACATGAAGAATCTCCCACAGGTTGCAATGGAGACATCTTTTTTCCTATCCAGTCTGTTGTGTGAATGCTTACACAGCAGATCAATTTGAAAATTACAAATTCCTGGGAAGCCTGTGTCTAATTTAGAAACAGATGGTGCAGGACCTGTAAATCTTGAATCTGGAAACAACAACACATGGATCTGCTCACAGGTATGTGAAGCGAAGCTTTGTAGGCTAGCTGTAGGTAGCTTACATTAGCCATAGCTGACATTGTTTCTCAGGCTGATGTTTCTATCTTAAATTAAAGAAGAGTTTTATAAAGTATTATGCATACATTACACAGGTCTAGACTAGAAATTGGCATTTTAGGTGATTTTTAAAGTCGATTAGTCCGGCCAATTGAAATCGATTAATCGATTAGTCACGATGTCATCGTGATGTCACCAATAATGTAAAAAAACACCAAAACATTCTATCCAGAAAGAAAAATAGTAAAACGTGTGTGAGATCTTACACTTATAATGTGTGTTATATAAATCAGTGGTTTTCATTTTCTTTGTTTTATTTTTATCATTGTGTGGGCTTTTGTGTTCTCCACCCAGTGGCTGCTCCATCTCTGCTGCTGCCTCCTTCTCTGCTCCACCCAGCAGCTGCTCCACCTCTGATGCTGTCTCCTGCTCTGTTAGGGCGTCCTCAAGGGGCAAACTCAGCTGGGGAACAGTGAAGCTACTTCTGGGTTGCCCAAAAGTTGCAATGCTTTCTTCATCTGCTAGGGGCTGGCTTCAGAACATAGCAAATCTCCATGGACTCCCATGTTAAAAAGGCCAACTTCACAGCAGAAATAAACATGTTTACAACGTGGTTGCATGGGTTTGGAGGATGCTATCCTTACTCTTATTTCTCGATAGCTCTGGGGGGTATGTGAGGCTTATGTTCTTTGATTTTTCAAGTGCATTCAACACCATTCAGCCTACAGTTCTGAGGAACAAACTTGAGAGATTGAGTATGGAGCCAGCTATCATCAGATGGATTACCAGCTATCTGGCCAGGAGGCCACAGTATGTTAAGTTTGGGCGCACAGTGTCTGGGACTGTGTTGACAAGTATCAGTACTCCCCAAGGAACTGTGCTGTCCCCATTTCTCTTCACTTTACCTCAGACTTTGCATACAGGTCTGCATCATGTTACATCCAAAACTAGAAAAGTGCGGAGACCTCCACCAAGCAGCTCATGCCCCCCTCATATTGTGATTCATGCATAAACTTTTATTGCTACGTGTCTTTTATTACATTTTGTTTGTGTTTATAAAGTTTTAACTGGAAAGTTCACAGTTTATAATGTACCTGGTACTGTACATTATACTGTAGAAGACTGAGATCCTTTCTTGTAATTTTTTTTTCACCAAACACTTGGGCCATTTGTATGGAGTTTTAAGCAAAAATTCCAACATTTGGCCTTCGTCATTGGACAGAGGCACGCGGCACAGCTGAGCTGATCTGAATCAGGAGTGGTGAAGTTGGAAACCTGGAGTACATGCAGGGCAGGGGTCCCTGAGGACCAGGATTGAGAAACCCTGCTGTAGACAGTTGGCTACAGTTCTATCTACTTCGGTTCTAGCTTGTAAAATGTGATTTCCCCAAATTCCTCAGCATTATAACACTTTTCTGAACTGCCTGATGATCCCACCACACAAACCAGTTCCAATCTGGCTGTTCTGGAACATCTTTCATGTTTTCCACAGCTTTGATTATAAATGTTACTCAATGGTTGGGCCGCAACCCTGTATGTCGCCTTTAACACATCATGGTGGCTAAGTTCGCGACTGAAAAGCTATTAGCATTTAGCCGAGCCACCTAAACATCAGATATTTACGTAAGTACACGTCTAATCAATTTCTAACTGCACAGAACTACTTATTTTTGTCTTGGTGTGTTGTTTTATGGCAAAGTTACTTAAAGGTCGTGTCATCAGCACTTTAAGCTGCTGGACACCTGAATTTCCCCTTCTGGGGATGAACAAAGTGTCTGTCTGTCGGTCGGTTGGTCGGTCGAGACATCTGATTCCGATGTGGGAAAACAGGTCGTCAAACTGGGCCCAGACCAGACGGAAGTAACACTGAAAGTGCCCATCGTCAGCACACAGCTCCTGGAGTAAATGATGAAACTCACCAAACTCAGAATGCCTTTGAACAATCTAATCCAGACAGCGCAGAGATGCCTGGTGCCATCAGGAATTTAAAACTGGGCACCCCCTGCTCTCCAGTGCTCTGAGCTCCTTTCTTTTTCACCTAAAATAAACAAACTCTTCAGTCTTTTTTATGTTTACGGAGAGGTTGTTATGAGAACACTATTCGGTTTCTACAACTCATCTTTATAAGCAATTTCATTTCCATTTGAATTTTTGTCATCAGACTTGCAGGGAGTGTGGTAAGCACTGTAAGCAGTCAGTGTACAGGCAGTTGAAGAGTAGACTGAGCGCACAGTCTACTCCTGTGTCATATCCCATAGCACTTAAAATGCTTTGTTTTAAGCGTGCATCTGAAAACCCTTCACTTAAAGGGGTATATACCCCTACCCCTCTGTCCTAAAAGGACTGGTACACCCCCACCCCTTCACGTCAATGCGCAAAACAGGGAAAGGGCTAAGGGGGAGAGTTGAGATTAGGCCTAAAGCTAGCTTCAGTGTGCTGAGAATACTATAAGTCTTGTTTTTGTTAAGGGCAAGCTGAGGTTGATGAGGAATGAAATTCCAAGTTAGTGAGAGCAGCTTGAAGAGCTGTTCTACTGCATCCCCTGTGGATCTGTTTGGTCTATTGGCAAACTGGTGTTTGCAGGTGACAGGTTTCATATTATGCCTCATGTAGTCTATTTGAGGTTATGGGGAGTGATCAGCTCCTTCCGATCAGCTTCCGATCAGAAATTTCAAATCCTTGCAACCATTGTGAGGTAATTGGGGCAGGGCTGCCTGCTGACTGGCTTCAAACTCGGATTGCACATTGCACGTGCATAGTTGAAGCAAAGAGAAGTTAACTGGACTCAGATGACCTTCAAACTGGGGGAACAACAGATTAAAAAATAAACCAAGCTGGTCCGAGGAGTGTTTGTTTTTTTCCCTACTGGTCTTTTTCCTCATCCTCTGCCTTCAATCATGTGTAAATCTCACACATTTATTTGCAGTGTACCTTCGCACATAATGCTTTTATACAAGAATATCTACTGTATGTGTGGTAAATTATAAGGCAACTATTGATGTGCAGAATTATTATGCAGCTCAATGAAAAAATGTTTTTTCCATCTTTCTTGTTTGTTTTAATTTATAAATATGAGAATAACAAGACACAACTCAAACTTTACAAATATTTTTAATATTCCAAAAAAATAAACCAGTGACCAATATAGTCACCCTACTTTTCAATAGCCAGTCGAGGCAGATGGCCGCCCTACCTGCCGGAGGTTTTTCCTTCCTGTTAAAGACACACAACGGAACTTTCAGCAGTTTTCTAAGTGACGCGCCCCCTATCGGCGGCTAATCTAGCATCCATCTTGTTCGTACCTGTACTGTAAGCTCACTCCAGCCAGTAAAAGACAGTCTTATCTTGACTCTTGTTCTGTCCCTTCCTCTGTTTCTTTTCCTCTCTTCCTCCGGTGATGTTTCCTTGCGTTCCTTTACCGAATTCGACATGATGCGCATTCAAAACACCCGCGATGTTGATCCCTGGTTTACATCCGGTTGCTAGTGAGTGACGCGGTGCTGCAGCCAATAGTTGGCTGCAACGTCACGGTCGCGTCCCGGATGGGAATCTTACATAGTGCTGTTTCTGAGCCCCGGGACGGCTCTGGGCACTGACAGCTCGAAAATGCGCTTAATGAATGTTGGTGTGACATCAAAACGAGTCAGAAACACAGATTTTTAAGGTCTAAAAGTTACGTTGTGTGTCTTTAAAAGGGTGTTTACCTTCCCACTGTCACCACTACTCTGTGCTTGCTCGGGATGGGGGATTGGACCGGGTCAAGTCAAGATTCGATCCAGTCTGTTGGTTTCCTTAGCTAGGCTAATATGAATCTGACCTGAACTTTTCTGTCTGTTAAGTGCCCTGAGGTGACATTGTCATGAATGGACGCTATACAAATAAAGTTGAATTGAATTGAATTAAAACTCAAAGGTCTGCAATCCATGGAGTCTGTCAGTTTCTTGATTTTCTTGATTTCATAGTTTTCTGATTTTGTTGCTTCCATATGGACACACTATGACTGGATCTTAATCATGGGAAACTAATGTCCATGTATGTTGTCCCACCAAACCCATGACAGGTGATTTTTCTGGATCTATTTGAAGTCATTAATCTTACTCAGCAGGTATTGGGCCTGATGCATGTACATGGACACACTCTCGACCTCGTTCTGGCTTAAGGGTTTCCAGTTACTAATGTTTGCATTGAGGATGCTGTGTTTTCAGACTATAAAAAGATGCTGGCTTTTTTCAAAACCACTGTTTAAAGAAGGTGTCTTCTAGAAATTGACTGGAAGTTTTGGAGCTCAGTTTGACTCCATCTTTCATCTGACAAGGCCCAACAAGCTTTTTTTTTTACAAGTTCCAGCTCATATCAGAACCCCCCACGCCACATATGATGGCATATAAATATGATTACATTATACTTTTGCAACACATTTCTATTTGTGCATGTGATAAAACCATCTCACGAGAGTGTAAAAATTTGTTTGCAATATCTGATTTTTTTTTTTTTAGATTTATGTCTTCCCAATACTAGGTTTTTATTGTGATATTTAGGTTTTAGGCAAATTTAAGAATAATGGAAATGCAGCTCATGATTGAAAATGATTTGGTCATGTAATCTAAATGATATGAGATCTTTTTTTGTTTAGAGTGCCAGGTGTTTATTTATGAATGTAAAAGAAATTAAAGCAGTACAGACAATGATATAAAGCAGCAATGATCTTTATTGTTTCAGAATCAATTAAATCATATTATATGATTTAACATGGTGAGTATCCTTACTCAGCAGCCTCCTTTCCCTGTTAAAAAAAGAGGGGAGAAGTGTGGAACAGTGAGTTTCTTTTATTTATATTTTGAAATGTTCAAGTTAATTGTTGAAATTCTATTCGAAAATATATTTTAATTTATATATACCCTAACAGTTAAATGTTTGGTGACACTTTAACAGAATTAGATTGGATAGCTGCATTTAACTGGAATGCATGTAAAATTTTCTACTGGTAGTGTATATATTTTAAGCTTATGTTTTTTAAACAAAAGACAGACATTACTGAGAATAGAACTGAAACCTCTACATTTGAAGAAACTTGAGGATGTGATGAAGAAAGAGTAAATTGTCACAGCGCTAACATTTATTTACCTTGCCAGAGTCACGGCTTTTTGCTCTCAGCTTGTTGACCTGAGACTCTGCAATGTCAGCACGCTCCTCAGCCTCCTCCAGCTCATGCTGGACCTTCCTGCACTTGGAAAGATGAACATTGGCCTGCTCCTCCTGGAATACAAAGGAAAATAAAATGCTCAAATGTAATAGGAGGCTCAAAGACTGATGACTTATAGAATACATCAAATGATAATATAAAGTAATTTTTTTCTTCCTTACCGCCTCCTCAGCCTGCCTCTTGTAGGCCTTCACTTTGAGCTGCAACTTGTCAACCAGATCCTGCAGCCTGGCAACGTTCTTCTTGTCCTCCTCAGTCTGAAATAAAATGTCAATTTATATGTGGAATATGTGTGAAGGCAAGAACAATTTTAGAAAGATTTAGACTATAAGTGCCAAGGTTGTTGTACCTGATAGGTGAGCTCCTTCACTCTCCTCTCATATTTGCGGACTCCCTTAACAGCATCAACTCCACGTCTCTGCTCAGCTTCGACCTCTGACTCCAGCTCACGAACCTTTAGAAAATTATATACATATGTGAATCAGAAATTGTGTGTTTGGTTTGTTTTTATAGATTGTTACAGAAATCTGACATCATCCTTACTCTAGACTCCAGTTTCTGGAGCTGCTTCTTGCCACCCTTCATGGCCAGGTTCTCAGCCTCATCCAGGCGGTGCTGCAGGTCCTTAACAGCAACCTCAAGGTTCTTCTTCATCCTCTCCAGGTGAGCACTGGTGTCCTGCTCCTTCTTCAACTCCTCAGCCATCATAGCAGCCTAGAAAGAAAAACAACATTTAAAGTTAAATTATTGGAAAGTTTACTTATGAATTTAAAAAGCAAAACAAAAAAGTACCACGTAAAATTGAAACTTACATCAGTGATGGCCTTCTTGGCCTTCTCCTCTGCATTTCTTGCTTCCTGAACAGTGTCATCCACTTCACTCTGGACCTGAACCAGGTCGGCCTCAAGCTTCTTCTTGGTGTTCAGGAGACTTGTGTTCTAAAAGGATGAGATTTAGCTAAGTAATGTCTGGCCTGATTTATGAGTTTAGATTAGTGAAGATTCAAAGAAGTTAACAGATTATTCACCTGAGAGTGCAGAAGTCCAACACGCTCGCTGGCATCCACCAGTTCCTGCTCAGCGACCTTGCGGCTTCTCTCTGTCTGTTCCAGAGCAGCTCTGAGTTCCTCAATTTCAGACACCATGAGACCGTTCCTGCGATCCACCATAGCAGCCTGTTCCTTGAGGTCATCCTGAGCTCTGACAGCGTCATCAAGGTGCAGTTGAGCATCCTAGAGAAAAGCACAGATCATACACAGTATGTAACATAGAGAGCAGAGTATAGTTGTTCTCCCTGCAGTGTCTCTTTGCCTGATGATACCTTCAGCTGTGCCTGCACGTTCCTCAGCTGTTTCTGGGACTCAGCAGCCTGGCGATTGGCGTGGCTCAGCTGAATCTCCATCTCATTCAGGTCTCCCTCCATCTTCTTCTTGATTCTCAGGGCATCGTTCCTGCTCCTGACCTCAGCATCCAGAGTGCTCTGCATGGAGTCAATCACCCTCTGGCTGTTCCTCTTGATCTGCTCCATCTCCTCATCTTTCTCTGCAAGCTTCCTGTCCACCTCACCCTTAATCTGGTTGAGCTCCAGCTGAACACGCAGGATCTTTGACTCTTCGTGCTCCAGGGTTCCCTGTTGATGTCAAAAATGAAATTATTTAGTTTTTTATTCCTAAGTTGAATTTTCTTCTAAAAGGAATTCCTCCGACAAAGATTTACCTCAGCCTCCTCAAGAGCTGTCTGGATTTCAGATTTCTCTGTCTCAACCTGCTTCTTGGCCTTCTCCAGCTCGTGGATGCTCTTACCAGTCTCACCAATCTGTTCAGTCAGATCTGAGATCTCCTCTGAAAGGATACGTTCAAGTGATATTTAGTTTAAAAATGCAAAATATAGACATGAGAATATGCTGAGAGAGTTTGGTAGGAACTTACGCTGCAGGTTCTTGTTTTCACGCTTCATTGTCTCCAGCTGATCCAGGGCTTCCTCATAAGAGTTCTTCATCTTGAACAGTTCAGTGCTCAGAGAACGAGCCTCCTTTTGAGCTCCCTCAAGTTCAGCCTGACCCTCCTCAAACTTCTGCTTCCACTCTGCCAGCACCTAAATGAAAACAGTTTATATCTCTAAGTGATTCGTCCATAAATACAAAATCAATTTAATGTCTCGATCACCCAGATGAAAAGATGCTACCTTGTCAAAGTTCCTCTGCTTCTTGTCCAGGTTGGCAGCCAGGCCATTAGCTCTCTCCACATCAATCATAAGGTCCTCCACTTCACTCTGGAGCCTCTGTTTGGTCTTCTCCAGAGATGCACACTTGGAGTTCACAGCCTCAATCTGCTCCTCAGCCTCCTGAAGACGCTGGGCCAGCTTTTTTCTTAATTGATGAGAAGAAAGAATTTGGCATTGTAAACCTTAAAGCACATGAACACTAAATGAACACTGTAATGTTCAACAATACTAAATGCATTATACTGCTTAAAGGTAGAGTCCGCTGTCCCCCCACTGTTTCTCTTTGCAAACAACAGTATTCAAACTGAGTGCCCCTCTGAGAAGGCTAATATATGCCTCGTTCTTCAGTATATTCAGCTTCAAGCCTCTCCCTCAGAGCTCAGAAGTGGGTAAAAGCCAAACCAATATCAACCCTTATTTTCCAACGTGCACTATCTAAAGCTCTTACGTTTTCTTTGGTGCATCCGTCGTTTTTCTTTTTTTTTTTTTCCCTTCAGGAGTTTGAGTGACTGTTGTCTGCTCCAATCATGGGCTTATTCCCACACAGCGTCATGCCCTTAGCTCTGTCATTGCCTGGCAATATGAACAGAAATCTCCACCAAGAAACATCCCGACCAGACCATAACAGAGCTAATAACAGAAGGGGACAGGGAGTTGCATTCAACCTCACCACTGCACGTGAGCAGAGGCCCAAAGGCGCGATTTGAGATGGATTTCACTTGCGCAAGTCTAACGTTTATATTCAGGGGGGGAACTTCGGACTCTACCTTTAACAAATTTATGACAAAGATTCATTTAAACCCATCCTTAGATCAGCAAAATGTTTTTTAGACATACAATGCTGCAGTTTAAAAAAAAAACTCCTATGAATATGACTCACTTGGCTTCTTCAAGCTCCTCAGTGCGCTGGATAGCATCCGTTTCATACTTAGATCTCCACTGAGACACCTCGCTGTTGGCCTTGGACATACCACGCTGCAGTTCAGCCTTGGCCTCCTGCTCCTCCTCAAACTGCTCCCTCAGCAGATCACAGTCATGGCGGGCTGATTGCAGTCCATGGGCAAGAGCGTTCTTAGCCTGGTTCAAACACGAGGGGTAAAAATCAGCTTATTGTCTCAATTGTCTCCAGGCATTATCAAAATAAATTTCATTTCAAGGTTTCATACCTTGACCTCCTCTTCAGTCTGCCTCTTGAGTTCCTCAATCTGCTGTGTGAAGGCCTGTTTGCCTCTTGTCAGCTGAGAGACCAGAGCTTCTTTCTCCTCAATCTGACGGCCAAACTCACCTTGTGTGAAAATGTTCATCAAACTAGTTTAAGTACACTTTCATGGTCATACACTGAATAAGTCTGCAGTAAAAAGCTGTGTCATACATACCATTTTCTGTGAGGAGACGTGCTTTCTGTGCACTCACGTCATTAATCTGACGAACGTTCTCATCATTCTTGGTCTTAAGTTCACTGAGTTGGTCCTCAAGAGTACGGCACATCTTTTCAAGATTGCCCTAATGTGGAGAAGAGAAATGCAATCAGTAAAATTTCATTTAAACTTATTAATGTCTTATTGCCTTTAGATTATTGCAACATGTATGAATGTGCTGTGCACCTTTGCTTTAGCAACAGCCTCCATGTTGCTGGAGAGGTCATCAATCTCCATCTTGTATTCACTCTTTTCTTTCTCAAGCTTCTGCTTGACACGCTGCAGGTTGTCGATCTGCTCTCCCAGCTCAGCAACGCTGTCAGCCTGCTTCTTGCGCAGAGCTGCAGCAGTGGCTTCATGCTGCAGAGTAGACTCCTCAAGGTCACGACGGAGCTTCTGGAACTCAGCCTCACGCTTCTTGTTCATCTCAATCTGAGCTGCTGTGGCACCACCGGCCTCCTCCAGCCTCTCGCTGATCTCCTCAAGTTCCCTGGAGAGGTCAGCCCTCTGCTTCTCAACCTTGGCACGAGCAGCACGCTCAGCCTCAATCTCCTCCTCCAGCTCCTCAATGCGGGCCTGTTGGATGTGGAATATGTCAGTCTTGAGAAAACTATCACATGTAAAAGATGGAGTACTGTGGTATTCCCAAGGGGCAAACTATGCTGGAGGAGAGTGAAGCCCGGAAGTAAAGTTGAATATTTTTAGTTTTTTCTTCATCCACTAGGAGCTGGCTCCAAAACAGAGCAAATCCACAAAGACTCCCATGTTAAAAAGGCCAACTTCACATGTTTACAGGACAAATAAACATGTTTACAGCCTGGTTCAAAAAATCAGTTTAGGTTTAAAAGGTCAAGTTTATCTTAATGTCAACCATGGGGGGTGGGGCTTATAATTCATCAGTTATTTAATCTTGAAGTTACACATAATTAGGGCCGTGTCCTTTTGATTGACAGGCATTAGACCCAATGCCGATTTTAACAATGGAGGCAAATCGTTAGCTCCCTGCTTGTACCCTGCGACTCAGAGAGGCCTTGCCTTTGCCCATTTTAGTTTTTTCCAAGAGTGACAACACACACAACACGGCAAGATGGCAATAGTGCGAAATGCCTAACTGGTTTCACTTTCAGCTATTTAAATATAACCGGATACTACGTCCAGTTTTTTTTTTAAGTCTTTGGTCATTCCACAAAATGAATCAGTCACCTGAAGCTCCTTGATCTTCTTCTGGAGCTGAGCACCCATTGACTGCTCATCCTCAATCTTGCTGAGGAGTTGGCTGATTTCAAAGTCCTTCCTGTGAGAATGATGATGTGCAGTGTGAGACATTTTACATGTCTACAACCACAATGAATGTTGAAGAAGATGAAAACACTTTGGTTACTTTTTGATTTTCTCCTCAGACTGCTGCTTGTCATTCTCCAGATCCATGATGGATTCCTGAGCCAGTTTCAAGTCACCCTCCAGCTTCCTCTTTGCTCTCTCAAGGTCCATGCGAAGCTTCTTCTCTTGTTCCAGGGAACCCTCAAGCTGAAAATTGATAAGCAATTATTATTGTCATGTTGAAGAGAATATATAGTTATTCATTTATTTATTTATTATTTTATTTTATTTATTTATTTATTCATGTATTCATTTATTGAATGATTTATTTATTTGTGTATTAATTTATCTATTAGGGCAGGGTCACACTTGGCACGATTGGTTTAATCGGGTTTCAACTCACCGGGTGTCAAAAGTCTAGTAATACAAACAGCCTCCTGTCACACATGCAAGATTTGTGCCACCACGTAATGTGACCGCAGTCGCGTGACAAGGCCTACTTCACTGCAGTCCAGTGGGTGGCGCGAATAGTCATTTGTGTTGTTTGACATCTACCCAAACATGCTGATGAGGCTTTGTACCTTCACAGTTTTCAACCAACTGACTGATGGCGAACTTGTGTAAGCTGTCAAAGTAAAGACTAAGACAAGAGCTGCTTATCATGTTTTTGAAGCCATGTTGTTTCTCCTCTTTTTTGCGTTCTCAAGCGAGGATATGGCTTCTACATAGGCAGCGTCATTACATCTTCGTCACGTGGGTAAATAATGCAATCGTTCCGAACCAAACGACTGTTGCAGGCCACCTCCTGTGGTGGGTATGGGCATCGTGCTGTGGCCATCAGTCACATTGAAGTTTTAACGTGAAGCACGATACCCTCCACTCAGGGCTTAAAGTTTCCCGGCACTGTGCCGGATTTCCGGCGTGTGGCGGCAAGGGGGGAAAAAAAAGAAAGAAAAAAAGTCCACAGTAAGATCTTGATATAGTCAAGTATGTGGTAAAAAAGATGTGTACAATCCCACACTTTAAATGGTCATATTAATCTACAAGTAAGATCAACGTATTTTGGAACGGCTGTTCCAAATACGGCCGCAGTGAACGGCTGCATCATATCGTGGAGCCTGAGTTTATGCCGCCATCCTGACCGATAAAGGACTTGAAAATAACCGGCGCTGGGCGAAGATGGAAGAACTAGTTAGAGACCGTTTGTGCAAGAAACTGAAGGAGCCACATAGTCGCTTTTCCAGAGACTCACAGTCTGGACTTGGACAGTTTCAGACTCGTGAACAGCGGTTTTCTTTCTTTCTTTTCTTTTTCTTTTGGGAAAAAAAACTAATTAACTTCGTCACAATCTCTGTCTGATCCCGCGCCTGCTGTCCGTGATGTCAGCTGTCATCTCCCGAGACGTCACACAGACACGCGCCCCCGCGCACACATAAACAACAGCAGCACGTGAGCAGGTCTGGTGCTGCCGCATCGCTGTAACTCTGGACATTAAAAACTGAATAAAAGCGACAAATATGAGAGCAGACAGCTGCATCGTCTGCGGTATCAAGTTCGAGATGCTGCATCCTTCACATCCACCTTAAACACACCTGAAAAGGTGAGTCACTGTAATATGAAAGCTTGATATTAGCAGCCATGTTAGCAGCTAGCTTAGCGTCGTAGCAGCATAAACGTGAGCTTGTTGGTATCTTTAGTTCGTACTAAAGTTATGTAACTCCATCAGATGATTCCTGAATGTGTTCAGTAGAAGAATGAGACGTTTAATGGACAGTTTCCATAAACTGGGACTGTCGTGATGACGTTAAACTGGGATCAGATCCACTGGAAACATCGCAGTTTACTGGGTCCGCTTATTAAAAAAGAACAGCTGTTGCTCGTTTAGGAATGCAAGGAATAGTTATTAAAACTGCTGGTAGAGGGTCTTAATTAATTAAAATATTGAGAATTTTTTCAGTTTAAAAAAGAATATAATAATATTTGCTGTACTCAGCTCGCACAGTTATTTAAAGCCTAAAAAGAAGATTTTCCTCATACACTAGTGGAGAGATAGTCAGCTGTGGACATCTGTCCTGCAGGTTTTACATGTTTACCAGCTGTAATATGACTGAGTCAAACTATTAGTGGGTCATTAAGAGGCTTCTGAAGAACTTGATAAGAAACTGTCATGTGGATCAGATGTTGCAGCAGGGAAACATCTAAAACCTGCAGGTGGTGATCCTACACTAAGGTGCAGCTTAGCCTCCTCTCCACATTCAGAGAAATGCTAGTTTAGAGCATTTGTCTGCAGATCCAGGTGGATTTTTGTACACATTAAAAACTCTTGGATAAGTTAAGAGCATATTTATAGACTGAATAAATTCCCATGTTCATCTACAAGTTTTCCAAATATGTTTAAGCAAAGAAATTGTCCAAGAGACAAAATATTGGTCAGTTAAACTAAAGATCAGTGTTGTTACAAAATACTGGTAGATAACGGGTGAGTGTGGATTTTAAATTCCTTGGATATTATAATTCAGTCTTCTAAGCAGAGCAGACACCAGGTATGACATGATAGATTACTGATTACAGCTGAAAGAGACTTGCAACGTGGACTTCAGCCATAACACTGAAGACATGACTTGGACTTGCAAAAAAAAAAAAAAAAAGAAGAGGACATACCGCTTGCAGAAAATGATATACGCATCTAGCAGCAAGAAAGTGCTATTACGTCACGATTTAGACCCTAGTCACAAAAAAATCGCCTCTATTTTTGGCCCAATTCTCCGATGTAAATGTGAATAAACTCGCTTTAAACAAGCCCACTCGTCCGAAAAAAAGTTCAGGCTCAGGATTTTAATTTGCTTTAAGCCCTGCCTCCACTGTTTGTACCTGGGATATACTCCAACCATGCCAAGTGTGACCAGCCCCTTATTCAGTATTGTGGATTATGGGGACTTTATAAACTTACATCATCAACTTGCTGCTCAAGCTTGGTCTTAGCCTTGGTGAGAGTGTTGACTTTGTCTTCCTCAGCCTGCAGGTCATCCAGAGTCTGCTGGTGAGCCTCCTGAAGGGCTTTCTTCTCCTTTGTCAGTTTGGCAATGCTCTCATCCTGAGAGGCCATCTCCTCAGTCAAGTTCTTCACCTACATCAGAAGAAAAATGTTGTTATGACAAGATGACAGTGTTCTTAAATGTTATCTGACCTGCATAAGATGTCTGACATTTACAAACCTTGTTCTCAGTGGCATGTTTCTCCTTCTCCACCTTGGCCAAGGTAAGCTCCAGGTCATCAATATCTTTTTTCAGCTCAGAGCATTCATCCTCCAGCTTTCTCTTCTTGGCAGTAAGCTCAGCATTGATCTCCTCTTCATCCTCCAGTCTCTCAGTTGTCTCTTTGAGTTTGGCCTCCAGCTGAATCTTGCTCTTGATAAGTCCCTCACATCTCTCCTCAGCATCTGACAGATTCTCTGATTCCTAGTTTTTATTTGACAAAAGATTGATTGCACATTTCACATTTTCAAAAATTGCATATGAAGTACAACTTTTTACAGATATCCACTCACAGATGCCACTTGGAGCTGCAGATCATTCTTCTCCTGCAGAAGAGACACCATCTTCTCCTCCAGTTCCTTCTTCTTGGCCAAAGCAGTAGCCAAGTCTGTTTTCATCTTATCATAGTTCTCCTTCATCTGGGCCAGCTCCTTCTCAGTCTCAGCACTCTTCAGGAGAGGCTTGATCTTGTAGTACACCTTCATCCATGGCCAGTGTTTGACATTCATGAATGAGCGGACGTTGTACTGGATGGTATAGATGGCTTCCCTGTGAACATGAAGTTTTTTGTTATTGGAAATAGGATTACTTATTATTCCGTGGCATGATTGATTGTTTTTTTAATCTCTACATGCCTCCTCTCCATCATCTTAACAAACTCCTTCCTCATGACATAACCACGGCAGAGAGCCTGAGTCATGGTGACCAAAATTGCCAGCTTTTCATCTCTCATCTCCTCAAGGGTACCCAGCAGACCAGCCTTGAAGAACACCTGAATAAATCCAGCAAAGAAATATATTATTTCTGCAGCAGAGGTCAAATAACAATAAAACCTGCATCTGCAGAGACTCACAGAACCTACACAATTTGTCAAGACAAATTTGTATATAAAACTATCTATGAAAGTATATATACACACACATATATATGTATATAAGAGGAGTTCTTTTGCAAAAACAGTTAACCACCATTTAGAAAAAAACTGAGTTAACTGCTTTTCATCACTGTTGGGTACAAACCTCCCATCTCCATTTAACATCATTAAAACCCTCTACTTCATGTTAGTGATTTTGAAAAATATTCAAAAAGTAAATGAAGAGTTTATTTGCAGAAGCAGTTAACTCCGTGTTTTGTAAATGGTGGTTAACAGTTATTGCAAATGGACTGTTCATATGTATATATATATATATATATATATATATATATATATATATATATATATATATATATATATATATATATATATATATACATATTTATATTCATATATATGTGTGTGTGTGTGTACATATATGTATATAGAAGCTTATGAAATAGATCAAAGCACTTACCTTGGTGTGTCCAAATCTGTACTCGTCGTGATTAACATCGATTGATCCAAGCAGCTTCTCTGAAGCCTTCTTGTTATCAATGAACTGGCCCTCAGGGATGACACTTGCATTCAGTACCTTGTATCTGTTAGGAGAGAATTGAAGGTTAGAGTCATTCTTTTATTCCAGTATTAATAATAATAATAATAATAAATTATGATGTATTAATTATACAACATGAAGAGTAGAAGTGCAACTATTGTAAACAGAAATGTCACCTCTGTTTGAAGTCACCATAGAGGATTCTGCTGGGGAAACCCTTCCTGCAGATTCTGATACCCTCCAGCACACCGTTACACCTGAGCTGATGGATGACCAGGAAGTTCTCCATCAGACCTGTGGAATAAAAATTTCTCAATTATGACTGAAAGAATTAAAGAGAAAAAGAAAAATCCATTAAATCAACACTGTAACAATCAAATAATGTTTTTCTGTACCTGGAGTCTTTGACTCATTGGGAATCAGGCAGCGCACAAAGTGAGGATGGGTGCTCCTCAAGTTTGTCATCAGCTTGCCCAAATTCTCCTGTAGGTACAAATAAGTGAATATTTTTCACAAGGGGTGACATGTGATTTCAAACTTCAGAAGGCATTTGATATATTTCTCCAACCTTACCCTGAACTGTGAAGACACAGTCTGCATGGAACCACCCTTCTTCTTGCCTCCCTTCTTGCCAGGCTCTGTTTTTCAGAATGATTTCAAACAAACTTTTCGTCAGAGACTTGAACCAATATTAGACCTAATAGAGCATATACACCAAGAAAAATCCTTAGAACACAGTTTACATTGTCAAAATTTTTACCCTCAGGGGGAGGAGGAGGATAAATGTTGGCCAGCAGTTTACATGAGGACTTCTGGTACAGCTGCACAACCGAGTCATTCAGTGGGTCCTTGTTCTTGTCCAGCCAACCACCAATGTTGTAATCCACAGTACCAGCATAATGGACCAGGGAGAAGTGGGCCTCAGCCTTGCCCTTGGCAGGCTTTGGCTTCTCAAAGGCTTTGGTCTTGCCAAGATGCTGGTCATACAGCTTGTTCTTGAAGGAAGTGTCAGTGGCCTTGGGGAACATGCACTCCTCTTCAAGGATGGAGAAGATGCCCATGGGCTTGATTGGCATGGAAAGAAGTGAGAGGGGATAATTAATCAACAGCGCTCTCAAGTTATACTCTAGTTTGTTTTGCACAATATAGATTTAGAAAAATAATTGTTTACCTTTTCAATCAGCTCAATGCAGGCAGCCAAGTCCATACCAAAGTCAATGAACTCCCAGACAATACCCTCCTTCTTGTACTCCTCCTGCTCCAGGACAAACATGTGGTGGTTGAAGAACTGTTGCAGTTTCTCATTGGTGAAGTTGATGCACAGCTGCTCCAAGGTGTTGAACTGTAAATGGACAAATAATCAGTTATAATTGGAAAACAGACCATTGTGAAAAGAACTGGATGTTGAAATTTGGGAATGAAGCCTACATCAAAGATTTCAAAGCCAGCAATGTCCAAGACACCGATGAAGAAATTCCTTTGCTGCTTGGTGTCCAACATCTGGTTGATACGGATGACCATCCACAAGAACATCCTCTCATAGATTGACTTGGCCAGAGCAGTGACAGAGTTCTGCACCTAAAGAAATACAAGGATATGAGTTGATGAACATCATTCACGTTTGATAAAAGGCTTAACCACCCAGCCTGCCTCCATATTTATTAAAACTGTTTTTCAATCCTGGTCCTCAAGTACCACTGCCCTGCATGTTTTGGTTCTTACCAACTCCAGCTGACCTGATACAAACTAACTGAACCACTCATCATGTTCTTTGCAAGCCTGCTGATGAGCCATTCATTTGAGTCAGGTGTGTTATGGTCACCTGGAACACATGCAGGGCAGTGGTACTCGAGGACCAGGATTGAGAAACACTGTATTAAAAGAACAATGCAAATTCTTTATTTTAAAAACATCTATAATGGCCATTTTTAATGCATAAAATGCTCAGGAGAAAGCCAGACCACTGACCATCTTTTGTAATCGTTATTCTGAAGTAAGTGGAGTAGTCTATTTCTGGAAAGTATTATATTTGATATTAATGGCTCTTGTTTACCTGGGGCACAGTCTGTCCCTTAGTGACAAACTCATTTCCGACCTTCACTCTGGGATAGCACAGAGCCTTCAGCATGTCAGCAGAGTTCAGACCCAGCAAGTAAGCAACCTTGTCAGCATCTTAAAACAGTCAATTATACTGTAATTAATGCACACAGTAGGAGACACTCATTATCAGTCGTGAACTTACAGTACTCCAGGGTGCTTTGAAATACTCTGCAAGTATTTCAGTGCATATATACTCACCCTCTGTGCCATCAGGCTCAGCCTGCTCCTCACGCTGCTTCTGCTTGAACTTCATGTTACCATGGTGAAGAACAGCACCAGTCAACTTGTAGATGTACATCTTCTCCTCAGCTGTGAAGCCCAGGATGTCAATGGCATTCTGTTGAAAAGAGGAAATCATGTGAAAAGTAATTATTTCATGATGTCCTAAGCTATTTCAGTGCATCTGTAAAATACAATATATTTACACTTCCAGTCAAAGATTTGGACACACAGCGTTTCCATACTTTTGACTGGTTGTGTATGTTTGAGATCTAATAATAAACATCACTCACATCAGTGGCATCCAGCTCTTCTTTGTCATCAATGCTGGCCACAGAGATCTGACCCATGCTGCACATGGGGAAGTCATAGGGGTTGGTTGTGATGAGTGACATTTCTGAAAATCAAAAGTAAAGTGTCTTGCTCATTATTTTAAAATATGACATTTTATCCGACACGTTGCAAGAGCTCATTCTGCTTACCGATCAGCTCAGGCTTGTGGTTTGTCATCATCTGGTAGAAGATGTGGTAGCCTCTCTCATCAGGAAGCTGGAATGTCACTCTGGACTTCTCCAGCAGATCTGTAAATTTTGTCCATCACTTTCAGTTTTTTGCAATTTAAAACAGAATTACATGGATTCTCATTGAGAATGACATGAGAATTACTTACATGTTTCAATATCAGCACTAGCCAGTTTGCCGGTTGTGCCGAAGTGAATCCTGATGAATTTACCCTGTTTGGAACAATCACATTTTTAAGGTTCACCGACTTTGTCAATGTTTAGCAAGATATTCACCATATAAAACTGATTCTGTACTTACAAAACGGGAGGAGTTGTCATTCCTCACAGTTTTGGCATTACCGTAAGCCTCCAGCAGGGGATTGGCAGCAATGATCTGATCCTCCAGTGACCCCTATAATCCAAGTTTAGTTCTTGTATTAGAAAAGGACTTTATTATGTAAATATTCTGTGATGTCATAGATGTTGTCACAACAAACCTGCATCTTGCCAGGTTGTGCTTTCTTCTCTCCTCCTCCAACAGAGATTGTTGCGAAGTACTGAATGACACGCTTGGTGTTCACAGTCTTTCCAGCACCAGATTCTCCACTGGGTTTAGACACAGACTTGTAAGTATTTGATCACGAAATTCATTTAATTTGAACAAAGTCAATTCATATAATACTCACGTAATCAGGACAGACTGGTTCTCCCTATCTGTTAATGTGAAAAAACAGCATTTTCTAAGTATATAAGCCATAGCCACCAAAGTCAGAATGAAATAAATGATTCTACATTCAGGACCTACCAGTAAGCATGAACTGATAAGCGTTGTCAGAGACAGAGAAGATGTGGGGGTGGAGCCTCCATACGCTTCTTGCCTCTGTAGGCACCTACAACCTCAGAGTCGTACACTGGGAGCCACTTGTAGGGGTTCACAGTTGCACAGAACAACCCAGAGTAGGTCTGCAGTAAGTTATGCAGATTTCATGTTAATGTTATTTAGGAGGTAACAATAGTCATTTTCAGTGTTTCTGTTTGGGCTTTTGTGAGATTGTCTTACGTAGATCATCCATGCTGCATAACGCTCTTTGAGATTGTACAACACAGAGGCTTCATTGAGATGGGTCATCATGGCCATGTCCTCAATTTTGTCGAACTTGGGAGGGTTCATTGGAGACACCTCATCTTCTTTAACTGTCCTCTCCTGCAGCAGGACATTTCCCACAGTTAGAAGTTATCACACTTAACTCTCAGTTGAATGTGACTTTACTGTACCAACCTCATCAGTGTCCAAGAGTTTGACGGTGACTTTGCCACCATCTTTCTTGGTGATTGTTGCCTTTAAGTACAACTCTTTGGCATCTGTCACATAGCAGGCAGCCTTGGCATCGAAAGGTTTGCTTTGAGCCTCAATTCTCTCCTTCTCTGGCTTTCGGAGGTAAATGGCAGCTTTGCCATAAACGGCCATCTCTGCATCCGTACTCATGATGGCGGCTTATGTCTGTGTATCAAGTCACACAACATCAGTCTCACAAGTTTTTCACTCAAAGACATTTTACAAATAACCATCATCAATGTAACTATTGTTTAACAGGACTTTTAACTTATCTGGAGCAGACAGTCCCATTCAGCTTAGGTTAACATAGAAGAGACCAAGTTTGTGTTTGCTCTTTTGTGCAAGAGTACCTTTCTGCAATTACAATGGCCAACAAGGGCGCCACCATACATCCAATCCATACCGAAAGTCTCAAGCGGAAGTTAGCTAAACACCGCCAAGAGTATCTATCTGTGGCTTGCAAACCAGATGCGTGTCAGGTAGTTAGGGTTAGAATTTAGTAAGTTACATGAAGAAGAAACTTCTGCTTGGGCCATCCGGCTTGGATCTATGACTTTGCCCTTTTTGGCCATCATGACTGTAGTTGGGCCCCTCTCCTTTTATGTGCTATTTTATTTTGTGTAATTTGGGGACCCATAAGTGCTACGATAAAACACATGTCTATGTTTTCATCAAGAGGAATATCAGTTGCTGCACATACCTTGCCCTTTCTCTACGTACAAAGAATGTTTTTGCTCCACAACCCTGTGAAAAAGCATGATTTAGTCAGTGAGCCAAATAAACAAAACTTAATTATGAAAACTTTGGTCATTCTTTCTCTATGTTGAAGAAGGAAGAAATATAGAAATCTGAACCTATGTGAAAACACTGGATTCATTATGGAACAGGATATCAATATACTTTTAAATTACAATTCTTTAACTCATTAAATTCAAAGTACATATCAGTGCTATAAGCCTAAATAGTATAACCTCACCACAAGCAGGAACTTCACCCGTCTTCCACCACACTCTGATGCTTCTCATCCCACTCCTTTTATACGATCTTGTTTGCTTGGTGGCAAAGATTCAAGCATTCTAACAAGCCAAATAAGGTTAGAATGACTTGTGATTTATGACACTAAATTTAGCAGAATCCCAATGAAATCTTTGAAAAAAATTATGTACACTGATGAAGAGTTCATGGAGATGGACTGATAATAATGTAAAATATAAATGCAATCACTGCATCAAAAGGGATGCTGTTGTATTATCACAAACATGTCAGGGTATAAATAGCTTTAAAATTAACTTTATGAGTAGTGTTGCTTCACTTCATATGATGCTTTTACAACCAATATATCTTATATCCTCAACGATATTCAGAATCTCTGCTGAGTACACTCTCACAGTTTTAAACAGTCAACTTGGGCCAGGAAAAAAACCTTAGCAATTCTTTGCCCTTTGATTTACTTGAGTATGATATAAATAGTTTTGACCCACTTATCCTTTTTATTTGCATTAGAATTTCAAAGATTATTAGAGGCAAAAGCAATTCTCTTTAATTTTCAAGCCAAAATTAAATGGCAAGCACATGATGTAAATACTTCTCACTTCATATAAAGGTCCTTATATGTACTGAACTGGAGGCTGTGTGCAAGTAAATCACTTTTTTTGGCTTGCTCTAAAGGGAAATGTGCTGAGCAGCTTACTCCATTTTCATTTATATAAAGATCACAGTGATTTGAGCTCCTGTTTTGATGTGTTGGACATGGTTCAGATCAGTGTTCCTAATTTGAAAAATTTCATCTCAGTAATCAACCCGTCATTCAAGTTTGTTTGTAGTGAGGTTCTCGTTCATGATATAAAACACATGCATACAGTACTTATATTTGTAATGAGTTATTTAGAAGACTTATCATATTCAGACATTCAAAAATATGCCTGTTTCATTGAAGTATAAGAGATCTTGGCTTATGCAGGGAGGAGTTTAAGCATTTTACAACTATTGAACAACGGTCAACTTACCATACAGTAATTAAAGAAAATATGCATACAAATATCTAATTTGACATAAGTATTGTTTATTAATAATTTGTGACGACTGTAGTTTGTCCTCTGAACCCAAGCAAGATGAACAGTTCCAGCGTTTGCTATGAGACACCTCTCCATGCCTTCCTGTGGAGCAGTTGTTGGGGGTCTGCCATACTGCATCATGTAATTTAAGATGTTTTAGAGGCTACTTTATGATAGTGACATTTGAAATGGGGCTGTCTTGAATTAGAAAGACAGTTTGAAGTTTGAGCTACATTAGTTGACAATTAAAACTATTATGAATGTAACGACTGATTTTAGGATTATAAAACAAAACATAAAATATTCTGAAATTCGTAAAGTTTTCACATGAAATTTAATTTTTTTAAAATAATTTTGTGTGATTACTATAATCAGAAGCTATGATGTTGAACATGACAATAATATATTAACATTTCTTTCACATATGCTAACATTTTGACTATATTTTCTTTTCATTTATGTCACTGAAGGTAATGACATTCAAACTTGTTAACTTTGAAACCCTGGTTGTTTTAATGAGTTAAATGATGGAAATAATGGTGTTCAAAAGACAGCATTTCTAACGGCATTACTTTTTCAAAATGTTGTAATCTGACTACTCTATATTCTCTGTCCATTGTTACAGTGCTGCTCCCTTTACTGACTGTGACTGACAGCGCATTACTGTAAAGATAGACAGAATTTTCACATTTCTTGAGACTACATTAGCTGTGTTTATATGGAGCTATTTTGATCTGATCGAACGCCACTTAGAATAAAAATGCGTCATGTAAATATGTCAGCTGAAACTTTTATATGATCAAATCAGCAGGAAACAATGACCATGTAAACACGTATTCCGATCATTTCTGTGGAATTTTGTCTCTGTGCATGATTGAACCACGTGGGGATTGCGTGATGAAGCAGATTCAGGGAGGACAGCGTAAGCAAACAAAATGTGACTATGGAGGACACAATGTTTTTGTTAGAAACTGAAAGAGTTAAGCATTATTGAGCATTTCGATGATCAAAAGATTATAAATAAAATAAAATAAAAACTCTTCTTCCAAACTAGGAGCCATTGTGCATGCCAAAAGCATCTGTCCATCAAGTAAATACAACTGGTCGGATCACTTTCCACTGTCCATGTACATATCAGCTGGAAGCTCTGATCGGAAAGATTTCAGTCTGATAGATGAATCATTTGTCCATGTAAATGCAGCGCTGTTGCTCTGGTGGAGAGGCGGTGCAGTGATACAGTTAAACCTGGAGACTACACTCAGGCCCTGATTTACAAAAGGTTTGCATGTAAAACAAGCGCAACATTGCACACGCAAGGCATTTACATTTTTCTTGCTCTCCTGAACTTTCCATGGCACAGCAATAGCACTAATAATGCAATTTCACCAATCTCCCTCTTTTTCTTCCCTGAGAATACATTAAAATCAATGTGACCTTCAGTGTCATAGAGGTATCATTTAATATGCCATTAGACATTCATAATCTGTTCTTCAAATTAGATGGAGCCAGCACTCCCTGGCTGGCCTGATAGCCAGGGAAAGTCTATCAGGAAGATAGACTTATGCTGATCGCACAATGGAAAAGATCTTCACAGGCCAAGGACGTGGACATGAGCGATGTCTGCCCAGAAGCTAGCCTATCTGAAAAACCTTGGTATGAAACATCTCAGCATAGACATGTAAGCAGTCCCTTCAGAACTTCGCCGAACACCATAGGTTCCAGATCTTCTGATCCAGCCTATCTGTCTGCATTCAACTCCTGGTTGCAACTAATCCATCTTTCCATAATTCATCTCTTTTAAAGTTCAGTCATTATTTGTGTACCATATCAGTTGATATATTTTGATAATAAACTTGTTTAAAAATATCTTTCACTCGCTAAGGTCTTTTAACATTTTTCTGCCATGATACGCCTGTTACCAATTGCTTGAGCAATCTTAGTAGATCACCCACAAATAATGAACACACAGCACACCCAATCCATTTTCACCGCAGCCAATTTAGCTCTCTTTATTTAAGATCTTAGTAAATCAGGGCCCTTGTGTTTTAGTAGGAGAGTTGCCATGTTCTGTTGAGACCAGCTGTACGTCAGGTTGGAAGAGGTGTGCGTTGAGCCTCTGCAGACCAACAGAGAGAGCGTACGGCGATTAATGCATAACCATTCTGTCAATGACACTAGCCGGGCTCTATAGAATTCAGTAAAATGTTCATACTGAAGAGGCAGATATATTACAATGTAATTCTGTACATTGAAGCTGTCCTCGTCAGATCAGGAGCAGTGGAGAAACTAGTGATAATGATTGACTGATGAAGAAAATATCATGGCAAACCCGAGTCAATGTGCGCAGCTAAACATCTGTACACAACCCATAGGCAGTTAACAGATGGACGAAGTATCTGCTCATGTCACCCATTGGTGTCTGAAGAGCTTTAATTGAAGCCAGTTGAGTGTTCCCACCTTTGCCATCTTAGTTTGTCGTCACTTCCAGAAAATACGAAAATGGGCAAACAGAGGGGGGCTCAGACTCTTGAGGCAAATGATTGAAGGTCAACATACTCTAAGCTAAGAGCTAACTGAAATAACCTAGAGTGAACAGGAGCTAATAAAGATAGGTGGGCTAAAGCACGCTCGGACCTGCTGTTTGCCAGCTAAAGACTGTCATGAACTTCAGCATTTAACATGGAAACTGAAGCCTGGGAGTCTGAGCTATAGATGTTTCTCTGAACATTACACGGTCTGACATTGGGCTTAACTTGCTTGGACATCAGAATCCCTTTATTGTTTATAACTTATTCTCCCTACAATAGTAGAAAGAGTTTAGCAGGTTTGGATGTAGATTGGTTCTGAGGATATAAAGCCTCTGATGAACCTTTTTTACAACAGCGCCAGTGTTCGCAGACCATTGAACAATCTCACTGATGTTCACCCCCAGGAATTTAAAACTGGGCGCCCTCTCGACCTCCTCACCCCTGATCTTCAGTGCTCTGAACTCCCCTCTTTTTCACCTGAAATCAACAAAAAGCTCGTTGGTCTTTCTGATGTTTAGGGAGAGGTTGTCATGAGATCACCATTCAGACAGTTTGTGCAACTCAACTCTATGAATAATCTCATTCCCATTTGAGATAAGGCCCACAACAGTTGCATCATCTGCTAATTTTATCATCAGACTTACAGGGTAGTCTGGTAAACAGTCATGAGTGTGCAGAATGTGGAGGAGCAAACTAAGCACACAGCCCCTGTACAGTGTCACGGTCATCAAGGTAAAGGGACCAAGTTTCAGTTTTTGGGCATCAACTGAGGCTATATCTACACTAAGTGGTCAATGTTATACGAGGATGTTTAACACCCTGTCTTGTCTGCATCCACACGGTCATTTATGAATCGGTCAAGGTTCGTCCTTTTGCACATACTCCCCATGGACTGGCCATGGGGCGCACCAGGACATTTCCCGGTGGCCTGGTCGCCAAACTGGCCTGGCCTGTCTGGTCCCATTTGAGTTTTAGATATATAATCTGTCATGCTGGCTGTCCCGTTGAAGCTCATGAAACTCACAGACGCAGGCATTAACGTTGAGCTCCCCCCTCCCTCTAGTTTCTCACTCTCTTTTGCTGCATTCCATTTGAGCTTGGAAGTCGGAAATTCCCAGTTCTGAGTGGGAAGTTTCAACTGAAACGGCCCCCCGAAGTTGGATTTCCCACTCGGAAAGTCTGACAATTCTCACAACTCCGAGTTCAGATTTAAAGATGGCCACGCCCAGTGTTAGCAGTTTGAGAAGCTCCTGTAATGTTACATTTATTTACACTTCTTACCAATATTTTGTAGCATAAATCAGTCATACACGTATTATTGGTTTATGTAGATGTAGGGGAAGCTGCAGTAGTGTAATTAACCTTTTTCATGTGATAAGCCTATATGTGAACTACAACCCCAGCTGTGCTAACAACGGCTAATAGCAATAGCCTTAGCAAACACATTGTTTTGCTAGGCGGCTAACTGGTTTTTCCGACCAGGGAACTGGAACCCAAGTTGGTCGGGTGTGACGTCACCCCCACTTCCCACTTCCCAGTTCTGAGGTAAATGGAACACAGCATTTGTGAAGCTGTGAGTGACTCCTGCAGCCTGCAGACATGCAGTGCCCCCCTCCCCCCGACCTAAAGTTTGTTACATACTCCACGAGAAGCAAGAACTTTGTTCTTGTCAGTGAGGCTGCAAGAACAAGAAATAAGTTCGGTGGTATCCGTGTATTTAAATGCCATGTGTGTAGTTTACTTTTTTGTCCTTTCTCACCACCTCTATCAGCTGTTTATTAAAACTATCCATTCAACTTCGCATCTGCAGAGATGCGGAGGTGACAACTCTTTGCTTCAAACGTCTGTGTTAAACCCTGCCCGCTTCAAATATCCGTCCAATTACACAATACTTCACGGAACTCCGCGAAAAGAAAGTTTTGGTCAGCCGAGGGGTCGAGAACAAGCCGCAAGCCGTCCTTAAAAACATTTGCGAGAACAAAATAACGTCATGTATTATCTTACATCTGTATACGTCTTGTGCTCGCGGCCTCGAGAACAAGATGAAAGTTCTCGCGGAGTATGTAGCAGCCTAGCTCTGACAAGGGGCAAGATGGCAGCAGCGCCGAGAGCGTCAGGGAAAGAGAAAAAGTGGAGCAGAGAGGGAAATACTTAAGAAGAAAAAGGCACTAGCAACAGATGGAGAAAAGTGCATCAAAATAACGGACATGTTTGTCAGTAAGGGAGCAGGTGAGATATAAACACACTAGTGGTGTGGTGAAAAGTGATTACAGATGCACACTCATTCACCCAGCTAGCTTAATGCTGAGCTGATGAGCTAAAGCCATCTTAATTCAAAAAGTTTTAAATTGTAAAGGATATTTTCAATTTTAGCATAGGGTTAACTATACAGATGTAAGGTAATACATGATATATTGAAATCCTTGTATATGCTTTTTAACTTCTATTTAAGCAGCTAAAAAAATTGAGATCAAAAAATATTATCAGAGCAAACGCATGCAAAACGGTCAATTCTGAATCCAAAGATCTGGGAGAGTATGGGTGGCTATTGGATTTATTTATTTATTCATTTTTCGCAAAGATGGAGAAGGGAGCAGTACCAGTACTGTCAGCAGCACTAGTGCTGCAAGAGCTCCTGCAGTCACTGCAGTGGTAGACAGCAGCAGCAGTGAGGAATCACAGCAGGAACCTTCAGGTAGAATTTAAGTACAAACCAAACATGCTGGTGATAGTTTAGGAATAATTAATAGAATAACGAACAATTCCAACTGTGGCCTTCCTGTGTGGAGTTTGCATGTTCTCCCCGTGTATGCGTGGGTTCTCTCCGGGTACTCCGGCTTCCTCCCACCATCCAAAGACATGCATGTTAGGTTAATTGATCACTCTAAATTGCCCCTAGGTATGAATGTGAGCATGAATGGTTGTCTGTCTCTCTGTGTTGGCCCTGCGACAGACTGGCGACCTGTCTGCCTCTCGCCTGATAATAGCTGGGATGGGCTCCAGCAACCCCCGCGACCCTGAACTGGATAAGCGGTACAGAAAATGACTGACTGACTAATAGAATAACCTGTAAAAAGCTGTGTGGGGCCACATGTGAAGCATTTGTTTTATTATTTTACAGTCTTACATCAGTAGGCGCCCAGCCTAATTCACTCTTAGTGTTATGTGTTAATTTGGTGGAGGTGGCCTGGGATGGTATCAAATTATTGTCCCAGTCCGCCCCTGTGCATGTATTATATTAGCATATAAACACGAAGTTCATTTTACTTGCTAGTTGCTACTCAGACTAGTGAAGTAATGGCTAGGCAGAAAAAGCTTTTTTTTTTCCTTTGGACTGACAATGAGGTGGTGTTATTGCTAAGGCTGGGCAGACTCTGTACGATTTTCTTAATCATTCAGACCAAAAGTGACAAAGACGCCCGAGGCTGTGCGACAAAGAGGACAGCTTCCAAAGCGGCAAAATATTTTTGCCTCTTTGGTCGCTCTGCAGTTGAGACATCAAAGTTAGATTGCACTAGTCATGTAAAGGAGCCGCAAAGTGGACTTCTTGACAGCAGCTAGTGCTGCTTGCTGTTATTCACCTTCCCTTCAGTCCAAAGCATGCAGAGCTGCAGGACATTTAGTGTAGTCATTTAACAAAGAAAAAAATCACAAAGCATGACGTCAATATTGCACACAGATTGTAATGAGCTGAACATGCATCTGCATCCTGTTAATTTTCTCAGAATTAAGATGCAAGAGTCGGTGCGTTTCAACACATTTTGAATGCATGATTTTATTTACTTTGAGTTCATATGTTTATCACAGAAATTAATAAAATGATGCACATGGACGGAACAAAGTACTCGTATGCCACCAAACAAAAGCAGACAACACCACATACGTAGCTGCGCATTGAGATGTTGGAGCTTTGACGTGGTGAGGAGCGCACATTTGCACCCGTCTGTGATCTAAAAGCCTGAAGAAAACTGGAAAAGTGATTTGCCTGTACTTCCGCGGCATGTAGTTCCCCTATTGAATGCCGCCTAGTCAGTCCTTTGATGTGAAATCGGCTCGTCATTTGTACTCGATCAGAATGTGCAGGTCACGAAACGTAAATCTTGAGTTAATTAGTTCACTCTCACTAAGTGGTGCTAGTTGGAAACACTAGATTACAGCAGCTATGCTAAGCTAAGCTAAAGTCAGTGCTGCGAGATTCACAGAATGACTTGGTTGGCTAGAAAACGCTTCTGCCCAGTTGTCCAACTCAGGGGACATCGGGGGGAGGCTCAATTTCCCCCAGAGGTGGCATATGCCTTTAAAGCATTTCTTTCCAGTACTTCTGTTCTCAAGTTTTGCTTATATCTGATTTCGCCTTTGCATTCAAGATGTTAATGCAAGTTGTACAATCATGTGATTTTTCTTTCCAAGGGAAAAAATGTATCAACATTGATATCAATGAAAAAGTACCATAAACTACTGGAATTGTATCGACAGGAAAATCCACCAGTCAGAACACCGTATGCATGTTGTCCGTAGATATAACTTACTGAGTTTGTTTTTTTTTCCCCCAATAATTAAACTGGGTTTAAAAGTGAGTGGTTACGGTGTTACACCTAACCAAAGGGCTAGAGTCACTGTGTAAATGTGCAGTTCTATGAATGGATAACTGGTAAAACTTAATTGTCAGACACATGACATTTTCAGCTTCATAAAAGTGAAGTCAGATGCATTGATCAGTGATGATGTTCCTCCATCTGATTGGCTGCATCCGTTGCTGGGTTGCTTCAGTACAGAACACCTCTGCACTGGGATGCACCTACCCACCATTTGAGTTGGTGAGAGAGGAGGGTGATGGCTCTCATTTGTGTTAAAGGACAACCCCATCCTGCCACCCTGCAGCCCCTCAAACACTGAAAGCCTTACAAAACTTCTTCAAGCTGCACCACCCAAGGAGCAGGTCCTTGATTCCTGCAGCAGTTAGTCTGAAAACCAGCAGTACTCCCATTACATCACAAACACAGTCAAAAGCCAGTATGATTTATTGATGGACAAACTCATCTTTTAAAAAAATGGGGCTGTCAAAAGATTAATCCTGATTAATAACATTACTTTTATCACTTCTAGAACATATTTAGGATTAAAGGGGTCTCACCAGGAATTCTATGTCCATTTTCAGTAGACTAGACTACTGAAACCCTGTCCTTACATGTCTCCCTGAAGTCCTTCAGATGGCGACAGTTTAGTCCAGAAGGTTGTTGATACGGTCCGCACAGACTGACTTCACAATTGTCTTAAGCCAGGATCAGACTACATGACTTTTTTCATTGTTCACGACGGTCACTATGTCAGATTAACAGAAATTTGTGTCATAAAATCGGACGGTGTCTTGTTACTCACGAATGGTCAGACTACAAGAATGGCACCAGACAGACAACCGTCTGATCATTACGTGATGTCACAAAACACGACACGAGATGGGGAGCCGGGACAAGCAGCTGTCAATCAGTCACTTGGTTTGGAGGCCTCTGGATTGACTGTTTGGGTCACTCATAAAATGGAAAGTGGACGGGGACATCAGTTCCCATCCATTATTGAAGTGTGGACTCATGTGACAAAGATGTTTTTCTCAACATGAACTGTTTATTGGTATTCTGGTAACACTGCCTGTACCAGTTCCTCTGTGGAGCCTGTTTTCAGTTAACAGGATTAAATCCACCAGCAGAGTTACGATGTGCACTAAGACTGAAAAGCGTCCCGCTGCTCATCTTTGAAAAAGAGCACGTGGAGAAACTGGACTCTGATCAGCACCATTGCTTCCACCAGGTGCATCACGCAATGCCAAGTGCCAAGCGGGGCCAAAAACATCAGGCCGACCACAGTCTGCTGCAGACAGAGCGCGCGTTGGAAACCATGGCAACCACATGAAATGAGTAAAATCATGATGAAATAATAAATGCGGCCAAGCCACCGTCTTGCCCTTTAAATTGAGAGCTGCGCAGTGCACATCAGTATCGCTGTGTCTATACTCTGCGCCCAATAGGTGTGTTCAGATGGTTAATTTGCTTTGATGGTCATGCATAATTGGATTATGGTTCTGAGAGTGCATGAGTACGCGCATGAGTGTGTCATAATTCAATATGTTCATCTCATTGGGCGCAAAGTCCATCACGTTTTTGTGGTGTTTTTATTTAAACACAAAGTGTGATTTTTCTATTACTTTGTTATAGATTTATTTGAGAGCGTGTCACATACGTGAATGTTTAGACCTGCTGTGAACTCCTGTTCACTGTAACTGATAGAATGCACTGATTGTGTGGATATGTTTCGTGTTAATAAAGCAATGTTGTATTCAAGAGAGATACACTGTTTTGAATGTTCGTGGAGATGTAACACTGTTGAAAATAAATTTGGTATACCCAATGTTTTTTTGGCTACGCCAGTAGTATGGGCTCTCCATTCTGCACATTAAGGAGGAGGAAACTGAAGCCACAGCTCCACAAATCTCTCCTCCGTTCCACCGGGGAGCCCCTGTGTCTCTCCTCCTTTTCTCCATTGTTGTTTGTGTACCGGCGCTCCTGAGCGTCTCTCTGGTGGAAGCGAGGGGCGCACTGTCCTCCTATTGGTCTATATGTAGGGACACGTCGCAGGACATGTGACACTAGGCGGACAAAACCAAAAAATTTTGACATGCCAGTCTTTCTGCATTGTGGTTGTGAAGCGTTGCAGATGCCAAATCGCCAATTGCTGATTATATCACACTAGACGGAGAGAAGATGCAACGTTCTACAATCCGACAACGCAGAATCAGGCACGACAGTGAGACAGTCAGTGACTGTCTGTGACGTCTCTGTCGGGCCACAATCGGGCTAACTTCGTGCAGTCTGATCCGGGCTTTAATGTAAACTGAAATTCGGGTCTGAGTCCTGGGCTACTCCCAGATTTCTGACTTGTTTTTAGCCTTTAAGTTGTAAAACAAATGTTAATGCATTTTCTGCATATAGCAGTACTAAAGAATAAATTAATCTCTTGTTTGACAATGGGATTAATTCAGGATTAAGCTTTTGTCAGCCCTGAAAAAATAAATACAGGTAACCTAGATTTCTGAGGGAACCTGTAAAGAGTTAACATGTCTCAGCAACTGTGTATTCTCTCCCAACTTCCTCCCGTGATATTTCTGACTTGAGTATTAGTAGTAGCTAGTACATGGAGGAGTGAGTGTGAGCTTGTCCGAATGTTTCTCGGTGTTGGTTCTGTAATAGACAAGAAACAGCTCCAGCCACCTCTAAATCCTGAGTGTGAGATAAATGATCCCTTATCACGAGAAAAGGCGTTTAATAAATATTTAATTAAATAAAAACTGCGCGCACATGTCCTTTAAGCTTCCGTAATATAAGAGTAAAGGACGCAGAAAGCTGTTTCATGCACTGATCTATTTAATCTATCATTGTACGACAGAACAACTTCCTGTTGAGCAAGAGTAGCACTGCTGGGGAGATTACATTCTGGCACTATTGTTCCGCTGTATCATAAACTTCTCCCAGACAACATCCTCCACAAATTGAGCTTACATTACACCTGTTTCTCTTGCAAACGTAGGTTTATTAGAAGTAAGATGATGTTGCATAAACGCAAACCATCCGATTTACACTGTGCGTAAGTCTGTGCCCACATCCGTGCCAGAACGCTGCTGCTTAAAAAACGAAACTAAAACAATGCTTCACTGTCCAAGGTTTCGTTTTCAAATAAAGGCGGCTCTGGCTTTAGTGAAATGCTGTCTGCGACAGAAATTGTTGGTGAGTTCTTATGTTATGTGTATATAATCTATATAACAGTGTAAAGAATGTTTACTACCTAGATATGTGCCAGCAGGTTTAAATGATTTTCTCTGAGCTGCGACTCGGAGCACAAAGCACGTTGATGATCGTTACCTCAGACGACCTTGCCTCTTAAGTTATTTTGGGACGTGATCTCAGAGAGAAAGAGTGCTCTGTCAGCCCAAAGACAATATGGTCAGGGGCCAGGCAGAACAGTAATGTTGCATTTGAAGCTTAAAGTTGGGATATCTAAATGAAATTTTTTTTAAAAAAAAAGTGATGCTGTTGTTTCAGATGTGACGAATCTTCATAAACGGGCATTAAATGCTGCGCAAACGCATTACCACCCACGAAAAACTGTAGTCTTTACGCTTTACGATACTTCCATAACTGTCAAGTTGTAGTATATATATATATATAGATAGATATACATATATATTTGTCTATATATATATATATATATATATATATATATATATATATATATATATATATATATATATATATATATATATATATATATATATATAGACAAATATATATAATGCAGTCAGGTGTGTTGAATCTATTTAGAAGTAGGCTAACACCAAAAAGAAATAGAAGTAGGATTTTGTCTTAATTTGATGAATAGCCAGGCACATGCCGCCTCTGGCATGTTCTGAATAACTCAACTCTGCTCCCATTCATCGATGGCAGTTTTTATTCTTTGTTTTACCTCGTCCATTTAGAACTATCTGTCATGTAACAGTGCATTCGATTTTATTTATGTATTTTTTGTGCATCAGCTGATGGAGTCTGACCATGGATGAGGAGGCTGACCCTGACAATGGAAACGTGCACTCAGTGTTGGATCAGGAATCCTTAGAACTGTTCCACGTCCTTTGCAGCCAGACACCATCAGTCATAATGCAGCTTTGGAACATGATACCCAGTGAAACTGTCTGGCAAAACCAACAGGCCTCCACCAGCTCTGCAGGTGCACCAGTAGGAGACCATATTAAAGCCATGTTGGACTACTTCAAGGGGGCCAGTGCCAAAGAGTGTCGCAATTTCCTCATGAGTGTTTGTATGCAGTGTGAAAACATGCCCATGCGTCTGGAGTCCACTCTCATGTCAGTGGCTGGATATGCTTCCAGTGAGTATGAAATAAACCCATAAATCTTGACATACAACACTAACCTTATACATGATGTCTGTACTTTTTAATGCATAGCAAATACTTTATTACAGGTTGCAGTAGAGCATTTGTTTCTGTGTTCAAGGAGTCTATAGTTATCCCAGACACAGTCACATTGGCTATTTTAGTCATTAATTTGAATGAATAAATGAAAATGAAACTGAATTGAAAAATACCTTATTTATCCCAGAGGGGAAATTCAAAATTGTAATAGCTCACGCTCTCTCTTTTAAACAATATATACATATATATATATATATATATATATATATATGTATATATTGTGTGTGTGTGTATATGTAAAAAAACAACAACAAAAAAAAAAACAGCATAAAAATTATCAATCAGTCGTGTTTGGATTTGATTTGATTTATAGATCATGTATAAGTCAAAATATCTTCTTTGGATTAATTGTTATTTATTGAACTCTCAGGCATATCTCAAGTTTAGGTTGGAGAGAGAGAAGGCAGTGCTCTAACGGGGAGAAATGTTAAATTATTTGCTCTGTAAAGGGTAATGATGGACAAGTATCAGTCTTTCTGTTTTATTCTGTCATTAAATTGATATTGAAATTGATTGCGGTGATTGATATGCATTGATCAGACACAATTTTATGGCTGGGTCTTCCTGACGTCACCAGTGAATGAGTCCTACCTTCAACTTGTGCCAACACATCACATCAGACTGATGTCTGAAAAGTTTGGAGGCTTTCTTCTTTTTTAGAGGTGTAATCGCTGTTCTGATGTTTTGCTCTTTCTGTAGCTCTGAATTGCATGGCACTTCTGACAAAGCCACTGAGACTATTTGCTTGTTTACACTAGCTTGCTTCACAACATGGAGTGGAATAACAATAGTATTATTAATAAAACCCTTTGCTCATGCTAAATAAGAAAATAACTGCTTTTCTGCATGAATAACAGCATGATTTTCTGTTTCTTTTAGCTGATGCCGTACATTATCCAGCCTTGGATTCTATGTCTCTCACTAACACAGGTAGTTCAGATTAATTTGTAATCATATGTTTAGTAGAACTGTAAAAAATATAACAGTGTAATAAAAAAGTCTTGCTTAGTTTGTGTGTGGTTTTCCAGGCATGGTATTGCAATATTTGAAGCAGATGCATAAACTGAGTCACAAGTTCCTGATCTGATGAAATATCTATATTTTTTTAATATTTCATGGCCTTATTTACTTGTTCTTACAAATCCCTATTTAAAATGTGATTAACATAGTCTCCATATGATTTTTGGTAAATGATTTTTATCCTGAAGACTACTGAACAACAGTAATCACTGTGCAGGTCAGTCAAGCCCTTTTCAGGAATATTTCTTGAGATGAGCTATGTTTATTTATTTCAAATTAGCTTTATAGCAAAGACTCCACCGCAGATCTAACCTCTCTGACAAACAGGTGAAAATGAAAGTACATTAGCATTTTATTCTAGGCATATTGGCATATATAAAGAAAACATTCTCATTTTTCTTTAGTTTTCCCTCTAAAAGATCCCTGATATTTCTTTGTTTTTTTTCTCAAGGGAGTTTAAAAAAAAACTTCAATTAAAGACTTAATACTGATTAACCAAGTTCTTACATTGTACTCGATGGGATTAATCTACCTTAATATTTTACACCTTTTTCCAGCAAGAAAATGTAATCATGTCATGTTTTTCTTTTGTCCATCTGTGCCATAGGTGAATGTTTCGATTCTGCTACAACTGAGGTTGACCAGAAGTCATCCACGTCACCTGCAGAGGAGCAGCTAATCAAACGCCCGCGTATTGGTAGAACATACACACTGTTTTATTTGTTTAAAACTGTAACCACATTCTCATGCAATATCCAAGCTGACAAATGACTGCAACTACTCAGTATTTATTTATTCAAAAATAAAATAGCAGAGAAAAAGACCAAAAGTAATGCCTAAGTTGCATCCAAGAAGCTAGGAGGAGTAAAACTATTTTTGGTTTGGAGCTGTTGTCCAACTCTCAGAGGAACAATCATGCCTTAAACCATTATATCCGCCTCTCATAACCATTTTTTTTTCCATTTAAATAGTAATTTTGGTTCAGCTCTCGGAGCACATTTCCTGCTACTCAACATGCTGTTTTGATGCCCCTGAATAAAGCAGTTGCTCCTCCAATGCAGAAACTGCAGATCATAAGCTTTGTTTGGAAGTACTCTGTGCTAACATAAAGACACCACCCTGAAGCTGCCCACTGAGTTTGCAACGCCACTAAATGTTTTTAGACCATCTTAATGGTGTCAAAATGAAAGCAAACCAGGCATCTCTTCTATGCTTGTTTTATTGAGTATTACATTACCGGGGACAGCTCAGCTTTAGAGTTTAGATGTATGTGATTCCAAACCAGCTGACTTAGATAACTAAGAGTGAACTGACTTTGTATTTATTACTGTTCCAAATCCACAATTTATTTCGACCTTTTTTTATCCAACAAACAAACTATCAGATTTCTTGTGCTTAGAATATTCTCAATTTTTAACAAAATAACTGCAATGCAACTACATTTAGTAAAAAAAAAGAAAAAAAAAAGTGAAGATTTACTTATCAGATTGAAAATAGTTTTATTTGTGTGTTCTCAATGAGACTTCACTCTCTAAATAGTGTGTTTTCATAACTTTTTAATACTCACAGATCACTGGGAGCAATATATCCTTGAGGTGATGAGTTTACTGCTGAGGAGGTGGGGGAGACTGACAGAGTGCCTGGTCAAAGAAGTGCAACTGGAGAAAGTGTGGGTCGGTCTAAGAAGTGCCAGCAGACATAAGGATAGACCGGATCAGACCCCTAGCTCAACAGACAGAGGAAGCAGAACACCAGGTCAGAGGGATTTAATTTTCCTTTTATTGTACAACAGAGAATCTGATAAATTTATATAAAACGGCCTATTTGATTTTCATTAAAGGGGCTAGAGGCAGGAATTGTGAAAGAATAAACAAGCATGTCCAGTTTTTTAATGCTAATGGGTGATGAAGCGCTAAAAACCAAAAAGGAAGAGTCCACCCATGTCTCTCTCCGGTGCCTTGAACAGGCTGTGCGATTCGGTAGCCGAATTTCCAGCGCTGTCCTGCGGATGTAACGTCAATTGATGCTGCATCCACGTCCCCGACAGTTGTAATATAGGAAGGAGACAGTCGCAGTAAATTCAAACATTGTATGGGATACTTATGGATTCTTCTGCCATCAGCAAACGATCCAGATCAACTTCAAGACACTAAAAAGTGTCACTACGAAGAAGAAGACTATCAGTGTAGTAAACAACGTTATAGCTTCAGTTTGTGCACGCTCCCGTGACGGGTTGGCTCATGGCTGCAGTTACCTGCAGTGCCAGTCGCGAGTCTTATTTCTTAATCTTGCCTCAAATCCCTTTAAAGAGATTCTAAAGATGACTGTGAATTTAGAAAGTACATACTAGAAGTGTGTGTACTTGTTCAGCCATCAACATGAGGACTGTTTTGCATGTTTAACCAACAAAGTTAGGACATTTTTGGAAAGTGAGGACATTTTGGCTGGTCCTCACAAAAAAGCCTCAGAAAAACCCCTTTTTGACAGTCAAGGTTAGGTTTTAGAGTTTAGGTTACAGTTAAGTTTTGTTAGGTTTAGGGCAAGGGTTAGGTTTAGGCAATCAGTTGTGGTGGTCAGAGTTAGGGTACGGGGCTACGGAATGCATTATGTTGATGAATGTCCTCACTAAGATAGATGTACAAGAATGTGTATATGTGTGTCCATGCATTTTCAGTACTGAAACTTGGTCACTCGTACGAATAATTTCTACATGTTCACATTTAAAGTCTGCTGCTCACAATCACACTCAATTTTTTTCTACCAAACTCAGAGCCCGATGGGGATTATGGGTGTTTAGAGTCCAGATTGACTTTGGAGACCTTCCTCCAGGGATGTGCAGGAAAAGTGACGGTTCTCGTTGGCCAGGCTGGATCAGGAAAAACTCTACTAATGTCCTGTTTAGGACAACAGTGGGCAACTGGATTAGTAAGCTCTTATTTTCTTCATTCATTCATTTATTCCGAATGACTGATCTGCATTTCTAAGGGTGTTATTTAGCTACTAGCTCAGTGTTGGTCAGATTTGTATAAAATATTTTGAATACAATGGAAATTGATGACTTCCTTGAACTGAGACTTCTTTTTGAGAAGAAGAAAAATGATTGTCTGCTAAAGGAAAGTACCTAAAATCCTCACAGGAAGTTACTGCTAGATTCCACACCCTAACACATACACACAGTGTTTAAAATCTGTCAAAAGGAAAAGTAAAACTAAATGTCACTCTCTTCCACTAGAAATACCGATGCCATTATTCTTTGGTCTTAATGTTAGAAGCTCCTAAATTTACCTCTTTTTTCCTCTCTTCTTAACCCTGTAGACTTTACTTTCAAAACAGAAAGCTAACATGAACCAGATGAATTAAACTTAAATTTTCTATATTTAGAGTAACAACAATTGTCCTGCTGAAAAAAACAGCTTGACCAGCTGAAGCACCAGTTACAATATGGCCAAAACACACTTTAGACCAGCCATACCAGCAAGAGTACTAACTGTAGACCAGCTGGTCTGTAAGCTGTTTTTTTCAGCAGGGTGGGTTACACAGTGGGATCAGTTACTTCAGTGGGGATTTGAACCCAACTGACCCAACTGTTGCCCCTGCAAAGTTTTTAGATTATTTCCATACATTCAATAGCCTACTCCCCAACGCCTTGAAACAGACTTTAATGCAACTTTTTTCATACCCTCCTCCCTGCCCTATAATCCAGGGCCCTATCCCTTCTTCCTACCTGTTTGTCCTGTTAGAGTTTCGTCAGCTCAACATGGTCTCCTGCCCCCTCTCCCTATCTGAGCTGCTGTTCCAACACTACCTCCCTCCAAATGGAGACAATGATGCAAAGGTATGTTGGCCATCACAATCAGGGCATGGTCTCATGGGTTTTCTCAAACAAACTAGATTTAAATTATCTGGATTTTGCTGCAGGGGTCCAACAACTCTGTGGGGTCTCATGGTTGTTTTCTGAAACGTATTGAGCACGAAATCATCATCACAACGTCGCGAGGCAAATAGAAAACGCACGCATATCTCCAGTCTTTTCCAGTCCTTTCCCCACCCTCTACTCCACCCCACCCTTTGCGTCTGACTGTTCCAAACTTTGCAATTGTGCAGCCAACTACTTCCAGCCATTCCGTTCTGACAACTGTCACGTATTTTTGGCGCATAAAATACTAATCTAATCCCTTCTCTAGATTTTAGAATGGTTAAATCATGACAAAAATGTCATGTTACCTCACTATAAATCTCACTCCTGTTTTTACCATGCTAGATAGTAGGGCTGGGTGATGTGGCCTAAAATCAATATCACAATATACATGGAGTGCAGAATTCTTAAGCAAATGAGTATTTTTACCACATCATCCTCTTTATGTATGTTGTCTTACTCCAAGCTGTATAGGCCGAAAGCCTACTACCAATTAAGCATATCAGGTGATGTGCATCTCTGTAATGACAAGGGGTGTGGTCTAATGACATCAACACTGTTTATCAGGTGTATATGGCAAACATAATTATTAGGCAAGTTAACAATAAACAAATATATACCCATTTCAAATATTTATTTTCACCAGGGAAACTAATATAACAGCTCAACATTCACAAATATACATTTCTGACATTAAAAAACAAAAGAAAACAAACCAGTGACCAATATAGCCACCTTTCTTTGCAAGGACACTCAAAAGCCTGCCATCCATGGATCCTGTCAGTGTTTTGATCTGTTCACTATCAACATTGCGTGCAACAGCAACCACAGCCTCCCAGACACTGTTCAGAGAGGTGTACTGTTTTCCCTCTTTGTAAATCTCACATTTGATGAGGGACCACAGGTTCTCTATGGGGTTAAGATCAGGTGAACAAGGAGGCCATGTCATTATTTTTTCTTCTTTTTTACCCTTTCTTGCCAGCCACGCTGTGGAGTACTTGGATGCGTGTGATGGAGCATTGTCCTGCATGAAAATCAGGATTTGCTTGAAGGATGCAGACTTCTTCCTGTACCACTGCTTGAAGAAGGTGTCTTCCAGAAACTGGCAGTAGGACTGGGAGTTGAGCTTGACTACATCCTCAACTTGAAAAGGCCCCACAAGCTCATCTTTGATGAGACCAGCCCATACCAGTACCCCACCTCCACCTTGCTGGCGTCTGAGTCGGACTGGAGCTCTCTGCACTTTACAGATCCAGCCACGGGCCCATCCATCTGGCCCATCAAGACTCACTCTCATTTCATCAGTCCTTAAAACCTTAGAAAAATCAGTCTTGAGATATTTCTTGGCCCAGTCTTGACGTTTCAGCTTGTGTGCCTTGTTCAGTGGTGGTCGTTTTTCAGCCTTTCTTACCTTGGCCATGTCTCTGAGTATTGCACACCTTGTGCTTTTGGGCACTCCAGTGATGTTGCAGCTCTGAAATATGGCAAAACTGCTGGCAAGTGGCATCTTGGCAGCTGCATGCTTGATTTTTCTCAGTTCATCAGCAGTTATTTTGCACCTTGGTTTTTCCACACGTTTCTTGCGACCTTGTTGACAATTTTGAATGAAACGCTTGATTGTTCGATGATCACACTTCAGAAGCTTGGTAATTTTAAGAGTGCTGCATCCCTCTGCAAGATATGTCACTATTTTTTACTTTTCGGAGTCTGTCAAGTCCCTTTTCTGACCCATCTTACCAAAGGAGAGGAAGTTGGCTTATAATTATGTTAGCCTAATACACCTTATATAGGGTGTTAATGTCATTAGACCACACCTCTTGTCATTACAGAGATGCACATCATGTGATATGCTTAATTGGCAGTAGGCTTTCGGCCTATACAGCTTGGAGTAAGACAACATGCATAAAGAGGATGATGTGGTCAAAATACTCATTTGCCTAATAATTCTGCACTCCCTGTATTGAGCAGTTCACCTCGGTAACGATAAATGGATGATAAATTGTTACAGACTGGATGGGGCGGAGTCACGTGACTACAGACAGTACGTGTTGTTCAGCATCTTAAAGGGATACAAGCACAACCGACCTCTTAACAGCCAAAAACACTTTTCATTTTTAATAAAACAACAATATTCTGCCCTTACTGGAACTTAATGTGACTTCTAGTTTGACAGATGGCTAACAGGTTTCTCAATAAACACCCAGGAGGCAGTAAATACTGTGTGTTTTGGACGTTAATGAGAAGTACTGTGAAACTGAAATGAATAGATATTACCAGTAATAAATATGTATGTAAATTAATAAACTTAAATTAGAATCTTATTTACATATGAGAAAATATTACTTTGTGTCCATGAAAAACATAGCGATGAGTTTTCCCATTAGTTGCACATACACAACTATCGCTTAGCATGAATGCTAACTTAACATTGAAAAACCCATAGACAGGCTAACGCAATTAGCATTGCTACCGTTTTCAAAACATTTAACACAAACAACATTCCTTCTAATGTTTATCACTTAACAATGACATCAAATGAACTTCACTGATCACTTACAGAAAACGTGCAAAAGATGAAGAAAAACACTTGTTTGCAGTGCAGGGGTGTTACGCTGCATAAACTACACCAAGTCTTCTGCCTGCCGCACACAAGAGCTTTCTGCTCAGGCTAAAAATCATTCGAGGCCGTTTGCTCAGCAGATAGTCGCCGTGTGCACCTTATTTTTTGTGTCATGAGGCGAAAAACTCACTGTGTGCGCTCAACTTGAGCTGTCAGAAGATCTAGTGACCAATCAAAACGCTTTTACAGATCACAAGATTCCAAGAAGGCAGCCCTCTGTCATCATCATGTTAGAAGACTTGATTGATATTTTGCAAAAAGATCTAAAGACTGAAGGCAGAAAAGTTTTGAAGATCTTTTTGTTAGAGACTGAGTTGTGTTGTTTTATTCAATTTTTTAAAAATTTTGTCTTTTTATTAAGTAAATTGTATGCAACATACTGTACTATAGTATAATCATACCATTTGGTGCCGGTAATGCACCTTTGAGTTCGTCAACAGCCATTAAACTCAAAAGAAGAAGAAGTCATGTAAGAAAAATGAAAGAAACTTACACAGAGATGATATTTGGATGGATGTTTTTGAAGTCCGACAAAACATCATATGAGCAGATATAGTCTGGCTGTATTTCCACTAATTTATCTTCTAAAATGTAACAGATTACTTTGCTGCGAGCTACCATCTTGTAATCATGTGATCTGTGGACGTGTTTTGATTGGTCTCTAGATCTTCTGCCCTCAGCAGACAGCTCAAGGTGAGTGCATACCGAGTGGCAACGTCCGGTGGCCAACTATGTGTCTACTATGAGAAGCCATTTTTTGTAGTTCTCCCTTGATCTGCTAGGGGCTGCTTGCAAAACAGAGCAAATCCCCATAGACTCCTGTGTTAAAAAAATGCCAACTTCACAGCAGAAATAAACATGTTTACAGCCTGGTTCAAAATATCATTTTAGGTTTAACAGGTCAAGTTTACCTTAAAGGGACATTGTGTAATCGCGAGCAGCTCCCTCGTACTTTTCATGCTTCATTTGCGTGAAACCGGGCAGACCGACGACAGCCGATGCATGTAAAGTTATCACTGGCCTCTATCTGAAGACGTGGTCCGTCAGTTACAGTGACATCAGTCCACATCTGATTTGTTGTCAGTGCGATGTCGTATTGTTTTCCCTGACCCATGTTTTACCGTCTTTCGCTCGGCTTCATTGATTAAAATGACATCTGGTTTGTTACCAACGGCCGTCTGCCCGACTGCACGTGAACCCAGCGTCAGTGAGACGCTGGTTTCTTCCCACTGCAGCGCGGTGACTTTTCAAAGGCATTACCTCGAACTGAGCTGAAAACTCCGGTGTGTCCGGTGAGTTTCTGTGTTTTCCTACTGTCACGCTTCTCCTGAACGCAAAAACATGGCGATACGACATGGTAGCCTCCACCGAGCCGCCCCACTCGATGTGCAAATGAATGATACGGACGGCAAATTTAGAACTTAGAGGAGCACTTCAGTTTGTTGATGGGAGTGATTACTGATCAATGAAAAAACACTTTTGAACTAAATAATCAGTTTTTGTGAATAAATAACAGGAGAACTTATACAATATCCCTTTACACAATAGCCTACTAGATAGTAGCAGTGGTCTGTAAGGCAAAGCAAATAAAAGAACACAGTTTTGTAGGCGAGCAATGGAAGTAAGGTAACTGAGTGGAGACTGAGAATGCGTATGCTGTTAAACAAATGTAACACACAGATGTATCACACCAAAACTTGTCTTTGAATTAAACAAACCCAATGATAGTATTTCCTCTGTCTTACATCAACATCATTTCTGTGTTTGAGCAGCAAGCCATTGTGGACTACCTACTTTCCAATCCAGAGCAAAGCTGTTGGGTACTGGATGGCTACGATGAATTTTACTGGAAACTCAATAGAAAAAACGTGCAGATTGAACCACTGGACTTAGAAGAACCTCTGCCTGTGGCAGAGCTCCTCTCAGGGTTGTTGAACCGTCAGCTTCTTGCAGGAAGCACCATACTGGTCACCTGTCGTATGCGTGACATTATAGATTTTGATGGATTGTCAGACAAAGTGGGGGAGCTGCTGGGATGGGACCTACATGAGATCAAGGAATATGTAAATAACTTTTTCAGTGTAAAAGGTAAACACTTAATTTCTTTCAATTTTATTGAAATTTTATTGCAGATCAGTGGCTTAATCTGGATATTGTTACATTTTGTGACTGTAGAAGTGCATTTTTTGTAAGAATGATCATGTACTTTATGCCTATTTGAAATTTTAGTGGTCCTGATTTTGTTTGTGTCTTAAAAATAATGGTCACTCAACAGACAGAGTTCTTGGGATGCAGGCAATAGATCTACTTCTTTCCAGTCGACACCTCCTTGCTATGTCTTCCCTCCCTGCACTCTGCAACATCTGCTGCATCTGTCTAGAGCATTCACTGCTGGGAGGCAGAGATGCACAACACATGCAACTACGTGAAGAACAAGAAAAAGGAGAAGGAAGACGTAGTAGCATAGCAGAGTGTCATCCACAAAGAGGAGAACAAAGTGGGAAAAGAGAGGGAAGTAAAGATATCATAATGGATGGTACAAATGGCAGAACCAAGCTTTTTCCCCTATCAGCTGAGGTTCCCACTACCGTTACCCAAGTCTACCTCAGTGTGATTGCTGCATTTCTCAGTCGTTACCGCAACCAAGGAGTAAGAGATGAAAAGACAAAGACCACAACATTCTCTAAAAGGTAACGACCCTGTAGCAGCACATAAATATTACATAATACACAGAAGCACATTTCACTGTCAAAACTAATGAAAAGTAGTTTGTTGCTTTGTAGCTAAATTTACAGATGCAGCCTCACACAGTCGTTGATCGTATGGAAGTACACATTAACATGCAAGTGCAGCAAGCACTGCAGTTAAATGCTGCTAATTATCACATTTATTTTCAATCTCTTCGCGCAGTTCTGTGTGTGCACTCTCCTCTCTGAGTCAGTATCGATCTGAACTGCATGAGCTGACTCGATTGGCATGGGGAGGCTTAGAGGTGAACAAGATCCTCTTCATCGAAGAAGATGTTCCGAAGCATGTTTTAGAGTTATCAGTCAAGACAGGGCTCCTCTTACAGGTCAGACATGCTTGCAATCATTTCCTGGATACATTCATGGTTGCGTAGGATGAATTAAGCCAGGGATGTGTGGAATGTTTGAACTCAATAATTAGATGTTTTCATTGTAAATGTGTGTGCATACACTTAAAATATTTTGAAGTTTTCTCAGTGTGAAAATCTGAGACTTATAATTAGTGTTATATAAATCCTTTTGACCAATAGATCAGCAGGATTGTTCAGCCAAAAATGTCTGTATTCACATTTAAAGTGGATTTTCATGCATATATAGATTATAACAGCAGCTCAGACAAGACTTAACCCAATTTCTTGTTTTTGACACGATGAATAGCACAGTAACGGTCTTCTTTTCCTGTCAGGAGGAGCTCAGACGTCATGATGGAACACTCGTCAATGCCTACTGCTTTATTCATTTGACGGTGCAGGAGTTTTTAGCTGCTCTTAGACTCATGACATGTGATGACGTTAGTGATGCACAGCTCAAGAAGAGGTAAGGACATGAATTCAAAAAGATGTGTGTCATTTTGGGGGGCGCATGATTAGATTTCCATTCTGGTTGCAAGTTGACTGGGTTTCCACATGAGACTTGATGAGGTCACATTTTAGAGGGAGAAACAATTTTTAAAAAGTTTTATAAAACTGTGCAATTGCAAGTCTCAAAGCCAACTACATGGGAATGGTTTTCAGCTTAATGTTTGTATAGATATTTTAACAGTATTGACTTATAAGTGCACTGTGGTCTAATTCCTTTTACTGTACAGCATGCAACTTTCATTTTTACACTGCCATAAATACCAACGCCTCTCCTTTTACTGCCAGATTGAGATTCAATCTGTTTTCAACTATCTCCGCTCCCAACCCTACCCTCTCCTTTGCTTGGTACAGTCTGTGCTCAGTCCCAAAATACCAAACTTACATCTCTTGGCCATTTAAAATGCTAATATGATACAAAAATAAATACTATGTGAACAGCAACCAAAATGAAGCCTTGCAGTGTAAGATTGACAAACATTATATTTGTACCAAAAAAAAAAAGATAATTACAATGATTACAACCAATCTTTAAGCTTGTTCTGAAAATAGATTCCTGCGTCTCATCAGAATGTTTCCATTGACCATCCAGTTTGACCATACAAAGTCAGAGTCTAAACCAGGAAACATGTGGCTTTGGAAGCAACATGAGAAGTGTAAGCTGAGCAGACAAACATGATCCTGACCCCCATAAAAGGAGGTCAGGAATATACTGATGCAGGCACAAAGCAGAGCATCCAATCACTGTACTGCTGGATCAGGTGTCTGTTGCGCAGGAGATGCTTAAATTGAGACATAGCGCTGCAGACATGGCTTAACGAGAGGAGACTCCTTCGTGCAGCTATGCTATGTGTTAGATTTTCTATTTTAGCCTGACTTTCATTTAATTTAATTGGACTTCATTAAAATTCCCTCTGCTACTTGATCAGTCAAAGAGTCAAGTAGATGACAAGGAAGCTATTTAAAAGACAGCTTTCCAAGACTACACTACTTTTGCTACCAACAATTTAAATCAATCTGTTTTTTAGTTTAGTTTTTGTTGTTGTTGTTTTCTTTTTTACAGAAAAGAGTTTTTATTTTTACCAGAAGGTATAATAAAGGTGTTTACTAGACTAGAGAAACACAGTTGCTCTACTTTCTGAAATCCAGATTGTGTCCTTTCAGAGGTTTTTTCTGTCACAGCAAACTCAAGTTAAGCTTCTGCTGCATGAAAGTCTATAAGAAAACGGTTTGTCTCACAGCACTTCACGCTACACCAGGGATGTTTCAAAACTGGAGCACTTAGTCTGGCCATGACCATCATACTCACCTTCTATCACCAAAGTCCTTACAAAAAATGCTCAGGCCCTCTCCTTTTGGGTTATGACCTTATATAATGATCTATTGAGTCAAAGCACCTAGTCCTCTTTAGATTTTTATCAGTCATGGTGAAAATCCACTGGCTGCTTAGCATATGGCCTTGAGCCACCATTTATGTCTATGGATGTGATATATGATAATATTTGTAGTAGTGGCATTACTGTAAGCCTGCAACTTATGTGTGAAAACGACTGCAGCCTTACTCCTCCCCCTACAAATCCCATTTTAGCCCCATGAAACACTGTATATGTTGAGTTTAACCTGGTACTTACACATATTTACACTCTTGAGGGCCTTGTGGCCCATTGGTTGAGAGCAAATATCAGGTAACTGCACAGTCTTAGGTTCAGTTATGGTTTTAGACTTTTTTGTTTGTTGTATTTATATTTTGTACCTTGGTATAATATACTTACGTATGGCAGGAAGTATGTGCAGGGATCAAACCTAGAGACAAAAGCACATAAAACTTTGGTACACCATGCTTTCACCATCCTTTGTTTGCTACCGAGCAGACCACTCACTGGGAATACTTATGAAGAAGATTCTCCTAACTAGGGATGTAACGATTACCGGTAAAATGGTTAACCGTGATAAAATTCCCAACGATTAGTAACACTGTTTCAAATTATAATTATTATTAAAACCATGACTGATTACTGCACTTTGAAAATCTCCCAGTGATGCTGCTCATTGGCTGGAAAATCAGTAGTAGTTGCAGTTTCCAATGTTTAATTTATGAAAACATGGCAGAAGCCAACAAAGGCACCCACATGGACAGTTCTCTTGAGATTTTTCCGTCTTTAAAAAGGACAAAGACAAAGGGGTATTTTTATAACACCGCAATAAAAATTATTACCGTGATCATTTTGGTCACAATAATCGTGATGTTAAATTTTCATATCATCACATCCCTACTCCTAACACTCCTATGAATAAAAATTACTCCTGTCATTTTTATTCATGCTTTTGCAATCAATTTCTTGCCAAATGATTGCCAATTGTGTAGATTTTTTTGTAAGCTCTTTCTCAAATTTTTGACAGTAAGAACTGTGTTGTTTCTGTAACTAAATAGTTAAGTGAATATTTCTATTATGTTAAAGACTGTTATTTGATCATGTAATAAATACTGGATGAAGTAGGTTATTGTGACTCTTGTAAGTTATGTGATCGTGTGACTGAAGAAGCTAACAACATCACTCTAGACAGTAGTATACAGGAGTGTACTTCATCATGTACTAAATAAATCTGTGTCTCGCCTGCATTGTTCCCACAGATTCAGTCTGAAAACTCGCTGGACAACCAAATCAGACCAAAAGACAGTGTTTACTGACTCCCTGTATCTGTACGTGTGTGGTCTGTCTTCCCCACATTGTACTGAAGCCCTGGTTGAAATAGCCAGGGCTTCTGGAATAAAAGGCATCCAGAGTTGGGTCAAGAAACGACAAGCTCTTGTTTTGAGTTTACTGAAAGGCCTGTGTCAGAACAACAGCCTGACTGGACCGAAGGTAGAATATAACTATAAAGCTTTATTTATGCCGGGCAGATTTTTGTAAAGTCGTTTCTGTTTTCATCTTTCATTCTTGCATTTTGACAGGTGTTGCAACTTTGCCACTGTGTCCAGGAGAGCCAGGACCACCAACTGGCAAAACAAGTCATGAGTGTGAGACCCACTCTGGAGCTGCGCAACTTCTGGCTTTCACCTAATGATATTGATGCTTTAGCTTTTGTAGTTAACTCAGTGGGTGATGATGGGATTGGATTGGACTTCCGAGCATGCTCAATGGAACTGGAGTGTTTAGATGCCCTTTCAAGGTGTCAGTACATTCACTACCTCAGGTAAGTGGGCATACACTAAACACATGGAAAAAATAAAATTATCATTACAAATATATACATGAATCAAACAAGCTTTATTTGGTCAAGCTTGTTAACATAAAATAAGTCATTTGTAATAGTTTCATGAACTGATTTTGTTTGCATTTAGCCTCTGTGTTGCCTTTGCTTCTGACTTTGAACTATGTGTTGGCTGAAGGATTGATTCAGCTTGGGGAAATTTTAAAGCTGTCACTGCAGAACAAGGAAATGCTGAGGTGGATAGTGTTAAGGTGTCAAGAATCTGAAACCCCGTGTTTGGCCTTTGGACATTTAAGGAGAGAGTGAATTGCATAGCGAAAGTGAGTGTGGCTCCGGAAAGAGTTGCTGCCTTGCCTTTGACATTCCTCGGATGACAGGGTTGGATGACTCCTCTTGGCAGGTGGTCAGTCAGTTTCGGTGACTGGCCACCTGTCAAGCTCCTAATTCCAATAGATTCTTTTTTATCTGACCCAGTCTAAGGAGAATGATTCCCATACTTGTGTACATTCACACACTCATTAAAAAGACCTCTTACAAAGTTGTGAAAAATGAGCATTTGCAACACTTTGGAATACATTGTATATTTTGATTATTATACTATACTATTCATAGCCTTAACTTTTCTGCTGTTTGCAACCTAAAACAGGGATTATATATAAAAACAGGGTTATAACTGGAATGAAGCAGCAATTCAACTGATTAATCTTTATTTGTAAAGCACTTTTCAAACATTGTGCAGCTCAAAGTGCGTTACAAAAAGCATAGTTGATCTTGACATTATTTGTATAATTTTTTTTTATGTCACTTTATTCCGACTGTTTTTATTGAGTTACTTTTTTTCATATTTCCCTGTTCAGCATTCTGAACAGCTGGGATTGTTGTAAATGTACAAATAAACTTGAACCTGAACAAATATAAACAAAACAAAAAGATTTATTTGTCAAGTCAGCCCAACCCACCCAAAAACACAAGGAAAGACTTTAACAATTGTATTTACTGCAGTGGCAATTTTGTTTATATTAGGGGTAGGACTTGTTTTGGGGGGAAAAAAATCCAATTAATTAGAGGCTTTGTAATTATTTAATTAATCTGGATTAATCACGTTTTAATCACATAACCGATATCATATAATTGCCCCAAAAAGCAACAGCCTATGTTTTTCATTTACATGGATTTTAGTGGACGACTGAATCAAATAATAGACAGCCATTTATATTGTAAATTCAAACACTAATGTCTAAAAAAATCACATTTTATTGCATTTCAGTTTTAAAAAGTAGAAAAACAAATAGAAAGTATCCCTGGCCGAAACTGAATAGACCTAAATTTAAAGTGCCATTTTAAATTAACTTTAACTTACAGCTCCTGTTGTTCTCTAATTAAGAGTCTCCAACAGTAGCATATCTTGACAGCTGTTCTCAGGGCCTTGTACTGCTTTGGGAGATTGAAACAGTAGAGGTATGCTTAACCACATGTTGTGTTGTCAAGCAACAAGCCAACCACTCTGTCAAACTGTCAAGAAGCCATATCTATTATAGATCTAAACAATTAGATATGATTTGGTGATATAAACAAAGCAGCAGTAATAAATAAGTACCGGACTACATGCATGGAATGGTCAGAACATTATGATTACTGACAAGTAAAGACATGCTGCTCATCTTTTAACAAAGTTCTGCTGGAACAACCTGCATCCTGACATTCACATGGATGTTTTGCAACACTCACCACCTACCTTTACATTTTAGCAGACAGTTAACACCTACATGGGAACAGTGCGCCCCCACAGTAGCAGCCCCACATCCCCTCTCTGACAGTACAGCAGCTGGCTTTGGATAAACTGCACTGGGCCAACAATAGCAACTAAAAGTCTGAGGCGTTTACTGGCCTCCAAACTCCTTAGATGTCAAACAGATGGGATCTTATGACTCCCGTGGGAGCTAACCCCAATCCACAAACACCACAATCCATTGGGGCCTGAATAAGTAACTGCCACCCCAGCACATTCCCACATGTGCTTTGTCTATAGCCTGTGTGGTAGGAGATCTTTTGCTGGTAAAAGAGGGACTATCCAATATCATAATAGGATACTGTTTTGGCTCATCTGTGTATTCAGACATTAATACTATTTGCAATAACACTTTTTGTGCATTTGAAAAAATATTACACACACACACAAAATGAAAAAATCTATTTTTTAGATAGATTTGTTCATTTTGTGTGTGTGTGTGTGTAGAATGCATACTGTATATTTATTCACTAAATATATGTTTTCAGTTTCCGCAGCCGCAAATATGGTGACAAGTTTGCAGAGAAGTTGTCCTCTGTTTTGCCTGAATTCAAAATCCTCAGAAAACTCGAGTAGGTTTCAGATTTTTGTGTTGCACTGTATGAAATGTAGTTAAAGTAACTTTCCTATATTCATTCCACAACAGTAACGAGTCATTTGATCTTTATCTTCACAAGGTTTTGTGGTGCCAGTCTGACTGCTACAGGAGCAGCAAGTTTGATGTCTGGTCTACAGAACTGCCCCCACATCACTGACATCAAGTATATTTTCTATCACACATACAACATTTCATGTTTTAACATCTTTCGGAGACTCGTAAAGAGATCATCAGTTCTTTATCATTTCAAGACAGTCACTTGGTTGATGTTCTTTTTTATGATTCAGTCTTAGTGACAACAATCTGCAAGACGAAGGAATCAGACACGTAACTCAGATTTTCCCCAAACTGCAAAGCCTGGTCTCTGTAATGTAAGTTCACACTCTTCATGGACTGCAGGTTTTAAAACATCTTCGCTCAGTTGCGTTGTGTTTTTTTTAAGCATTTATGTTGTAGAAGGTTTGCATGTTCATGTATTTGTGTGTGCAGGCTGGGACGAAACAACACTTCCCTTAAAGCAGTGGAATATCTCGTTCAGGAAATGTCTTCATGCTTGAACATCCAGCACATTCATGCAGAGTATGACCACTCACACAAAATCACACAAAATCCTACACACACTCAAATTCACACAGGCAAATTGTCAGCAGTACCTTTTTTTAAATGGTTTTATATATAAATTGAACAAACTATTTTACAACACAACACATTTACAGCTTGTTTATAGTGGGATAGAAATTAATCAAACAAAATTTATTGTATGTGGATACTAGGTTTAAAAGATCAATCTTAAAGCAGTTAGTATGATTTGATCAACTGAACAGTTAACAAGTACACTGTGGTACATGAAGCTGATTTCTCTCTGTCTTTGCAGTGGCATGAAAGAAGTAACAGTGACTTTCTATCAAAAATCTGATGAAAACAGGTGAGGGTTTTTTTTTTGGGGGGGGGGGGGGGGGGGGGGGGGCAAATAAAACAATTTTAGATCTGATTACTTAGAACTTGATAAAAAAAAAAAAAAAAGAAGCAATGCTATTGTGTGAGAAGTAGGAAGAACAATAAAGTGAATGTCAGAAGAGTCTGACCTTTATATGTGTATTTTGTCCCCGCTGCAGTCATGAAACTAAGCTTGAGCCAACAATCAGGTAAGATAATACAAACCAAGTTTCTTATCATGTGGATAAGAAATTGGATGTTTTGCCAATTTCCTTATGGGACTCTATGTTAAATGGATGTAATCAAAATCATGCACAAGACTTTCTGGGAATCACCTGTCAGTTTAGGATCAATAAATTGAATCACTTCCAAAAGGAAATAACAGTGTTGCAGCATTATTATGATAGCAAAATCTACTATAAAGTGGCTGCAGGGATAGGCTCCAGCCCTTTGCTACCCAACATTAGAATTAGCAGGTATAAAGTGGATGGATGAGTGGGAAATCTATTGTATACCTCAATAAAATAACATAAAACAGCAGATATTACTAACAGCCAGTAATGATTTGTAATTACCAAAGCTTGCTTATGTATTGAAAGATTTAAAATACACAGTTTGCCAGATTTTCTTCTTTTTTTCAGCTTGTTGAATCAGAAATGGACCAAGTCTGACATGACGGACCTTGCCAAGTCACTGACTAACCTTCCTGCCCTGTCTGTCCTGGAGTAAGTAACCAAAATATGCCTCTTCAGTTTTCACACTTTAAAGTAAAACAGTACAACAAAATTAAAGATTTGCTTTTTTTCTTTTGTATTGGGTTTACTTCAATTGACAAATGTATATTAAATTTAGCTGAAAATCTAGATGTAACTGTAAGCAGGTTAAGTATTAAGTTGCATTTTCTGTTTTCTCATCTGACAGCACACCTTTGTCGATTACAGTAATAATGTCTTAGCTGATCAAATGTCAATAAAGTTGTGTTTTTGTTGCACTGTTTCTTTATATACTTTAGTCTGTCCGGAGGCCAATGGGATGAGGAAATTTTAAGCACACTCGCTCAGTTTGTGCCGAAGTTCAGCATCAGTAAAAGGATCACGTAAGGCTGTAAAATACAAAACTCCTATCACAAAAAGCAATGACACAAATTGCAGCTTACATTTTTGCTACTTAAAACGATACTGTGATATGATGATAAATCACAACCACATTTGGTGCATTGTTTGAGTGATTATAAAGAAGTTACATATAAATTTTTTTGTGCAGAAATCAGTAGATAAAATGATTGATAAAGTTTCTTCTCTCAGCTTGAATAGCAGCTGCTCATCAGTGGAGGGTGTCGTTGCTTTGACTGCTCTGCTGTCTGTCTGTCCTGTGATGGAGCTGCATATCAGGTACAGAAACGTGCTGCACGCACGCGCTACACCTCAAAATTATTCATACCCTCCAATTAAAGAAGGAAAAAACTAAGCTGTCAGTAAAATAAGTTGAAAGTGACAAAAGTAATAATAAATAAAAATTCTATGAAAATGATGACACTGATTTTGAATTGTGATTTGAAACAAATATTGTTAACAAACACAAAAAAAAAGTAAACAAGCATGATGGGGGCTCTGAAGCTAAAATTTTGTTGCGCAACACTGAGGAAATTACTGCCATCAGGTGTTTTCTCCACTGTTCATGGGAAAGATGCTCTAATGTGTCTGGGACAGTTTTGTTTGTTTATTTTTTTTATTATTATCATTATTTCCAACCACAATTCAAAAGCAATATCTTATTTCACTAAATTATAATTTTGTAAATTTTTATTTGTTATTAGTTTGTTGTTATTTGAATTACTATTGTGAATTTAGCCTTTTCTTTGATTGAAGGGTATGAATAATTTTGAGGACGACTGTGTATATTATACCGTAGTTGTTTACAGCTTTGGGCTTGCTATACCAAGAAATGTGTAATCACATGATTATATTATGATGTACTTAGTTTAAGCTATGAATTAGCTTGCTAGCTGAATTATTTCAGTAAAAATTTGATGCATAAAACCTTATGAATAGTAGTGTTGTTGCTTTTTTTAAACTTAATGTTTTATTTTAACTAATTAATTTATTGTTTTGTTTTTTTCAGACTGCAGAATTCAGTCCAAGTGTCTGTGGTTTTCCCCGGAGAGTCAGAAAATCCTGTTAGTGAAACGTCCAAGAAGCTCTGGTTTGTATCGACTTATTATTTTCATAGTGTTACTTTTATAACAGTGGTTTCTGGAGCAGCAGATTGACTTCGAGTCCACTGCAGAAATAAAATATTGAAAGTTAAAATATGTTTCCAGTCCAGCAAGGATGGTTGGCTCGGAGTGTTGGTTCGTTGTTGTATCTTTTTATTATAATTATAATCTTAAAGCTGTTGTCTCTGTCAGTCTTAGCTGCTGTAATCTGCTGCCAGATGATTTCGAGAGAGTGTGGAAAAGTTTGGGAACCTCTTCTGGTCTCACTGTGCTGGAGTAAGATACACAAGAACATGAAATCTGCACACAGTCAGAAACAAAGTTAAAAGAAAAATAACGCACACATACACATTTACCTTTCTTCAAATGTAACTCAGAAACTATTTTTTCATAATTATCTCTTTTTCATGCAGAGTAAGCACATCATTGTTAGTGTTAGCCTTGAGCAGCCTTAAAAAAGTGATGTCACATACTTGTATGTGCTGCATCTCAGCTCTCTCATGTTGAATTGTGTGTTTATTCTGTGCTCCTGAAAATGACTCCCCGTTCTTTATTTTCAGCTTGTCCTATAACCGTTTGGGCGACAAAGGTCTAAAGAAGCTGTTGGACGTCCTGCCTCGTCTAAGCAAAATTCAAGAAATTAAGTAAGTTCACAAATTGTAGAGACTTGTTGACAAAGCAGTCAGACATCTTTATAGCTAAATGGTAAATCAATATACTGACAAAAACAATGTATAAACAAATCTGGTAGCAAAAATTCCTACCAGTTTCATGTTTACTGAGTTGTGAATGTTATCAGAGAAGAGTTTTCTCTGTTGTGCAGGTAAACTACGTTGGTTGTAGCAGATGTGTAACTTTATTACCAAACTGGTTCCAAACAATGTGCCTATGATGGCAGCCACTATGTTTACCCTGAAACATTCATCTGTATGAATGCCTTTTTTTTTCTTTCAGTGCCAGTAACAATGGCATCAGCATGAACGGAGCGGTCATGCTGGCGGGTGCTTTATGCTCCCGTAACTCCTTGAAACACATTCACATCAGGTATTCTTTATTTGGATTTCAATCATCAGGGCAGCTCCTGAGAACAGCTGTTTTACTGACTGTGTTTATTTTGTGGTCCTTTTATTTCTAAAGCGATGGAGGGAAAGAGCAGGTGATACTTAAGTTCAACCCTAATGAAAGGTAGCAACACTAAACTAGATCTGTGAAACCTTCCATACCTCTGAATGTTACCACCTTCAGCTGTTGATAAGCTAATATTTCTTCCTTTTTCTCTTTTTAGAAATGACCAAGAGCAGACAAAGATTTTCAGGTATCGTAAATTGACATATACATAGACATTGGTAACATTTGGATTCAAATTTCATGCTTCTTTAAAGCACTTAAGGCAACAATTTACCAAAGAATTATCCTTTTATATTTTGTAGGATAAACAACAGCGACCTCCAACCATCCAATATAACTGATGTATGCCGAAAACTGGTCCCATGTCGGTTCCATTTGGAGTTAGAGTAGGTTGTATTATTGCATGTAATGTATACTGGATGATGTTTAATACTACAATTACAGGTATAAGTTTATATATTCTTGTCCTGTCTCAGGTTACTTCACTGCTCATTTGCTGACAGAGCTGTTGACAATCTGCTAAAAGTGTTGCCAACAATGTCTTCACTGCAGAGACTCAAGTAAGACACATGCATCCATTGATGTGAATACTTCCAGGAATTAATAACTATGGTCCATGATCCAACTGTATCTAACCGATAAAATGATGTTAAGGTTGAGATTGGCTAAGGATTGTGCTCAACAGATGTGTTATTTATGTAAATGTTAATAAAGCGCCTTCCCTCTTTCTCATCAGTGTTAGCAACAGCATCTCATCCACAACTGATGCGCTGACACTGATCAACTGTTTGAACAACAGTCAGCGTGTCACATCAGTGGAGCTCAGGTATCGCACTAACTTACGATGTTTTCATCAATAAGAAGTTCCTGTATTTTTGCTGTAATCAACCATAGTAACGGTATTACTATAACGACGATTAGTGAACGCGGTGTATCTTATTATAATGTATTATTTCTACTATTATCATTGTAAGATTTATTCATATTTTTCTGCATGTATTTATATTGAATTTGTAAATGGTAGCATTTTGTTTAATCTATGCTTCAAACTCCTCTTTAGTCCACAGAGTGAATCCTTCATCTGTTTTGACAAAATGAAAGCAAAACAAGTGAGCTGCAGGTCTGTAACCATTTATTTGGAACATCTTGAGCACACAACACTAATATCACTCAGAAAACATTGACTATGCTTCCTTCATAAATTGTTTTACTGTTTTTAAACAGCTTATTATGTAAGATGTCTCAGTGTGCACTTGTCACACGGAGAGGAACAGTTGTTGTTTCCCTAGTTTCACTTTTAGTCTGACTGCCAGCTGTCTGACTGATATGAAAATTATCGTAAAACTGCCCTCATAGGAAAAAAGGGGGGTGTTTGGTGAAACAGAGAAGAAACACTGTAACATGCAGGAAGAGCTCTCTCATGTTTAGTGATTATAAGGCACGTTTTGTAGCTAAAAGACAGAAGTGTGAAAACAATTGTGTCATCACAACTGGTGCTGTAACTAATCCATTGAATTAGTCATTTGTATTTTTATGCATGTCTTTGCACACAGGTTAGCACATTTTTGCTTTAAAGAAGAAAATGTTGCTTTAATGGAGAGACTGCTTGAGAACCTGCAGCTGAGTCAGCAATTGTCTTATCTTGAGTATGAGCCACAAAATGAAAGTTCATTATAATCCGATTTTCTTGATAAACTGTTGATGCTTAGCCTGTCTTACTTTTTCTCTGCAGTCTTTCAAGTAATCAGCTGGAAGATGAAGAAGTTAAAATTTTGGTGGACTCTCTACCAAGACTTAAAATCAGCAGCTATGTCAAGTAAGATGCAGTTACAGTGTGATGTTGTACCCTTTTCAGTTGCATCCTAAACTGTAGATGGTGGATAAAATAAACAGCAATGCACAATTCTGGAAGAGCTGGGACACAGTTTGCATGATGATAAATGCTTTCTGGTCTTTAATGTCTCTTCATTACCAGTCTCAGTAACAACAGACTGACCCAGCAGGGGATGTTGGATCTGGCCAGCACTCTGTGTACCTGCATTAATGTTTCTGATGTGGAAGTCAGGTGAGTGGCTGTGATACTAGAAATTAGTAAAGTCAGAGAGCAGCATAAGATAAATTAATTGTTGATTTAATTAAAATGGAAAAAATATATATATATCCATCCCTCTCTGTCTCTTTGTGTATTTACTCGACCGATTTGTTTGTTGGTAGTTTGGGAGAAGACAAGCGATGTCTCATCTGGTTCAGAGAGAGCAGAGGATGTGAAAAAACTCTGAGGTAACGTGGTGTAGATTGTAACCACACTGCCAACTTCCACCCTTTGGTGTGTTGAGCATTGTTGTATGTGAGGGGTTTCCTTATATTGTCTTATTTTAGATACAATAACCACACAGCCACCAAAGTTATAACAGCTGCATGTTTGCTTTTTAAAACATGTCTTGATAAGGAGTCATCTGGTTAACAGTGTTTACTGACAGCAGTCTGATGCAATAAAAAGATTTAATTGTGTTTTTTCTGTCTGTCTTCCAGTGTCAGAGAAAGCAACTTGGTGCCTGACCACCTTGTCAGATTAGCAGAAATCGCATCCAACTGTCCCAGTTTGACTAAACTTGAGTAAGTACATTTTTTCCTTTCAGGCATATAAAACATCCAATGTGAAGTTTCTCTCTGACTCCAGCTTTTGACAGAAGTGCTGGATAAGACATCTGCTTCTTTGTGAAATGGTGGAAATAGTTATATGATGATTGATTTGATCCACAAGCTGGGTTCCATTACACCTGGAGTTTTGCAAAATCTAAATATCGCAATTAAAATACGCTAATGGAAACACCTACATTTAAAAAAAAAAAAAATCAAATATCGCTAAAAAGTTTTTATGCTCTCATGAAGTGGATTTTCAGACGTTTCAGCAATGTTTCCAAAAGTGTAATCGAAACACTTTTTTCACTTTTACACGCCATCATGCGCGACGTGGGGGGGTAAAATCCAATTCCTTCCTAATTATGATGAATATGATCATTTACAAGCATTAACTGTGAAATCGGAGTGATGAGGGAAGTTTTATCAGTCACATATGTGAAAAATCCCCAAATCGCCGTAACGCAGCAAGCTGAGTTCATTTTGGACATTATACAGATGGTTTAAGTTCTTCATGGATTAACGACTGGCCACGAGCTGTTTACGTCTTTTCAACACATTTGTAACACCACGACTCGGTTATCTCGCTCCCACATGTTAATTATATGTTACTACGATTTAATAATGCGTGACCACAGGATCCCATCTTATGACCGCACCTGTAGTCAACAGCTGTATCATGCACATCAGGAACTGGGTGCTGCATAAAAGTGGAATACAAGATGAAGAAATGACATCCACACTCCAGAAGTTTATCCTGGGGGGGTTACTTTGTGTTACGTTTCGGGCGTCTGTCATGGAAGTCGCCACAAGTGTTTTTTCCCTTCTGATGTGATCAGAGGCTCCGTACATACGAACTTTATCTCTGAATTATCATCCGCTGCTTTCATCTCCTGATGAGGAGCAGCAGCAGCTCTAAAACACTTAGGGCCCGATTTACGAAAGGTTTGCGCTTGTTAAAACAGGCGCTATCTTCATTACGCACGCAATAATCCGCCAGAGCTGATTTACAAAGCAGGGCAAAAGGAGGTTTGCGCCCGTCAAGGGGCAAAATAGCGCCGCTGTCCATTTTGCGCATCTGCTGCAGATGAATATGCAAGCTGGGCGTTTCTGCCAGAAGGCGCAAAATATTGGGAGGAGACTATGCAAAACCTCAGTTTAACACTCGCAAATGTGATCTATCAACCATTCAACTGAAAGCGGGGGCAAAAAATTGCGTGTAAGTTAGCATGTCTGAAAAGCAGGTATAACTGGCAGCTTTACGCACTGATGGCTGAAAGAATGCTGCACACAGGACTGCAGACATCGGGACAGAATCATTTCTCATCATGTGTTCAGGCAACACGTCAAGTTTTCATTATCTAATCAATTAACAATCAACATCACTGTTAAACACGGTTATTCTAGACATGAACCAGAACATCTGCAGCTGCAGCATCATGGTAGTTGAAGCTGACATTAATTATGTCTTTTTATTTTCTTTCATTTTTTGCCAATGCCATATTTTTAAATTAAAATCATCTTCTGCTCCTCCACACCCCAGCAACTGCTACTGTTATGAGGTTGCCTTCCTGCGTGAAGTTGGCCCCTACCCCACAGAAAACTCAGTGAAAATAACCAGTAACGTTGCACAAATTATTGATACTATTTTTTTACTGAGTTTTGCATGGGGTGGGGGGCAATTACTCAGGTCCAGCGGCTGGCATTGTGCCGAAGAGCGCGCAGTCTGTGCATAGTATCAGATCATCTTTACCAGCGTCTCATTATTCATGTCCTTAAACTGGCCTCTTCTTACGATCCACAGGGAAACCTGCTGCATCGTTTTTATTTATAGTTATTATATGAAGAGTTCATTTGCAAAAACAGACAAACGCCACTGTGGACAAACGGAGTTAACTGCTTTTGTTGCTGTCGGGTACAAACGTTCTATCTCCATTTTTACATCATTAAAACCCTCCACTTCACGTGAGCTTGATTTGGTGAAAATATTCAAAAAGTAAATGAAGAGTTTATGTGCAAAAGCAGTTAACTCCGTTTTTTCTAAATGGCGTTTGTCTATTTTTGCAAATGAACTCTTCATATTTATCTTATATTCTGTTTTTTATTTGCCTCATATCTCTGAAACTAACATCTCTCTATCAGGATGAATTTCATTTTGCGTTTACCACATGCTCTTCTGAACTTTCCGTGGCGCAGGGAGAGCACACGCTAAATCCTCATTTAAATCCTGCTGTTTGCGCCTGTTACAGATTGCGCGTGTAATCTTTGTAGATCACCCGCAAACGCTAAAATGACAGTGCACGCTTTTTTTTTTGCGAGGCAAAGACATTAGCCTCGCAATTTGGATTCTTTGTAAATCAGGCCCTAAATGTTTATATCTCCATCCTCCTCAAAGTGGAGTCTTACATGATGGGATTTTACGAGAACTACGTCTTATACCGGGGTGGGGAACCTTGCCCTCATCCTGCAGGTCTTCCACTTGTCCTTGCTCCTACACACCTGAATCAAATCAATGGGTCTCTGTGCAGAACTTGATTGGCTGTTAGATCCATTTGATTTGAATCAGGTGTGCTGGAGTGGGGAGAAATGGAAAGCCTGACGGGACACCGGCCCTTGAGGACCGGGGTTCCCCACTGCTGTTTTATACCATTCAGTGGAAACACCTGCATATCACAATTTTACTTTCTCGACATATAAGAAATATTGGGTTTTTTTTTTTTTTAAAGTGTAATGGAAACCAGCTACTTTTAGACATGATAATTGTACTGTTTTAAAGGATGACTTGTTTTGATAGAAAACTCAGGAGAAAATCAGAATAAATCCTGCAAAGCTCTCATTATCCAGTAGATGATTCACAGATGTATAAGAGCTAAGATGAAAAACTTTTGAATCAGTTTAACAGAGGCTTTAGTGCAGAGCTTGTTATAAGTGACTCCACTGATTCCACTGATTCACAACCTGACTTTACATTTGGAGTTTTTCAGGTTTTTCATTATTTTTAAACTGGTTGCTCCGCAGGCTAAAAAAACAATAAACTGCAGTCAGAGTGGATTGAAGAATTCTTGAAACTGTTAAACCTCAACCAGAGAGGATGCACTGTCAGGTGAGAGATTAAATATAGCAAGTTCTGTCATACTTCAGTCTGTTATTGAAATTAATCTGGTTCTGAAACAATGAATTAAAAAAAAACTTTGTAAAACTGAGTTGTGTTGTATTTAACCTTTTTCATCAGTGTGGAGGAACATTGGATCAGAGCCCAGGAAGCTGTGAGTTTATTGTGTCGCTGCTTGAAGCTCAGCAACAGTATTCAAAGTATCAGGTGATACATGCAAATTACATCACAAGACTGCACTTCTGGAAAATATTCAAACTGACACTCAACTGTCTCAAAACAGCAAATACTGTACAGGAGGTGTGTTTTTTTACACTTTCAAACTCATTTTTATAGGATTCACCACACCACAGTTCACCTTTTCCTGGTGAAGACCACTGAACTGACCGCAATCAGGTAACTGGAGGGAACTGAGTGCATCTGAGATATATTTAAATATTTGCAGTTAAGGGGTAGAAGAACTAAAAAATGCAATATGAAACCAGTATCTGTGCTGTATGCTGAAAATAAACCTTCAAATAATAAAAGAGAAAAGAAAATCTGATCATGCTTTTTTTTTTTTTTACTTTTTTTCCTCCAGAGGTGAGACCGCACTTCCAACACAATCAATGGCCACAAACAAATTGTGTCCTTTTCTGTTATATTGTTTTGTTTTACTGTAAGCTGATACCTTCAACTCATGGGTAACTTTGTTATAGCTTTTCTTGCTAGCCTTGCAGAGTTGTATGCAATGACTGTGAAAAGCAAATGCTATATTTTGCATGTTTAAGTATCGTTTAAAGCATCGTTCAAACAATTCAAGCTTCTGTAAACTGAAAAGCAAAAAGATTTTGTTTAAGTCGTGAAAAGCTGAAAAACAACTGATGTGCTGTACGTAAAGAAGCACATTAGCTGTTGGTAACATATGCAAGAAGCAGATATTTACTCCTCTCCTCTCCTCAGTCTTGTAGATTGTGCTGTTACTGGGTACCAGCTTGCATCGATGTGGAGCATCATCCAACAGTGTCATTTACTAACAGAGTTGGAGTTAGTATTTTTAGTTTTGCGCATGCATATAACAGCACACTCTAACAATCAAGACAAATATATTTAAAAAATGATTTAATGCTAAATGAAAATGTCTTGTTTTTTGTTTTTTATTTCAGTTTTTCCCACAACTCTCTGGATACAGAAGAAGCCAAGTCCCTTTGTTCCCTTTTGCCCTTGTTGCCAAGTCTCACCTCTCTCAGGTGGAAATTGTGTCTTTTAACTCTTTGGTAAACATGTTTTACAGTTCTTGCTTGACGAGCATCTTCTGTTGTACTCTGCAGTGTTGGAATCAAAGAGAGTACCGTCTCTGTAGCTGAGGAGTTCTTCCAGGCCCTCCAGCAACATACATCCATCCAGCACTTGAAGTGAGCAACAAACACCCAAATTTGTTTGATTCCATTTATGCTCATTGTTTTTGTTCATATTGTGATTCAGCAGCATTCAACCATTCTACCTGGATGCACAATTGTAACTGAAATATGTCAGATTTAAGATCCTTGCAAAGTTTTCCTCATATCAGAATCGTTGAGTTTTCATAATGATATGTTTTTATCTTTGGTCAAGATTGAGTCTTTGTATTATACTCACATATTGCTTATATGTGTATTTGATTTTGGTGTTCAGTCTGTCGGGCCATGTGATCAGTGACACAGCAGCTCAGAATATGACCACATTCTTGTCCCGCCTTCGATCACTCAAGTAAGCATTTACAGACTACAGAACAGTGTATCAAAGTAGTTTGTTTTTGCTTTAAAAGTTATATTCCCACTGTTTTTCTAAAGAAAATTGTTCTTAAAATTCAAACTTGCATGTTAGATTTTGGGAAACATGTTGGTCACCTCATCCCGTGTGTGATTTATCAAAGCTTTGATTGAACTCTTCCCACAGTCTGTCCCGTTGTGTGTGGTCGGCAGCCGGAGGGCTGCAGCTGATGGAAACCCTGGAACAGTGCATCAGTTTGGAAAACCTTTGGTAGGACATGCATGTGCACCCTTACATATCGGATAGAAGTGCATTTGAAACTAAAATACTGATGTCTGCTGTGTGTTTCTGTTTCTCTGTGAACTCCAAGTCTGGACTATGTGCAGCTGAATGACAAGAACCTGTCGCATCTGGTACAAGCTCTCGGGAAGATGAAGTCTGTACAAAGTCTCAAGTAAGAGTCAAACTGTCCGTGCTTTTGCTTTGTTTTGTTTGTTTTGGGGGTTTTTTTGTTTGTTTGTTAGTTTGTTTTTTGCTCACCATGTCTAACCTTGACTTGTTGGCATCAAGGTTATAATAGTTATGTATTTTTAATTAGTTTCAGTTTTTATTTAGTTTTGACCTTTTGTTTTTCAATTCAGTTACTTTTAGTTAGTTTTTTGAGCAGATTTGCGAGTTTTTATTATTTTTTATTTTTTAGAAAATGCTTAGTTTTAGTTTAGTTTTTTTAGTTTGGGTCTGAGTTTTAGTTTTTTGGGGATTTTTTTTTCCGTAAATTATAGGTATTTGTTTGGTGTGACATTCAAAATCATCAGAAAGTCACTCAAAATAAAAGCAAAGTAAATAGATTCAATAGAAAAAGATTTCATATCAACCCAAAAAGCTTATGTATTAATTAAATGTACAAAAACTAAAACTAAGGATGTTTTTGCAATAATTTGTTAGTTTTAGTTAGTTTTTTAAAGATACAATACAGTTTCAGTTAGTTATCCTTTTTTGAAAAACTGTCATTTTTATTTTTATTTCAGTTAACAAAAATGTTTTGTCAATTTTAGTTTTCATTTTTTTGTTACTTGTAGTTAACTATAATAAACCTTGGCTGGCATTAAGTATCAGCAGTGTGTGAAGAGATACATGTAGGTTAAATCTGTACCTGGAACTGCAACTTTATTTATAAAGCACTTAAAAATAATAAAGTTGACCAAAGTGCTGCATTACCCAATATTTTATCTAAAATAAAAAAGGCACATTGCAGATATAAAATGTTTTCTTTACTTTCTATTTTTTGATGAAGTTGCAAACAATAACAAGCTTAAAAAAAAAAAAAAAAAAAGAGACAATTTCCAGTCATGGATGAGTGTTTACTGCTGACAATAGAATGAAGATCAAGGAGGATTTAATTGTAAATGTTCACCAATAAAATGGTTTATTCTTTAATTACAGTTCTCATTAGTGAAAGTTTGTAAAACTCCCGGGTGTTAAATGGTCACTGGATACTGGTGTTACAACTGTAACTGGTGTTCTTAAACCCTCCATCGATGAGGCTTTGCACAAAATCCTCAAAACTTTGAACTTGAGCTGTTCTGCAGATTTTAGCAGCCTTGGTCAGCATAGCTAACAAGCTAGATGCTAATACCGTCTAATTTTTACAGCATTATTGTGTGAATAGTGGGATCTTGATATGGCTCATCTCCATCATGGAGTGATGAATACTGGCAAGCTTTAATGGCTTAACTCCACAGTTCAGTTCTGCATAGCAGTTCATCTATCCCTGGCATACATCTTTGCCTTATCCCCCGCAGTCACACTGAGACGCTTTACTTGATCATATCCTGCACCACTCTAATAATTCTGTCTATTTACAATGCGACACACAAGTTCTCTCTGTTGCTGCCAAAGCTGCTGCTGACATTGCAGCCAATGTTGCTGCAGCTCACCATACCAGCATGTCATCAGCTTCATATAATCACATCGGAATTTAGTAGGGTTTAATTCAGTCCAATCTAACCTCTTTGGGGGGAAGGGGGGGATTTATTTTTTATTTATTTTTCATTCCATGTTCGCTCATAGTGTAGGGGTGTGAGATGCTGCTAAATTTCACCGAGTGAAGCCAGAGCATGGAGAGCTAATGCCAGATCTGTTTATACAGTTTACACATTACTTCTCAGATTTACATGACTATAAATCCTCATCACTAGAGATGTCTTTTTGCCAAATAAAACAGTATACTTGTACTTTCTGTAGAGCTAGTTTGACTTTAGTTTGGCTTCTCCATAGAGGATAGCTTGGTTTAACAGTAATTGAATTGGTTGTGTGTGAAAGGCTTAATAAGATTGGAAAGGTAAGTGGATAGTCAGACACTGGTGGTGCACTGGATCCACTGGCTTTTATGAGAAGAAATATTAAAATACAAGCAATAATGTCTCGACCAGAAGTTTACCTCAAGGTTGGGTGTGTCTTTTATTTCAGGCTGGATGGCTGGCGGATGGCTGCTGGTGGGATAGAGCAGTTGGCCAGATTTCTTCCTGTCTGGAAAGAGCTCAGGGTGATCAGGTAAAACACAGCACCATCGTCACTGCTAGGAAATTTCAATGGATGACTATCTGTCATAAAAGTAGCTGAATTGATGTCCCTGTGGAGAATGGGATACAACACCTCGGTTTGTTTAGGCGGCATATTTTTTATGCATTCTCAGCTCTGAGGCTGTCTTGAATGCGCTGACCCTGATTTCTAAGTTCATTATTTTGTTTTAAACTGTAGGACCAGCTTCTAAGATGACATCACTTTCCATTTCTAATCCTTTTAACCGCATATTAAACATGTTTTTAAGATTTAATTAAATATTTAAACACATTTACTATCAATATAAAGTAAAAACACACATTGTTGAATGTATTTGAAAGTGTTATATTTCTTGAATTTAGGATCTGTAAATAAATGTCTTTGGAGGCTTTCATCCTTGTTGAAAACATGTTTGGCTCCATTTCTTTTGCTATATACCTCGGTACACTTTACAATAGGGGATTATCACGCTTACCGGAACTTCCCGGTATTTGGTCACTTCCTCTTCCGGGCCATTTTAACATCAGCCGTTTCTGCTCTGTTATACTGTTTAAATCGTATAAACTCCAAACATACTTAAGTTTTCATTCCAGGCTGAAGTGATACTGGATCAAAAGCTGGATCAAAGTGATCGATTCGCCGCGGTGAAGGGCCGAACTTTATAATAAAACACACGTTTGTTTGTCGCCGGTGGGGCACAACACCGCACGACACGGGCACGACAAGCGTCTCCTTTCTTGGCAGTCCCCAGTTGTTCCACTGGAAACGGGGGGGTACAGACCCGATTTTCAGATGTATGTGTGTTTTCAGCCGCACAAAGTTAGGCACGTCATCAAGCTGGCTAATGCTAACCTGCTAACAGTAGTCCGCCAGCTACTACTCTGTTAAACTTTGTAAATCGGATAAACGCCAATGCCAAGTTTTCATTCCAGACTGAAGTGATGCTGAGGAAGAAGTGGATCAAAACGACCGATTCGCCGCGGTGAAGGACCGAACTTTATAATAAAACGACACACGTTTGTTTGTAGCCGGCAGTCTGCACAGTCGTGTTAGCAGGTTAGCATTAGCCAGCTCGATAACGTGCCTAACTTTGTGCGGCTGAAAACACACAAGCATCTGAAAGCGTCTCCTTTTTTTGGCAAACACCAGTTGTTCCACTGGAAACGGGAGGGTACAGACCCAATTTTCAGATGTTTATGTGTTTTAAGATGCACAATGTTTAGCACGTCAGTAAACGCTAGCTGGCTAATGCTAGCATGCTGTGAAGTGCCGGTGTCGTGTGGTGTTGTGCCCCACCAGCGACAAACAAACGTGTGTTTTATAATAAAGTTCGGCCCTTCACCGCGGCGAATCGATCGCTTTGATCCAGCTTTTGATCCAGTATCACATCAGTCTGGAATGAAAACTTAAGTATGTTTGGAGTTTATACGATTTAAACAGTATAACAGAGCAGGAACGGCTGTTGTTAACATGGCCCGGAAGAGGAAGTGTCCAAATACTGGGAAGTTCCGGTAAGCGTGATAATCCCCTATTACTCATTGTTCAGAAGCTGCATGTTGCTCAGAGGAACCTGTAGCTGCAGCTTTTATTCTAAGTTCAGTGAATTTAATGAGGTGATGAATGTGAAGATGATTTTTTTTTCCACATTTGTGATTTTAGCATTTTTGACCATCACTTATTTGCTCCAAATGCAAAAGATCTCCTCAAAACCTAAATGTTCCTCCAGATTCGTCTTATCAGCAGTCTGGTCTGCTGTTATAAAGAGGAAGCTGGACCAGAGGGGGAAAGTTTGGATTTACTGGTCCATCTTCATTCCAACCTTCCTCCAGTTGTCACATGATTTGGTTTGTGACTAAAGGACTGAGATTATAAAAGATTAAAGACTTGCCTTCTGGTCTTGGTTAAGTGGGACTGACATCCACACAAGTTTTTCTGGCTCCATGTACTATAGTTATTATTTATGTCCTGCTATGTGTTGTCCTACATCTTCAGTTTTGTTACAGAATAAATGACCAAAAAATAGAAGAAAAAAACATTGACATTCAGTTCGCTGATGTTGATACAATAATCGCACCCTTATTTATTTATTTAGTTACCTTTTTTATATCCATGCTTCACTTTAATGCTCAGTATTTGGCTGAAGGTTTCAATGTGGCACAAATGCACTAATTATAACAGAATTTACATGCATGTTCCTAAGATGCCTCATAGCAGGTCTATTTTAGTTTAGCTAGAAAAGACACTTCTTCATACAGTAAATGTGACCTCTGTCTCTGCTGACTTGTTATTCTTCTCCATGTTTACTTTAAAAGTAGAGTCTGAGTCTTGTGTGAGTGATATCCGGCTCAGTCCGCACCTTTATGCCTCTACTCTCGTGTGGCGGCGAGTTTTGTTTGCAGCTTCCCCTCCATTGACTGTATTTCTGTGTTTCCCTTTGTTTTGGTGTGTTCTGGACGTTTCTTGGTGGAGATTTACGTCTTGTTTCCAGCCAATGACAGAGTTAAGGGCATAGTGCTCTGTTGGGATGAACTTGTAGACTGGAGCAAACTTTTTTTTTCTTTTCTTTAAACGCTGACTGGAGCCGACATCAGATTCACTTCAATTCTTGATAAAAATGGCGGATGTGGTGAAGAAAAGGAAGTATTTCGCTACAAAAAGAGCTTTAGATAGTGCACGCTCGAAAACCTTGGGTTAATATTGGTTTGGCTTTCACCCACTTCTGAGCTTTAAAGGAGATGTTGGTGCTAAAGAGCGATGTGGCCTTTAGCCCGAGGGGAGGGGCATTCAGTTTGAATAGTGTTTACAAACAGAAACGGGGGGGAACTCCGGACTCTACCTTTAAGTACTTAAATTGGATGTGTAATATCTGCTGCACATTAACCCACACAAGGTCTGATCTGTTTATACGGCAGTTGTTCAGCCAAAGATCACATATGAATCGAATTATATATTTTTAAATGAACCAGCTTATATGTTATTTTCATTTCTTCTTTCACTCTGCTTAAAAAAGAATGTACTTCAGCATACAAAGATGGAATAAAAAGATCAAATTTGTCTTCAAACACAGAAAAAACTTGATGTTTTCATGTGCTTGTATATCTTCCAGTCTCTCGAAGAACCTTGTGTGTGACCAATCTGGAGACAAGCTGCTTGAGGCTTTAAGCAGCTGCAGACACCTACAGGAGCTCTAGTAAGAGCATTTTGTTCGTGCACTGGGCTCGTCATTGTAGATGAAAACACTCTGTACACGCTGGCATGTGCATGATTTGTGGAACTTTTGTATTTGTATCAGTACAAAGTTAAAACATCTGTTTCTGTCGGGTTCCAGTCTGTCCGGTAACAGTTTAGGTGACCTCAGTGCTGCCAGGATGACCCGTGTTCTGCCTTTACTGACACAGCTCACTGTGTTAGAGTAAGTTTTTTATACAATTAGTCCATTAATGTTTACTTTTTTTTTTTTACATGAGTTAGTTTAAAGGGGTTTCATTCCTGTATCTAGTATCTCAGAAAACCAGATTGGAAATGAGGGCTCAGCAAGTCTGTCCGAAGCTCTAAAGAACTTGAAAAATCTCCGCAAGATAAAGTAAGATTCATTTATTCCTGTTATTTTGAGTCACAAGCCAGTTGTCTAACAAATGTCCTCAATGTTTCTTTATTTTTGACAACTATCCAGTTTGACCTCTGTTGGGACTTCAGACCTGGGTGCTGTTGCTGCCAGTTTGGTCCATTGTCCCCTCATACAGGATCTGAGGTGAGACTAGAAAAAGAAAATAAAAAAACTGATGGCTCAGTACGTGCATGTAATATTAAGTTATTAACTTTCTTATTTTAAAAGCTTCACTTTTCTTTGCATTTTTCTGGGTTTCTGTTAATCTGAATTCATTTTGATTTTTATCTTCATCTTGAATTTGTTTCTCTTCAGTGATTTACATCAGTCTGATGAGTTGGTACTTGAGTTGTAACTGTAATTATGCATATTTGTAGCTCTCATGAATTAGAGCTACAAACTGTTAACTGCCAGTTTCCCAAAGTTGACCAATGTAGACAGACTCCTGGGACCAGGAGCCAGTTGTTCAAAAGATTTAGTTTGGAAATCTTATTTTTTTACTCTCCAGGATCACATCATCTGTCTCACTTCTATCCTGATTGGCAAAGCAACTTTGGGTTAGATTACTCTGATTCAGGTACAGACTTTCCAGGATTACCACATCCAGATAAAAAGTCCTCAACAGTAAATGCGACTAAATATTACGATTACGGATGCACGATATAATCAGCCCCCTATCAGTATCGACCTATATCGCCCTTAAACTGAGTATCGGACAACGGCCACTCCACCAATATTTAACCGATCAGGCTGCTGTTTCTAAAGTAAAAAAAAAAACAAACCTCAAAACAACTTCTTCATCAAAAACTTATTTTTTACAGACTTGAAAAACGTCAAAAGACTTGGGGTGGGAAAAAATATTGATACACTGAAATATTGTGATATTTTCATATGCTGATATCATATAGACATTAAAAAACGCGGTATCGATCTATTTTACTAACGAAATCTCGTGATATTTCATCGTTCTGATTAGGGCTGGGTCATATCATGTCGTTCACGGTAATACCGGTGTAACGTTAGGGAATGATAAGAAAATGAAATATCATGATATAATATGGGTGAAACACGCATGCGCACTGCCGTTGTTTTGATACTGTCAAACGCGCATGCAGCCAGTCTGGCAGTGACGAGGAGGAGTAAAGTCAAAGCAGCGCATTGACGTAAAGCTTGTTCCATCCGGCATGAGAAGTGAGAACTTCCTTCTTGTTCTCAAGGCGCTAGGACAAAAGGTTCATTTTGGTCATTTCATCCACGTGAAGCTTCTTCCGCGGCGGGGTGGTTATTAATGCAGGGGGATGACTGTTAAAAACTTTGTTCGTCGCAGGCGGGTGGAGTTACGCACGCGGCGGTGTCCGAGTATCTAAATGCCACGTGCTGTATATATGTCGTACTTATTCACCCCTTCGATCAGCTGTTTGTAAAAGCTACCCGTTTAACTTCGCATCAGCGCATCGTTTTCCACGTCCAGCTTGTCTGAGTTAACCCCGCCCGCCTCGAATGTCAGAGTGATCACTCAGTACTTCTCACAGCCGTGTGAGATGAACGCTCTGTTCATAAATATGATCACGTTCTGCTCAGAGACTCATTATTTTGAATCAGGTGTGCTAGAACAAGGAAATATTGCCCATTTCCTTTGGAAATGCTTTTTGCTGAACTTAACTGACAGTAAGGGATTTGCGACATCTGCATAGCTAATTTCATAAAAAGTTATAACTTTAATGCACATCAGAAACAGCTGCTTGTTAAAGTGAAAAGAAATTGTAAATTTTCATTTGCACAGATAGTTGTGCAATTTTCAAGTATTTTGCCTCCTGTCAATCATATCGCCAGTTACATCGTTATCGCAAATTTTATCATTTATTTCGTGATAAATATTTTGGGCCGTATCGCCCTACCCAAGTTCTGTTACGAAATCTCGCAGGAATTCACAAAATATCATGAGATTTTTGAAACAGAACAATGAAATTTTGCGAGATTTTGTAGGTGAAATAGATCGATGCCGCATTTTTCAATATTGATTTGATATTGACATGATAAAATATCACGATATTTCAGTATATCAATATTTTTCCCACCCTTATTTTTTAAAGTGTCGGAAACTGATGACAAAACTGCTATTTGCAATGACTGCTTATTTTTTTCAGCTTTAATATCGGTATTGATTATCAGCCACATGAGTTTTAAAATAGCGGTCTATTAGATATCGGCCAAAATTCCAATATTGTGCATCCCTAATTACAATATATGAAGAATAACATGTAGAATATTGTGGGGTTACTAAGATTGTACTTGGAGAGTAAACAATGGGAGTCCCAAATCCCGATAACCTTTTTCCAGATAAATATTTTGAGCAACAGGTCCTTTGATGATGAGCTTCCTCTGGGATCAGGAAAAGGTGAGGATAGGGAGGAAGCAGGTTGTCTGAAAGTCAGCCTGGAAGGAGAATGAAAGAACTAAGAGACTTTTAAGGATTTAGGATCGGACAGATTTCCGTCAGAAGTAGCAAAAATCCCGCTGGACCAGAGACATGATGACAGAATTAAGAGTGAGGTGATCTTCACATGAAAGTGAAGCAGCTTAAGGGAATGAAAATCCCAATCACCCGGGAAGAGGAGTGGACGATAGGGAATAAATGTTTATGTTAAATCCCCATTCTTTTCTTTAACCCTTTTGTCTCTTTCTAGTTTGGGGTGGAATAACTGTGGTGATGAAGTGGCGTTGGAGCTGGCCAGAGTCCTGCCTTTCTGCCACAAGATGACTCGTATAGAGTGAGTGTGATTTAACACAGATGAACCAATACATCCAGAAATGTTAAGATTTAACAGTAAGGTTCCAATTTTTTTATTTAGCTATGATCAGCTGCACTAATTGAACAAATATATCAGAGCTCATTTTAGCCAAACCAAACATTCACATCCTGCAAGTTTTAAAGTATCCTTCCAGCTGTGGAGTTGCCAGCTGTCTTTAACGGGACAGCGTAGGTTGCTGGCATTTCCTGTCAGCAATGCAGCAGCAGATGTCAGCATGGCCCGAGGGTGTTAGCGGCACAGAGAGAGTTAATGTGACCATGATCAGCAGTCACAGCAGTGTATCTGATAATCCCAGCTGCCTTAGTAAAAGTCTGCAACAGCCAATCCATCCGTTGTCTATACCGACTTATTCCAACATGAAGTCATGGGAAGACTTCTTGCTGAGGATTATGATTTATATTGAGAACTTTGCTGTATCTGAGTATTGTGATTTACAAAAGAGAGTACAATTATTATTGAGTATTATTAATAATCACTACACTTTATGAGAGTTTTGTTCTTATTAAGTATGGTTTATTGTGTCAAGAATTTTTGTTAAATTACAGTGAATGTTTCATTTAAGTTGTTTCTGACTAAAGGGGTTTGGACCTGATAAGTTTTTCTCAACTTCTTCCAAAACTCCTCCCTGAACTACAATTTTGTGTGCCAAATGTGAGCGTTTGTTTTGATTTAATTTCCAAAATATTTAAATTAAAGGAGTACAGCACAAGTTCCAGCTTTTTTCCAGAAGTTCGCCCTCTCTGGTGACAAGTGGAAGTGACGCTAATGTCATACACACGCATTAACCCACATTACATTCAATCTGAGCCCAGAGTTAGAGACACGAAGTCTACTGAAGTAATGAAGTTATAAATCTGCAAGTTGTTTACGGTTTGATTGTTGATTAAACTGACAGACTGTATGCTAACGGTAACAACAGGCTAACGCTGGCTTGTAGTTCAAATATCTAAATTCACAGGCTGAGACCACGATTACCTTATAAAATGACCACATCAACTAAATTTAACAAGTTCTCTTCCCCGGTAACAGTCATATGGCTGTCATATTGCCACATTTACATGCTAAAAACTTAGCATTGCAATATTATGCATCCTTATTTCTGTCATACATCACATTTACCTTGTTAGTGAGAAGAAAGCAAACTGTGGGTCCCGTTTTCCCAGACTGGATCGGAGCTCCCTCCAATTAAAAAAAGAAAGAAAAAAAGCTGCAGGGTTGTTTACTCCCGTCTTACTCTGGTGCCGGTGTTGTGCCGAAAAAGCCCCCCTGTTGTGGGGGCGGGTCAGATTCCAGTTTGGTTCTCCTCGTCTCACAAGACAAAACTTTTCTTCTTTGTCTTACTGGAGTCTGAGTTGAGGTTTGAGAGGGACCTGTTCTCCATGTTTTAGCAGCAGTCAGTGTTGTCTCAACATGCGCGGACCTGCGGTGGCGGAATATACGACACTGGCACAGACAGACGAACGAGAATGCGCTGCTCGTCTCCCCCACAAACGCCCCCTTGAGGCTTCGTACCTGAATCTCTCGCATTGAGCATTCAGAAACAGAATTAGAGACCACCGTAGTGAAGAAAGATCAGCTTATTCTACACATCAGGCAATTGTAAGAGCATGTGGAGGAAAGAAAAGAATAGTGTTTAACATTTAAACTTGCGCAATGCACAGAGATTTCGATTTTGATACGGGTATCGTTACAGCCCTAATGGTTTTCATTAGTTCTTATTAATTCCCACATATACTTTTATTATATCGTATTTCATCGTTTGTTTAAATTTCCCTATAGTTTGACATGTTTGATTTTTACAGCTTTTATTTCCACGATGAAGCAGAACTGTTAGCTGTCTGTTGTCAGATACGCGGCAGCAATGCTGAGTTAAATAGTTCAAGGCTAATGCGTCGCTGTCAGCTTATTTCATTACAGGGTTGAGGGTAGAGTTAACTTGGGTTCTTGTCTCATTGTGTTTTGAATTTTTTTTTTTTTACTTTATTCCGAACGTAATCATAAAAATATAAAGGATAAAAGATGAATTGAATCAAAAAGTAAAAAGGATCAACAAATAAACAGACAATGCATTGAAAAGAGAGAAAAATAAAAATAAAGACAACACAAACAGCTTAATAGCATCAACAAAGTAGAAAGACAGACAGATTTGTCTGCTTTTTTCCCTCTCTCTTCTCCCATTTCCCTCACATATCTCACCTAATTACCATTAACCATTCAGTCCGAAAATGGAGCAGGCAGAAGTAAAAACCTTTCGAGGCCTCCTCCCTATAACTAATTAATCTTTTCTAAATTGAAAGATATACATTATTCACTGTACTACAGAACAATATAAGAAGTAAAACAACAATAAAGCAAACAAAAACAAAACAACATCAACAAAAAAAAAAAACACAATGTAGTCCTATGCCTATCAATAACAAGAACATTCATGTTCCGCAAAGAGTAAAGAAAATAATTAAATGGATAAAACCAAAACAGAAGACTGGATGAAACATTATATTTCCATCTTATACCTGTGAAGTTGATCATTTCTGAATAGTTTCTTAAACTTCTGATCAACCAGAACAAAAAATAAATAAATCCTGCACTAACATAAAAATAAATGTTTGTTGCAGCCACACTTCAGTGCAACAGTCTGATCTAAACATTTAAAAAGTGTTTCCTGGAAAAATGTTAAGCTTTCTTTATTGATATGTGTAATACATCTTTTGTTTTAATTGTATATGTTGATAAAATGTGTAATTGTCTGCTCTGACCATAAACCTGCACATGTTTATCTCTTCTAGCCTGGAGAGCAACAGTGTGAGTGTGTGTGGAGTGGAGGCCCTTGTTGGCGCATTACGGTCGTCCCCCTCGCTGCAGGTCATCAGGTAAACTTTCCCCTAACAGGAACTTGAACTCACACAGTCACCTGTACATCTATGTTCTGTCGCAGAATTTGGTTGATTTATCTGTTTATTAATTTCCAGAGTTACAATATTTTCCACTTCTGTGCTTTCAGGTTGTGGAGGAACAAAGTGTCAGCAAGCGAGGCCCAGAGGCTCAATCTGACGGAAAGGAGGCTAAACTTCTCTTCCACATAAGATGACCGGTACCACCTGCATTCACCAGCATCTGTGAAGGTGAAGCACCAAAGGGTGATGCAGGAGATGTAGTTTCTGCCACGAGCTGGGATAAATAATAATAATAATATTAATAATAATAATAATAATAATGATAATAATAATAAAAGATTCCTCTGCTGAACAAACATCAGGGAGGAAAGTTTTCAGTTTTCATCCAAACTAGAATTTTTTTTTCTTTTTTCCTTGTTTTTCATTTTAGAAGATGTCCGACTGAGCATTGTTTTGAAGCACAGCTGTACAGTTAAATACATTTTTGTGGAACAGAAAGGATGTTTTTGGGAGGATTTAAAGCAACACAACTGAAATTTGGTGTATTTCTATGCTTTACTGCTTCTTATCAGAGGCGAATACCGTATGTTTGCATCCTGTCTCTTCTCTAAGATCTTTCCAGCCAGTAAAAGTCACTCCAGTGTTGAGTCGACTCATCTCTTGCTCTGTCACTTTCCTTCTTTTTCTTCCTCTAATGATGTCCTCTTGCATCGCTGTGCTGAATCAGCCATTGTGCAGATTTTACATCTGCTGTGTGGAGTTTTAAGTAATGTATGGCACCATTTACAGTCTTCCCTCACCATCTGACACTTAATGAAGCAAGTAAGGATAAAGTTGATTAAATATCACGAAATCTAGTATTAAACCAGCGCAGCTGACAGAAGTTAGCCTTTATTCATAAACATGATGATCATTTATATCACTGAAATAAAACTGAGAATTTCAAATCACAAAACCTTAAATGTATCCTAAAAGTATAGAAAATGAGTTTAAAAGGACTTTGATGAAGTGAAATTTTACAAATATCAGCTGGAGTCATTTCAGATTACAATGAGCTGATAGCTGGTGTGAAGACGACATAAACAGTGGATTATTTTGCAGTGGGCTCTGCCTGCTGCTCATCCTACAAAACAATGCTGTCTGACTAAAACCACTTTGACTTTTGCCAGGTTGCAGCACAGAAAAAAATTCCTTGAAGTATTCATGCAGCCTCTCATTAAGTGAATCACATTGCACTTTGGTATGTTTACAAAAGTTAGAGGCCACATAAGTGAAAACACAATAAAATCATGAACTCCCAGGAAAGAGTTAACTACTCTGCTCATATTAGGTTGTGGTCTCTATTGTAGTTCCACACATATTTCTGCTGATTGTAATTGGAGTGTAAATTATTTTTTTTAATGATTATTTATGTTTAAAGTGAGTTTAAGTTTTAACTTAATAAAGTTGTGTTTTTCTTTCTTTTTTTAAGTTTGTTACTTTGTTGACTGTGTGATATTTATGCTCTCAGTTCTTAAACTGTCACACCTTAATGTAACTTTTTAATTATTGTTTCCAGTCTCCTCTAAATCAGTGAGATGGATTGAAAAGTATTTTATTATTTTATTTGTGTGAAGCAGCTTTACTAAAGTTGTTTTTCATTTTTTAAGTTTTTCTCTTCTGTAGGTTTTTGTTCAGGTGAAGGTTTGATTGTGTGAAGAATTTGTTCTGATACTGTAATCTTAACATTCAGCAGTTCATCTTCATTAAAACACTCAGGTTTTTGTCTTTTAAATTTCACATTGTTGGCTCTTTCTTTGTCTTTTTAAGTCAGATTCACTTTGATTCTGATTCTTCTCATTTCTCCAACAGGGAAAAGATGACACATATTTCACCTACATGTGTTATCAGAACACAAACTTGACAAAACCTATAGGAAATATCACATTGTCCACTTTCTGTTTTAGTAGGCTACTAATAAACCTTTTCTGATAGAATAAAGGTGAAACAAAATCCCATGCATTTAGTCTGCACGTTAGAATCCACTAGAAATATTTGTATGATGAAGTTAGACTACTTAGACAATAAATAAAAGTGACATGTCTCCCTTTGTTAGATTTTTTTTCCCCCATATCTTTTGTGATTATCCATTTGAACAGAAGAGTTGTCTACCAGCAGGATCAGCTGATTGAGGAAGTTAAAGAGGAAGCAGGGCTGGAACAGATGGGAAAAAGAAAAGTGGAGTAAATTGAAACCATTGCTTCCAGCTGCTCTGATGGGAAATGCGAGTCCACCGCTGAAAGGTTGCCAAAATAGATGAGCTCCAAGCAAAGAATGCTGAAGAAATTAGAGGAATGCTGCAAAGGCCGCTGAACATAATGGACAGTACTTCATACCATCGGAAATAATGGAGTGTGTGGAGGCTTCTTCAGGTCCTCCGCAACACATGAAAGTTAAGGAGGTCGTTCCTGCCAACAGCCATCACCTCCCAGAACAAGTCAAATTTACTTGTTTTAGCTTTGAACAATGAATGATTTCTAATTTCAAATCAATTAAAAAATTACTTTAACAGTACTATTTCCCTTAGGGGATTGGTGAGGTATTTTTTTAATTTAGCCTACTATTGTCCTGTTTATTAAAATCTCCTCCCTCGAGCAGATGAGGTCAGCTCATCAACTGTTCCTTCACAAAGCGTGCTTTGTATGTCATCCTGGTATCTTACCAGCAGCAGCAGCAGCTGTCATGCTCGCTGCAGAATTTTCATTTGTTGTCATATGGCTCCCTCTAGTGGTCAAACGTGATGGTGCAAGTGAAATTCAGTTTTGATTTCTCTTTCGTATCTATTTGTTATATGCTACCTTTTTTTATGTTCTATATTACCTTTGTCATGAAATGTATGCAATCAGAAAAAAAAGTTAATGAGTTAAGAATGAAAATAGACAACACTGGCGCGTTCAGCATACATGACGTGGCACTTCACATTCATGGACCAAAAAAGGATTTTACCCGGATGGTACTCTTGGGGATTTTACCGGCAACAACTTCGCGTCCTCTAGTGATATATAAAAGCCTCGCGGCACTTTTTTGAAACAGGTTGTTGGATGATGACACAAATCTGTCTGGATTGGCTTGAGGATTCACCGGTGGCGCGTGGGACGTGTTCTGCATTTTTATTAAGACCGCAGATCAAAGTTTTGTTTGATCATCTTGACATGAGAAGTGTTATATGTGTCAACGCACGATGGTTATTTTTCCATAAATATAGTCAGTAATCACACTGAAATAGTTCAGAAATACCTCTGCGTGATTTCTTTGTACAAAAAAAAAAAAAGAAAAAAAACATCCCTGATCTGGAATGACTTATTGATTTTTTTTCCAAAGAATGAGTCTATTGAAAACTACATTTAATAATTAGCAGCAGGTACTTACCAGGTTACCTTTTACTTGACAATTTCTAAAATTCCAACCAAAACAAAATGTAAAAATGAAGTTATTCCTGGTTGTAGTACCGAACAAGGTCTGTAAGTCTGTAAAAACAGAAAAAAAAGATCTGTCTGCAATGTTAAACTCACGTTGTTATTATAATCATAATCTTCTTTTTCTTTCTTTCTTTCTTTCTGCAATGTTACTTGGAGAACATATTTTCTTGACAAATATTGGAAATAGATCATTAAAAATGTTTAATATCACTACAAGTCAGAATGTTATAAATGCAAAGAATGAATTTTAAACTCTCAGATACACTTTTACTTTTATTTGATTGCATACAGTATAAACCCAAGTTATTTAGCCTAATGTTTTGTCATATGAAGTTCAATAAATTATTTGCTTTTGAAATGGGGATTTCCATTTTATCATCAAACATGAGAAAATTGATATGATATAATTTGAGATAATTGGAAATAATGTTAACCAAAGTTTGTTTTTTTTAATTGTGTAAGCTATTCTACGACTCTAAGGGCATATCTTTGGGTCTGCCATTGGGAGTCGTAGGCTACTTTGTCTGTTTATTTACGTATTTAAGTAAAAGTTATGTTTTTATCATTGGAAACGCAACAACCTATATAAAACACTTGTGCTTGCATAAAGTTAAAAGGAAAAAAGTATGTAAAACTTAAAGAAACGTGTCTGTATTGCCCTCTCGTGGCCAAAGTCTGTAACTAGCTACATTCAACATGCCTACCACAAAACAAAATACGACGCGGTGCTCAAGACCTGTGGATTGCCCGAACCAACGAACCAACTTGAGATTTAGAGACGAATAAATAACACAACAATTACAGTGGAGAGAGTACTTTTCAGATCTCAAATACATGATTTAATTTTAGGAACAATTTTGCAATTTCTAATCAATTGCTCTTTATAGAAAGAGTGTTACACATGTTGCTATATCTTGTGAGCGTGTGCTAAACACTTTAGGAAATAGTTGCTTTAACCATTTACATTTCTTTAATCAGCTTTAAAAAACAAACAAAAAAACAAAAAACATACAATTCGGATTTATGCATCTCCCCTTAGCTTCTCAGGTTCTGGAAACTTGAGAAAGTGTAAGTTGGTCCGTTTTTTTCAACTTTACGCACGAGTTACACAGCAGAGACTTTTGTTGTTGGATGAGCCGTTGAGGAATCCTGCGACCGGAAATAGATTTACCCCTGTGAAAGCGGGGCTCCTTTGAGTACTGGGCTGATACAACTTTTATATGATCTTCTTAAAGAAAACACAATTCATTAAATTGCTCATTCGCCATTCATTCTTTAATGCATCCATTCGTTAGTTTATACTGTCATTTCCAGTACCGGTTCACCCAATACGCACACTACGCACGTTGCGTAGGGCCCCGCAAACTCATAAAGGCCCCGTGAAGGGATTTAAAAAAAAAAAAAAAAAAGTAAAAGAAAAAACCCTGACGACGTCACCACCCGTCGCGCATTTCCAGCACATCAGGCTGAAGAGGAGAAGTGAGAGATGAAGCAGAGTTAAAGGAGCTGTATCATGCTTTTCAAATGTTCCAAAAGTCAAATACAGGCATTTATAAGCTAGATATGTTCCCATCGTTACTATAGAAACTCATTTGGTGTTAAATATTAGTTTTTCGATGCATAGATTTCCAACACGGAAGTAAGATGGCTGACTGTACTGAACCGCGGAGCTCTCGACCAATTGCAGCATGTTTTACGCCCATCTCATGACGTCGCCCCGGAAGAGACACTTATTCTGAAGGGTCACAGAATTGTCTGTAGCACCGGCACCGGCAGCTCTCGTGTGGATGTTAGTTGTAAACATTGATGGATAATTCCTCCGATCGACGGGATAAAACAGACCAGCCTGTTATGGAGCTGTATGCGCTCGACCCAGAGTCTGATATGGAGTTTGAAGTATACGCAGTACCACAGAAGTACCACAGAGACCCCTGACAAGCAAGTAATTTAGCGAACAAATCATAGGCTAACAGTTAGCGCTAAGCTAAGCAGCACTCACATGGATCTTGTAAACATTCATGGATAATCGGACTCCGATCAACGGGATCAAACGGAGCAGCCTGTTATGGAGCTGTATGCGCTCGACCCAGAGTCTGATATGGAGTTTGAAGTACACGCAGTACCACAGAAGTACCACAGAGACCCCTGACAAGTAAGTAAATTAGCGAACAAATCATAGCCTAACAGTTAGCATTGAGCTGAGAGATGTGTTGACTCACCAGTGTTGTTGTCTGTCCATGCGCGTTTTTATAGTAGGAACTGCGTCAGGTTTCAGAAGTAATCCCAGAGAAAAAAACACTTTACTGCCCGAGATTCATGAAGTTGTCAGGAGTGAAGTTCACACACAAAGTTGAGTTTTTTTTCCCCTGCTCCTGAAGTTATAATCCAACTACTTCTGGCAAGTCGATTCATCCAGTACAACAAATACACTCCCACGCTGAACGTAACTGCATTTTCCCCAACTTGCTGTCCACTCCGGTTTGCTGGCTGCTATCAGTTTAGTTTCGGTTTTGAAGTTACAACTGTACTTACAAAACAATAAAAAGTAAATGGATAAATATTGACTAAGATTTAATTTTGTTTGCTTGGATAACCATCAGGCAAATGTTCAGTCGTCTTCAAAATTATTCATACTTATTATTATTATAATTATTCATACATAAATGAAAGGCTATATTCACAATAGTAATTCAAATAACAACAAACTAAAGAAACTAATAATGAATCTTTGAAAAATAGTAAAATTATAATCAAGTGAAGGAAAATATTGATTTTGAATTATGGTTGAAAATATAATTTAAAACAAACAAACAAACAAAACTATCCCAGACACATCAGAGCACTTTTCCCATGAACAGTGGAGCAAAATACCTGTCAGCAGGTATAGAAGTCTTTTTGAACATTAGAAGAAAACATCTGATTACAGTGATTGTCTCATGTGTTGCTCAACAACATTTTAGCTTCAGAGCCTCATTGTGCTTGTTTACTTGTTTTATTTCTTGTGTGTGTGTTTTTTTAGATTTCTGTCAAGCCACAATTAAAAATCAACAATTTTCATAGAATTTTTATTTATTATTACTTTTGTCAATTTCAACGTATTTCAGTGACAGCTGATTTTTTTCTTTAACTGGAGGGTCTGAATATTTTGAGGACAACTGTAGATGCAGATATTTTATAAGAATATAAGAATTAAAATTCACTAAATACTCAGACAATGGTGCTAAATTAATCATTTGTATGATAAATGAGAATATAAATAACTGCTTACATTTGAAGTATATGAAAGTAAAACAAGCACAGCCAATTTGATGGAGATGAATTAACATTAGCCATATCCATATAACAGGTGCAGTGCTTAAGTTTTCTCCTACAAGCAGCAGCACAGACAGAGCAGGTTCATCTAGGACAGGAACAGAGGAGCCAGCTTTATCACCCAGTGCAGGCACATCCACAGATGTGCAATATATATACATTATGTTTAAAGCACTGGGTGTCACGTGCAACTATTGAAAGTTTTTGCTGTTCCATTAGGAGGGCCCCTTACCAGAATTTTGCCTAGGGCCCCTTGGAGGTCTGAACCGGCTCTGGTCATTTCCTTGGACGTTTAACCAAAAGTTGTACGAATATTCAGCAGTTATTTTGAAAGTAATAACCGGAAGTAGCTCATTATTGTAACTTGTCTAACTTAACAGAAAGGTTATTGTAGTTACAGACTTTGACCGATAGAGGACAATAACACACCCAATACCAGCCCAGTACTCCAAGAAGCCCCGCTTTGATGAGTTTGGAACAAGAACTCGTTTTACAAATGTAAATAAGCCCTCTCAGAGTAAATAACTTGTTCATCTCATTCTATGGCAAAATATGACAACATGTGTGTCACTGGGGTAGTGATGAATAATTTCAAAACGGTTCTGAAAAATCACATCACATATATTTGATATCTGAAAGTACTCACTCTACTGAAATTATACTGTTTTTATTAGTTTCTAAATCTCTACGATAACGTTTTTTTTTGTAACCCTTATGCAAACACAAGTGTTTTTTGTATACTGTTCTGTGTTACTTAAACTAGAAAGATAAGTCTGACAAGCCCTTTCTAAAAGTAATCGCAAAAATATCTTCCGGCTCCACATTTACATCTGTTAGTGCAATGTCACGGGCTACATAAAGGCCTTCTTTATTATAATAAATCATTGCAAAACGGTTTCGGGTAATTATCGATAGATAAGTTTGACTTCTGGAAAAGTAGCCTACTCTCTCTATTTAAATTATTGTGTTTTTATTAGTTTCTAAATCTCTACAATAACGTTGGTGCAGACCATGTCTGAATGTAGGTCTGCACCGCATTGCATGAAGGTTGTGGTAGGATGTTAATTGTAGTTACAGACTTTGGCCGCGAGCAATACAGACACGGTTCCCTCATTTTGAAATACTCTTAAAAAAAAAAAAAAAAAAAAAAAAAAACTTTATGCGAGTACAAGTGGTTTATAAAGATAGTTCCGTGTTAATAATGCTGAAAATCCCTTTTTAAAATCAACACCTGAAAGATGCGTGTCATGTTCTATATAAAGGGCTTGCTCGTAGTTACAGGGTTTGGCCACTAGAGGGCAGTACAGACACGTTTCTCTATATATATTACACATTATATATATAACATGCGGTTTTAATATATATACACAAACGGTATTGGTAGTAGGCCAAAAGCCTACTACCAATTAAGCATATCAGGTGATTTGCATCTCTGTAACAAGAAGGAGTGTGGTCTAATGACATCAACACCCTGTATCAGGTTTATTAGACAAACATAATTATTAGGCAACTTCCTTTCCTTTGGCAAAATGGGTCAGAAGAGGAACTTGACAGACTCCGAAAAGTCAAAAATAGTGAAATATTTTGCAGAGGGATGCAGCACTCTTAAGACTGCCAAGCTTCCGAAGCCTGATCATCGAACAATCAAGCGTTTCATTCAAATTAGTCAACAGGGTCGCAAGAAAGGTGTGGAAAAACCAAGGTGCAAAATAACTGCTGATGAACTGAGAAAAGTCAAGCGTGCGGCTGCCAAGATGCCACTTGCCAGCAGTTTTGCCATATTTCAGAGCTGCAACATCACTGGAGTGCCCAAAAGCACAAGGTGTGCAATACTCAGAGACATGGCCAAGGTGAGAAAGGCTGAAAAACCACCACCACTGAACAAGACACACAAGCTGAAATGTCAAGACTGGGCCAAGAAATATCTCAAGACTGATTTTTCTAAGGTTTTATGGACTGATGAAATGAGAGTGAGTCTTGATTGGCCAGATGGATGGGCCCGTGGCTGGATCGGTGAAGTGCAGAGAGCTCCAGTCCGACTCAGACGCCAGCAAGGTGGAGGTGGGGTACTGGTATGGGCTGGTATCATCAAAGATGAGCTTGTGGGGCCTTTTCCGGTTGAGGATGTAGTCAAGCTCAACTCCCAGTCCTACTGCCAATTTCTGGAAGACACTTTCTTCAAGCAGTGGTACAGGAAGAAGTCTGCATCCTTCAAGAAAAACATGATTTTCATGCAGGACAATGCTCCTTCACACGCACCCAAGTACTCCACAGTGTGGCTGGCGAGAAAGGGTCTAAAAGAAGAAAAACTAATGACATGGCCTCCTTGTTCACCTGATCTGAACCCCATAGAGAACCTGTGGTCCCTCATCAAATGTGAGATTTACAAGGAGGCAAAACATTGACCTCTCTGAACAGTGTCTGGGAAGCTGTGGTTGCTGCTGCACACAAGGTTGATCGTTAACAGCTCAAAACACTGACAGGATCCATGAATGGCAGGCTTTTGAGTGTCCTTGCAAAGAAAGGTGGCTATATTGGTCACTGATTTGTTTTTGAATGTCAGAAATGTATATTTGTGAATGTTGAGCTGTTATATTGGTTTCCCTGGTGAAAATAAATAATTGAAATGGGTATACATTTCTTTTTTTCAAAGTTGCCTAATAATTATGTTCGCCTTATAAACCTGATGTAGGGTGTTGATGTCATTAGACCACACCTCTTCTCATTACAGAGATGCAAATCACCTGATATGCTTAATTGGTTGTAGGCTTTCGGCCTATACAGCTTGGAGTAAGACAACATGCATGAAGAGGATGATGTGGTCAAAAAACTCGTTTGCCTAATAATAAAGAAACGTGTCGGTATTGCCCTCTAGTGGTCAAACCCTGTAACTACGAGCAAGCCCTTTAATACACAAACACACGCGCACACACACACACACACACACACACACACACACACACACACACACATATATATATATATATATATATATATATAAATGAGAATCATAATTGATTTTGAATTGTAGTTCGAAAGAAATATAAAAAACAAACACACAAAATTAATCAAGTATCAGTGTAATGGGGCTCTAAAATTTTGTTGAGCAGCACTTTGAGATGATCACTGCAATCATGTTTTCTGTGATGTTCAAGACTTCTACACCTGTTTACAGGTATTTTGGTCCACTGTTAATGGGATAGGTGCTTTAATGTGTCTCTGACAGTTTTATTTGTTTTTTTTATTATTATTATCATATCCAACCACAATTCAAAAGCAATATTTTACTTCACTAAATTATAATTTTATTTTTTATTCATTATTAGTTTATTTAGTTTCTTGTCATTTGAATTACTACCGTACATGTTTATATCAACATTCAAGATGAAGAAGAAGTCTGCAATGAAATTGCTTTACATCAAATGGAAAACTTTCTTCCGCTTGAACTTTTTTTTTTCAAACTTATTTTGAAAGCAAGCGTAACCAATTTCCGGTGCAATCTTAATGCTGAGAAATTGACGGATCTTTGCGCGTCAACTGCGCTTCTCAGACTGCACAGTGCAACCTGCGAGGATGGTTTACGCTCTCACACTGTTGCGCCTCCCTGGATACTCAACCACATGTTAAAAATGTCAACTTCAGTTTTTACTCTTTATTAGAAAAGAAAAAAAAAGTGCCTTTGAGGTTTTTTCTGCCTCCCTCTTCACTGTGGGCAGTAGGCTAATAAACAAGTGTTAAGTGGAAAACTAGAAGTTGCTCGTCATTCACTGAGGTGAGTGTTTTCACGTTTTGTTCCTTTTGCATGTGCATCCACGGGGATTGAACAGCAAATAGGTGTTTGGAGTTTGACGTGTAAAAAGATTAGCTTTAGCGGGGGGAAATGACACTGAAGCCAAATATGTTTTTAAGCTGCGGGTTAGAGGGGTACGGAAGGATGTGGGAAAGCTTTGACTCAGCTGAAAACCGTATATGTGCCACAGAAAACCTACTAAACGGAGGGGACTTTTGAGCTGTGTTGATTTCAAGTTGACCCATTTCTCTGTGTGATTACTGTTTGCAGTTTGCACTTTGCACTACAATTTGCCACGATGACACCAATGCAGGACGTGTAATTAGACTTAACGAGTCGAGTGTGTGCAGTAAACAAGCAGCCTAAACAATAATCTTAACCTGCCCCCTTTATTTGGGCCCCCCCTCTTTCAGCGTTGTGTGGTGACTGGTATGGGAATGTGACTGGGGTGTGAATGCCCTCAGCAGGGTCAGAACCAGTTTGGTTTTAGGATTTGCGTTCTTTCACGTTGCCTCAGAGATTAAATCCTACTTTTGGTTCCTAAAATGTACAAATTCAATTTCATTTGGTTTTATGTATAAAGCGCCAACTCACAACAAAGTCATCTTAAAGAACTTTTACACAGTCCAATTTATTTTAGCCCGGTTAAAAGAAATCCATTGAATGATCCACATTAGTCTATTTATAATCAGTGTTCATATAAACCAATAGAAAAATAACGACAAGAATTCCATCAAAACTAATCTCGTCCTGAGCATGCAGTATTGGGAAGGGTAGCTACTGGTTTGGGGTGAAGTGGACAGGAAAGGGGATTGGTGCACCATAACTGTAAGCCAGAGATACCTGCTGAGGAAAAAAAACAACAACAAACAAGAGAAACACAAAGTAATGACAATAATAGTGTCATATATTTATGTTTTCTAAAAACGCATCAACCTTCGGGCCAGCTTTTCAGAACCTTTCCGTTTAAATGAGCAGGGCGCCTGTATTTTAAGCAGATTTTATGGAAATTTTGGCCCCAGTTGCCATTCCCTAAAGACCAAAGCCATCAAAAAGATGAAGAAAGGGCTTTGTCTTAAAAACTAAAACGACTTATTGCTTTTTAGTCCCAAATAACAACACTGTTTTAAATGTGATTGATCTGGTCTAACTGTTATCATTTGAATCAGTAATAATGTGGAAGGAGAACAGTGCATCTCTGCAAAATTCCCCAAATTTTAGGGACAGATGCCATAGAAAAAAAAGAAAAGAAAGGGGAAAAAAAATCTGCGTCTTGTAGTTTTGCTCCTTATCTACTGAAACACTAAAGGGAAATAAGACCATCCTCAGGGAAACATAATATTATTTTATGGATTTACATCTCCTTTATTGCATTGTATCCTGATACCTGAAGCCATATTTCATTCATTAACTAACGTGTGTCATTCTGCTTTGCCTGTTAAATCTTATCTGTGTCATTCTTCATCATGTTCGTCAGTCAAACCTCGTGAGGGAAGCAGCAGGTGCTCGCTAAAATCAGGGTTTATCTCACTGTCTGCTCAGGACTCCATTGAGAACAGCCTCTTGATGGGCCATCATTGTTATCTGTAAACACAGTAGTAAACGACAGCGAGTGAATCCGTGAGTGAGAGCGAGTGAGTGTGTCAGCCAGTCCAAACGAGCTTTTCACATATGAATGACGAAGTCAGTGAATGAAGATGCAGGTATTTTCAGCCCATCACCGCCACCAGAGTGACATCACAGGAGCGAACAGGAGGAGCGTTGGTTATGACAGTATCTTAGCAACAGGCAGCATCCCTTTAGCGTGCCGCTGTGAGAACAAAACCACCTTTATGGACACAAGGTGATGTTTATTTGGCCTTAAAGCTGCTGGGAAATTGCTGTTATTGACAACAGACACTTTAAATACACTCAAGAAGTGTCTCAGCTTTCATAAGTGTGTGTTTCCTTTTTGTTTGTCCATCCTGTTTTGGTGGTTTTGGGATGGCTTTGATCTGGTCTTGGAGTCCTGCACGTGCACGTGCATGTGCAAGTGCGTGGTTTTGTATTGTTTAATCCTTGTGTTTTCTGAGGGGTAGCATGACCCATACCATTGGCCATCTATTCTGGCTTTCTTGTTTTGTTCTCATTCGGTGTGTATTTTTAGCCTAACAGGATCATTAGTCTGATTTAGCTGAAGTCTTGAGTGGCTCTGAAACCACAGGTGACTCACTGGAACTGGTGCTTATTGATTACTCAGACTTAGTTGCATACTTTCTTCCTGTCTTGCTGCTTCACGTTATGTAAGACTGAAAAACATCACCTCGCTTCAACAAATGCCAAACTCTTCTGCACCTTTGTTTTGTGAAAATCTGTCTCTTTTTGCCTGGCAACAGATACACATGCCCAGTGTGTTGCCAGCATCTTATACCCCCCCCTCCCACAGCAGTGTTTCCTGAAATTTATGGTTTTGTCAGATTTCAGCAGAAGACAAACATGATGCACAATCCTTCAAAGAAAAAGGTTTTATTATGGCCACCGGATACATTATTTTTTGTTCATTTTATACATTAAATTTCATGATTTATTCTTTTTCTCACTTTGAATGTAATCGGCAGATATTATCAACTTATGTTTGAAACATTACCCAGAACTCATATTTGATTTGCATTTTATTATAGTAACATTCTAGGGTTTGAAAAATATCTATGCTTTCTTTTTATTTATCTTTTTGTCTTTTTTTTTGCATGAATGAAGGGAAAATGGAGGCAAAACCACCATGTTATGCTTCTGTGTGGCAGTTTTGTATCAACCTGTTAAACAAACAATAGTCAGTTGTTTGGCTGTTTCAGACTCTTTTTTTTTGTCCACTTAATAAAATGAGATGAAATGGAACCAAATTCATTTTTCATTTACAAGACATGAACTGATAAAGTTGTTGTCTGTTAGTGGGAAGGTGGCTGAGACTCTGTTATCTGTATGACTTCAAGCAAAGATAATAGGCTATAACAGGGAGATATACCGGTAGAAGCAGTAAGTTTGGGTGAATTTGCTTCCATAAGTAAGTTAAAAAGTTCATGATGTGAGTTTAATTATAAATTAGAGGTTGTTTTATATAAGCAAGCGTAGGCAAGGACTTCATCGTGGTGACAGAGTAGAACTTGACCTCGCTCAGGAAAGCACGCTGTCAGTTTTACTTTTGGTTTGTAAACGCTTCGTTGTACCAAATCTTCTTCTACCAAATCTGTGACTGTAAGAAATCCAGATGCGCCTCTGAGTTTTTTTTTATGTCTGCTCATCTCTGGCTGCTGGCCGGCACCTCTCGGCTTTGACTCTTACTCCATAATCCTACGAAAGCAGGTCTGTACCTTTTTAAAGGGGCCGATAGCATCCTCATCAAATCCCTAACAAACACAACTTCTGATTTTAAGAGTACTCGCAATAAAAAGGGCCTTAGAAATATTCTCCAACACACCTTAAAGTAAAATATCTATTTTATACACACTAAATTCAGCATAGGTTGCAGGGAAAGTTAAAAAGAACTGTGTGAAAATAAAGTCAAATCAAATTTAATTAGAGAGCAGGCAAAAAGAAGACTTATGAAAATGAATTGATATACAACATATATATATATATATACATACATATATACAACATATACAAAGAAGTAAAAACAGATCAAACAGCTACTTGGACAAATAGAGAAATGATCATGATTTGTAGGATTTAATTCTGCTTTTTGGTTTGATTGATTTTGGATTTCTATCTCTGGAGTTTCTCAGCACTTTGGTTTTTAGTTCAGGTTGTCTTGAAGTTCAAGTTCAGTATCCTGTTGTTTTCTCTCCCTGTTTCCACTTTGAACTTTGCTCATTGTGGCCAATTGTCACACCTGCTCTTTGTTTAGTAATTAGCATCCTTCTCTAATACACCTGAATCAAATAAATGGCTCATTATTAGGCCTCTGCAGAGCTGATTGACACAAGGGAATTAAACTATTTGATATCAGGTGTGTTGGAAAAGGTATGCTCTAAAAGTTGCAGTAAAGTAGCAGTTGAAGACTACTTGGGCACCCCTCTAAAACAACAAACAATATCAATATACAATGTATATCCTGATATTTTTATTGCAAAGTGAGCGTAAATGCTTAGTCACAGTCAAAGCCAAATATGACATGTCACAAGCAGTTTTATTTGAATTGTCCAATAGTTTGCTGCTGACAGAACAGTAAGATGGAAACATAAATACTTTATAACTGTATAACAAATCTACAGGTGCAAATAAGGAACATTACAAAAGAATATGACAAACCCCAGTAAGGGCAGCATTTATATACGAAGACAAAACAAACATCAAACATTGAATATGTTTTGATATATGCAATATGGTCCAGTTCCATATCGAATTCAAAAATATATCAATATATTTTCCTATATCTATATATCACCCAGCCGTAGTCCTTCCTCCTCACCACCCAGTGACATAAGATCATTGAGCTGGTGTATTTCTACAAAGCACTCATGCCATCTGTCTTTTGAGCTTCGTAGGAATGTTTTTGATCAGCACCCGAAGTTCCACTTCACAAACTGCAGTCGTGGCAGGTTTTTACTGGCTTAGCTCCAGTCAGCATTGATGGGAGCACGACAGCCAGGTAGAAGCTGATTTTCAATCAGTTTGCTGCAAAAAGAGTTAGAACAGCTCACTTTTTTAATATATGAAAATGTGTTTACCAACAGTAATGTTCCTCATGTAGGTTTTTACACTGACAGCTACTATGATGTAGCTGCTTACTGATTTCTCCACTTGCAGATGTTCAAGTTCCTTCTACTAATTTCCTGCTGTCTTATTTTCCTCAAGGTGACTGTGGTTGTGACCTCAGATCATGGCCTACACTCTGGGCTCGGCACCTGACGGTCAGACCCGCAGTGTCGGACCTCAGCACTGCGTCACTCGGGTTGAGCTTTCCGTCACCGCTACCAGCCTGCTGGACCGAGATGTAGCCTCCAAGTCTGACCCGTTCTGCGTTCTCTTTCATGAAGTGGATGGAAACTGGGTGGAGGTACAGTAACGTTGAGGGGGGGGGGGGGGGGGGCAAGATGATAAGCGAACAGGTGGAGGTTGGTGCAGAAACAGAGTTGATCTCTGAATGTTTGGATCACTACAAGGAGTAGTGAATCCTTGTGCTTCACTATCTGTTTCAGCTGAAAGTTTAGTTTAGTTTATTATGGATCCCCATTAGTCTTCAGGGGTGAAGACTATTCTTCCAGGGGTCCAGATCAATATAGATTTTAAAATACAGTAAACAAAAACAATGGTTAACAGAATTGAAATACAATTCTAAGCAAAAAGAAAAAAAAAGCAACAACTAAATAAATATGCAAAACCAAAGCATCTAGATTTACAATGAAAATAAGAACAGAACAACCATGCAGTCATCCTACCATGAGCCTTACAACTCATCTCAAACTAATGGGATTAATAAAGGTATCAGTTCCCAATTTAACTCAAGAAAATCTTATTTTTACATTACTTTTTAAATTCTTTTTTGTACCGTAATTTATTTTCTGTCTCCATGATATGAGGTGTGAGCATATTCCAAAATGTCACAGTACATTACAGTTTTCTTAAGTGCCTCAGTTCTTGGTAATAGCAGAGTAAAATAATCCCCCAAGGCGAGTCTGGTTGCATAGTCATGTCGAGCACTAGTCGGTTTTAACAGTAACAACAATTTATTTGTTTTTTGAACCTGAAAAATCTGAAAGAGAAATATCACCAAACTGTAGAAGGAGGGTAGGGAGGAGAGGATGAAATGGAAGTAAAGGCTAAAACTCTTTTTGCAAAGGAAAGAAGCTGAGAATTTTGTTTGTAATTTTTCTACTCTGCAGGCAGCGGCCTATAGGTTGTGAACCAGATCCAAACTCATGATGTCTTGACCATCTGGCATCAACAATGACACGCTGAGCCCAGTAAAATGTTGCAAAATTAATGAGCTTTATTTTATTGGGATACGAAAGCGGGCTCTTTGTAGCTGCAAGATTGTTATGTTTCCACAAGCCAGCCTGCTGTAATGGTTTACGGGTGGCATTGTAACAGGTGTCAGGATATCTCACTGAGTTCCATCTCTAATTGGGCAAAGGGGGAGTTAAGGTATTGAAGAAATGGAAAAACCTGAGAGAAGAGAGAGCTAATGAGAGGACAGAACAGAAGAGATCTTTTTCATCTATAGCTAATAACTTCCTCCAGGTTACATGATTAGATAAAGGTGATGTCATACTTCATATTAGACTGGAGAATATTTGGATGAGGGGTTATGGTGCAGAGGGATTAAGATTCATTTAGAATGAAATGAACATTTGCAGAAAAAAAGGGAAAAGAACAATTAAAGGAGGAATTTTTAGAAAATGGAATGAGTTATGAAAAGTCAGAGAATATGAATAGTACGTCATGCTTCAATAGCTGTGGCATTTTGAGAAGAAACTTGTCAGTTCCGAGGTTTTCAGAAGAGCTACATTCATGAAAATGATAAAATAAAAAAGTGTAATTTTTCTGTAAATCAGTGTCTCTCAATCCTGGTCCTCAGGGACCCCTGCCCTGCGTGCTTTCATGATATTCCTACTTCAACACACCTGACTCAGATGAAAGGCTCGTTAGCAGCTCGCAAAGAACCTGATGAGCAGTTGAGTTGATCTGAATCAGGTGTGGTGGAGTTGGAAACCTGGGCCGTTTCTCCTAGTTTGCATACTGCGTACTCGTGTACTTGTGAGTACAGACTTGTGGGTACATACTCAAATTCCGCACTTGTGGAGTTCACAAGCACGAACTCCGCCTACTTGATGGATTGGGACGACGCAAACTTGTGACATCACCACCAACGGTGTGCAGCAAGTGAGCAAGGGCTCGCTGTCAACATGAAAATAATATTGTATCATTCTACAGTTTGTTATTTATTGTTGTGGAGATGTACTGAAACAAATAAAAACAATTAAAATAACTGCTCCAGAACAATTATACTAAGTGGATGTTTTTTGTTTTTTTTCCCAAACATGTAAATTATTTTTATTTCCAATGCATAATCACATTAATGCAAATGGACAATCAGGTCATATATGATCAAAAACAGCTGCCAAATGCTGTGCGTGTGCGTGGTGCATGCTGGGATTCATATCCGGCCAAGTACGCACGAGCCTCCTCTGATGCTGCTCGGTAAAATGGGCGGAGGAAGTTTTCATCCGGGGATTTCCAGCATACTTGCTGAGAAGCGAACTTTTTAATGGAACATGACTTGGACCGTGGGTGATGATGTTTCACTAGTCCACGAGCACGCAAGTACGCACAAGTACGCAGATTGAGAAACGGCCCTGAAATACATGCAGGGGAGGGGTCCCTGAGGACCAGGATTGAGAAACCCTGCTGTAAGTCATATATCAGGGATATGACTGATTGAATTTTAAAAAATCTATTTTTAGAGGTGCAAAATGAAAAAAGAGAGATTGGAAGGTAAATTGAAAGTTAAATTTCCAGTAAACCTCTATGCTTATTGAACCAGATCATCTAATCTGTTAATCTGCAGGTTTGTGGAGACTTTTTAGAAAGTTAAGACATGGTTTGTGTGCAGTAGTTTATACAAACTCAAAACAAGGTGGACATGTCTTCCTTCTCCATTCATAGTGATGTCAAGGTTAGAGGCCTGATTTTTTCCAGATTTACAGAGATATTACATTTTGTAACATGCCTGTATGAAGTACTCAGGATTAGTCTTGGTGAGTGTCTTCTATTAAAATCAGTAGGAGCCACCTGTTCAGATCAGACATCACCATAAAAATGTCATATTTGAAATAAAGCAATATAAGAGTTTGAAGATGGTAAGAAAATTTGGACCTACTGTACAGTGGGGTGCCAAAGTTTAGATACCCTCCCATTTAAGAAAAGTCCAAATTCACAATCATAATTCAAATAACAAGAAACTGAAAAAAGTAATAAGTAAAAAAAAAAAAAAAAAAACTAAATTATTAAATTGTTAGCATTACATTGTGTCCTTAAGAAATAATAATAATAAAAAAAAAAAACAAACAGTCCCAGACAAATTAAAGCACCTTGCTCATGAACAGTGGACAAAAATAGTCAACAGGTGCAGAAGTCTGATTGGACGTTAAAGAAAACACACGAATGCAGCGATCGCCTCAAAGTGTTGCTCAATAAAATTTTAGCTCAGGAGCCCCATCATGCTTGTTTGCTTGTGTTATTTTTTGTTTGTTTGTTTGTTTTTAATATTTCTGTTGAACCAGAAATCAAAATCAATGTCAGGATTTCCATAAAATGTTATTACTTTTGTCAATTTCAACTTGAATCACTGACATCAGATTTTTTTCCCCATTTTTAAAGGGAGGGGATCAAAATCTAAGTAACCCACTGTAGCTGTTCCCAAACTAAAACCTACACCAGCCTGCAGGCATAATTTACACACTCACCAGTGTGATGCAGTTTTTGGAAACACTGTCTGTCCTGAAGGAGTTTCTCACCGATGAGTTTAACTGACAGAGAGACAAATGTTTATAAGAATTATACCAAATAAAGAGACCATGTACCTCTTTACAAAGTTCATCAACATCACTTTCAACTGGTCTCCAGCTGTTTTGGGGTCTGTTGTTGCTCATGGCTTCAGTTCTGTTTGTAGTACTTTGAGATGCTGAGACAGATATAGATGATCATCACATATTCAGAACCAACACAACCTCTCTGTGATGTGATGAAGCGTGTAGGTGAGGCTTTGAAGCATGATCAGGCTGATACAGCTGATTCAGATCTTAGATCATGGTGCTTTCAGTTGTGCAGTCCATGCTGTTTCTTTACACTGACAGAGAAAAAAAAAAAGACCTGGATGCACAAGTTGAAGACGCACAAGAAGAACTTAAGTATGAAGTTTTGGTGCGTGTAGGCTGCGGCCTCAAGGCTTCTCAGCAGCGAACAGCTGGTCATCAGGCCAATCTGGCTTTTGTTTGTTTGTGCGCCTGTGTTTGCGTGTGTGTGTGTGTGTGTGTGTGTGTGTGTGTGTGTGTGTGTGTGTGTGTAGGCGACTGCCTCGGGATGCAACTAGCTGTCGGTCAGCAGGGCATGTGCCTTGTGAAATTGCCAACAGTTACCACGGCAACGGGAAGGGAAACAAAAAGCTTAGTGCTCCTGGAGTGAAGGAGCGATGGAGGAGGCGAAATGAGGCCCGATCCTTTTCTCGGATTTAACCACAGCTCACGCACATTTCGCTCACACTTGCAGCTTTCTCACTTTCTCTGATCCCCTCCTGTTAGCTTTGTTTTCGCTCTCCGAGTGTCTTTCCAACTCTTGTCACCTTTCTGTCTCTCTCTGTCTCAATTTCTGTCTGTATCCATCTGTGTAGGGAGATAGAGGCGTGAGAAGCAGTTGGGTTCATCTGGGGGGAAAATAAGGGGTGAGAGTGTGACAGAAGGAAGAGGAGGCAGAGAGAAGATAAGAAAAGAGGAAGGATGAAAGACAAAGACATGAATGAATAAAAGCCTGATAATAACTGGTTCTGGAGAAGTTTGGAAGATTGTGACGGGTCCATGGAAACGTGAATCTCTGCCTGTTTAAATGACACGACACCCAGTTAGCACTCTACTTGGGCAATTTTCTAAATCCTGTGACTCCTTTTCCTCTCCAAACTCAAAATCCTAATCTCCACACGTGTTATGAACGCAGATATAAGCTTGTAACACCCCAAGTGAGAACTCACACAGTGGGATGTTCGCTCAGTGGGGTTTAAATCACACATTTAACAGACTGCAAAGTGCAGCCTCATGTAGCCCTGAAACATTATTTGTTGGATCTATTTTTATGATACTGAACCATCTTTTGTGTAACCTTTCTGCTTCATGACACACATAGATATGGAGTTTTAAAGGCAGCTGAGTGTGGTGTCTTCACCTACAGTTTGTCACATCTCTTAGATCAATTTTAAGTCCAAGGATTGAAAATAAATGGTCTTGAATGAGGCCGATCTGTGTACATTTCAGCCTGTAAGTGACACCAGATTGGGTTTTTCCACCAGAGAGCACAAAATGTCCCACTCTGTGCGTATCTAGGTCACCTTATAGAGAGGTACATCAAGATCTTCTGGATAATAAACAAAGATTTGGATTTTTTACCTTTGAAATATTCAGATCTGTAACTTTACAAGTACAATATAACTAAATACGAACATAAGAATAATCTCCTGAGTCCCTGAATCTCTGACTAGTATATCTGTTTGTTTGTTTGTTTGTTTGAGTATTTTATTTCGGTCAAAAACGTCACAGATACATATCATCAAAACAAAGAACAGTGATACCACTGTGCAGTGACTGAAAAGGTATAGGCTGAAGCCTAGGCTTATATTGCCTATTCTTCATATTCTAAGTTGAGGATTCACATCAATACCGTAAAGAAAAGAAACGAGGACAACAAAAATATGATAGCAAAGAATGGGGAAAAAAAAGGAAGCACAGTAACTTAGTGGTCCATAACAATCATAGATACTTATTTACAATTTGTAAGATATTTGTTCATAATACTATTTTTAAATATATGATTACATTTCTGAATTGTATTGGATAACTTCATTTCTATTTCTAAGTTATTCCACAGCTGGACACCTTTAACTGTCAAACACCTTTGTTTTATGTCGGTTCTGGTCTTTATTTTGTGAAACATGCCGCTTCCCCTCATGTGGTAGTGATGTACTCGCACCTGAAACATCCTCTGAATGCTCTCTGGAAACATATTATTTTTTATTTCTAACATGGTTTGAGCAGTTCTTAAATCAACCAGGTCATTAAATTGACTCACATTTATTAATCGTATAAGTACATCTCTCAGAAAGAAGTGACATTTATGAAGTTTGAATTTTTTAAATAAAAAACAAATGAAGATAAGCTGGATGCTGTTAAAAAAAAGAATGAAAACAGAAATCTTTATATTTATCAAACCTGAAGTGGATAACGGTCAACTGATCTCTTTAAGTGATTATTGATAATTCTTACAACTACTGTAGAACAGCAGCTCAGCTCAGCGCTCAAAAGTGCTTACCAAGAGAAGATGTTGAACTAGAAAAGCACTCAGAGAGCACAGACCTCCGCCAAGCAGCTCGACTCCCTTATTTTTGTGTGTTCTGGATCATAGTATCCTGAATTTTCTCTGGATCTAGATCAACTTTCAAAACATTATAGAACTCGAGATCCTTTTTTGTAATTATTTTACCAAACTCCATTTGTATGGAGTTATATGGAAAAATTCCCAAAATTTTGCCTATTAGGTTGATGTTCATGTAAGACTGTTTACGCGTTGGTAAGGAGGTTTGATGTTCACCATGGGGTGTTTGTCAGAACGCACAGGACTCACTTGTACAGTTAACTGTCTTTACTGGTCACTCTTAATCACAACAGCACAGTAATGCAACAAACGACAGGCTTACAGGTGAGGAATTCCAGGCTAGTTAAGGTGAATGCCGGGATGGAAGTGAGTGTGGTCCATAAACACAGAAATACAAAGCCATGAGGAACATTAGTTCGGCAAATAAACACATTCAAGGTATTAATTATTACTAATAAATTCCTTACAGTTGGGACTAAACATGCGTTTGTGTTCAAGGCTAACAGTTACAGTAACTGGCATGTAACAGGTCAGCTAGCTTAATAGCATAAAAAGGCACATGGTGAATGGAGGAACACTTCTGAATAAGCAAATATTCCAAATAACATTAAAGGCTATAAAACATCCTGTTCAGGCAGATATACAACTAGTTACTTACAGTTCTTTACAGACGCACACAGTTCACCATATTCAACTGGCTAGAAGTCTGTCCAACAGTCTTCTGTCCTCGTGCTCACTGCTGCTCATAAGTTTCATTTCTGCGTCCTGACATCATGTGCAGCTGCACACTTCTGCCACAAGGGGGCACTCACGCCTCATCAACAGCCTTTCCAACATGGCCGATCTCACAATGATAAAGAATCCTTAAAAAAATTCCTGGATCCAGAAGGTGATCCGGATCACCACCAAAATTTAAAGGGTTCATTCTTGGACTGAGGCACACAGCTGGTGAAAATTTCAGGTCAATCCGTCAAGAACTTTTTCCATAAAGTTGCTGACAGTCATATGTACAGACAGTCATACCAACACTCCTGAAAACATTAACTCCTTAGCGGGGTAAAAAGTCTTGCATTTGGTCATTATGTGGACTATTGCTCTTTATTGGTTTAGATCAGTTATCTCTTTATTTCTTGAAGCTGCTCTGATGTTGACCAGGAGGAGATGATGTGAACCAGTGACGAACCGTGAGCTCCACAGCTGGGCCTTCACCTCAGCCATCAGCGCCAAAAAAACCCATAGATAAAACTCCCAGCAACAAGACACCTATTCAACATTCCCACCAGAAAACGGAATATCATTTAGGTTACATAGATGATCCAATAAACGTGCTCTGCAAAGCCAAAATCTGTAAATATAAAACGAGTTCACCCAGAAAAACATATCTGAGAATATTATCATCCAGTGAAGCTGATGCTGCTGACAGCATCATCACCTTGGACAGCGCTTTGAAACCATGACGCAAAGTTTTACTAGAATGCCTAGAGAGAGACAGAGTGTCGAGTAACTCCAGTCGATTTTAATAATTCAGTCAATTTTTGGCCAAGCCCAATTACCTCTGATTTTCATGTCTGCTGATCTGGTTTCTGTTGTCTTTCTCTAATCACCTGGTGAACCTTCTTATAGTCTGTTCACTTCCTGAACTCTGTCACCTTCTCTCGACTTCACCTTTGCTCTTATCCATCATACATTTGGCCTCTCATCTTGCATCATCCACCCTCCCCATACCTCATCCCGCTTCCTTCTCCATCATCCTTCTTTGTTGTTTATACGTGCGTTTCTGCTATTACCCTTCTATGTCAGGCAACATCTGGGGGAAAGCAGATAACTGAGACTCCCATTCTGTGTGTCCTCCACCTAGCACAACACAATACCACCCCAAATGTCTTACCTCAGTCTCGTTCACTACATCCCGCACAAATTTTCATTAGATCACAAAAACTAACCTTGTTGCAGCGTGGTCCTTGCTCATGAAAAAGTTGGTGGATCCCCGTGAGCTTGGCAAACAAAAAAACCCTCCAGATTATTTGTGACCAATCATTCAGATGTGAAGAAGATCATCAGTATGTGATGATCTGTGTTCGCCTTCAGCTCATTGATTCAACTTTTTTTTTTGTTTCTGTTTTGTTCAGTCTTCTGTGCAACTAAGATGAGAAACTGTGGTACTACCCAAAAATTAGAATATGCGGAAAAAGTTCATTTATTTCTGTAATTCAACTAAAAAGTTGCCATTTACATATTGTATAGATAGATAATATGCAAATCAGTGTATTTCAAGCCTTTATTTGTTTGTATGTTGCTGATTAGGACTTGCAGCTTAAGAAAACCTCAAATTCTAAAACTAAAAAAATTAGAATACTGTGAAAAGCTCCAGTATTGTAGGCTCAGACTGTCACATTCTAATCAGGTACGTAATCCAAAACATCTGCATAAGTGCCCTGAGCCTTTCAAAAAGTCCCTGTCTTGGTTAAGAAGAATTCACAATCATGGGGAAGACTGCTGATCTGACAGTTGTGCAGAAAACCATCATCGACTCCCTGCACAAGGTGGGAAAGACACAAAAAGTGATTGCAAAAGAAGCTGGATGTTCTCAGAGTGCTGTCTCAAAGCACATTAATGGACAGTTAAGTGGAAGGAAGAAGTGTGGAAGAAAACGGTGTACAAGCCGGAGGGCTGACAGCAGCCTGGAGAAGACGGTCAGTGTTAAGTTTCCCAGTCTGTGATGACCTGGGGATCCATGTCAGCTGCTGGTGTTGGTCCTCTGTGCTTCATCAAGTCCAGCATAAATGCAGCCGTCTACCAGGACATTTTGGAGCACTTCATGCTTGCTTCAGTGGACCAGCTGTATGGGGACGCAGACTTCATCTTCCAGCAGGACTTGGCACCTGCCCACACTGCCAAAACTATGAAATCCTGGTTCAACAACCATGGGATCACCATGCTTGATTGGCCTGCAAACTCACCTGACCTGAACCCCATTGAAAATCTGTGGGGTATTGTCAAGAGAAAGCTTAACGGGAAGAGACCAAACAATAGAGAAGAGCTCAAGGCTGTGATTGAAGCATGTTTGTCTTCCATAACACCTGAGATGTGCCACAAGCTGGTAGCATCCATGCCACACCAGTTAAGGCAGTCATTCATGCAAAAGGGCCCAAACCAAGTGTAAAGTACAGATGCAAGATTTTATTTTAGAGGGCCTGACTGTTTTTGCTTTAAAAATCCTTTTATAATTGATTTCATGCAATATTCTAATTTTTTGAGTCTTTGGATCTGAGGTTTTCTTAAACTGGAAGCCCTAATCGGTTACAGAATGAGAGAAATAAATAAACTTTTTCCGGACATTCAAATTTTTTCGGTAGTACCTGTATGTTACCCCTAATTTGTTTTTTCTAATCCTGAGTTCAAGCTCATCTTTCAGACAGTTACAAAACATTTGGGCCCTAATTTACAAAAGGTTTACGTGTACTAATACGAGTGCTAACTTGACTGTCTGTCTGTCTGTCTGTCTGTCAGCAACTTTACGGAAAAAGTACAGCACGGATTGACCTGACATTTTCACCAGCTGTGTGCCTCAGCCCAAGGACGAACCCATTAAATTTTAGTGATGATCAGGATCACCTTCTGGATCCAGGAATTCCAGGTTCTGTGGGGATACCTGTTGCATTGTTTTAATTTATTAATTATTATACTCATTCTATATTTTACATTTTATTTGTCCCATTCCTCCATCTCCTATCTCTGGAACTAAAATCTGTCTCCATCAGGTTGAGTTTGATTTGATTTGATTTGATTTTGATTCTTTATTTGAACATAAGACATTTAAAAACAAAGAAGAAACCAAAAAAAAGAAGTACTCCTAAAGAGAAAAAAAAAAAAATAGATGTCTTTGTCCAAAAGGAGTGGGAAGAAGCCGGTGTTGAAGTTTCATTTTGCATTAACAACCTTCTTGCTTTCCTGAACTTTCCATGGTAAAGCAATAGCGCAGCTAAATCCTCATTTTAATACTGCTGTTTGCGCCTGTTACCAATTGCATGAGCAAGCCTAGTAGATCACCTGCAACAGTAACGACACAGCGCATGCAATTTATCTGTGCCGCAAACAGATTAGCGCTCTTTATTTGAGATCTTGGTAAATCAGCGCCTTAGTCATGGGTGTCCTTTCAATCTGGATGAAGGTGACAGCAGCAGTATGAAATAATCTCAGGTGTATGGTAATCTTATATTGGAATCCCGTTGCTCATTTTGCTGTCGTGCCATTTTTACTCCAGAGGAGCATGTTTGTTTGAATCTGTGTCATTGATCTGTTTTGTTGGCTCTACTGTTGCATCATCCGTGCAATAGTAAACATGGGGCAGAAAGAGATATTGGAAAAAGGATAAAGTGTTGTGAGGATCTGATTTATTTCCATAGCCCAGAGAGTCAGGTTCAAATCCACTGTGACACAAATATGAGCTGCAAACTTTAGCCTGCTGGGCTGCCATGATGTCCCAGTGATTTCAGCGTTTAAGCCGTGAAGTGCAGCCTTCCTCCACTCTGTTCATATACATCAGACGGAAGGATAAATTTAAAACCCTCTTCCTGCTGCAGGACGTATGCAGCTTCTCTCAGATCTTCATTCATGACAGTTTCCACAGCCAGAAAGGCTTTGGATAGAAGCATCATAATGGTGTAGCAAATGAACATTTTGTATGTCTTATATGTACGAATGTCATGCAATAGTTAAACAGGGATTTATGTAAAACAATGGAGAATTTTAGACAAGTATAATTTTTAGCTGCCAAATAAAAGAAAATAAGAAGATAATGCATCATTAAGATGAGGGGGCGGCTGCAGTTAAGAGCTGAACTGCTAAATAGGAGAAGCTATTGTTCTCTGAACAGGTCATTAACCAGAGCTTGTTGACTTGGAAATGTTTTTGAATTAGTTTTACAAAAAGAATGTAATTCTACATTATATTCAAAACCTTTCTCAAATGCCAAAAGTTGGAGGGAATGAAATCCTCGGAGCCTAGAAAAACAGACAGAAAGAGGTTCCTACAGTTCACGGCTCTGAGGCTGTTGCATGCAGCAATGATGCTATATGTATGCTAAATAAATGTCTTACTGTAAGGTAACTTGTTTCCTGTAAATGCAAACCAGAAAATAGTTTAATTCTTCAGATACAAAACAAAACATTGCGCCAATATGAACACCTAAGTCTTCATATTGACGCTGCCTGCAAAGCTCAGCTCATAGAGATGGAACATCATGTAGCTACAGGCTTTCTCTGTAGCCTGGTTGGGTTCATGCCCTTTGCTGCTTTTTCAGCCCAGTTTTACTAGAAGAAGCTACAGGAGGTTCGTTTGGCCACCTGCACAAAATGTGTCAAAAAAAAGGGATCATGTGATGGTGACAGAGGCATTGTTGGGGCTTGAACCCCACCATTCCCTTCTTATCCCATTACTACCAGTTTTAAAGTGGAAATGAAATGATCAACCAACCTAAGTTTATTTACAAGATTGAGTCCTGGTCTTATCAATAATTATATACCAAATGTGACAAATATAAGCAAATAAAAGAAAAACGTAGCAAAGTTTTTATGTTTTTAGGACAAGAGCGCCGTCATCTTGCATTACTCTAAGCTTTGATGTCACCGGGTTGGTTACTGCTGAGGTCCTGAATGAGAGTCCTCTGGTCCGGTCCACAATTAGAAAGATAACAGCTGAATGACGGAGACTGGTGAGCCAAAGGAGAAGAAAAGACAAAAGGGGAACCACTACTGTATCCTCCTGGGTCTAAAAGCAAGTTTTCCGAAGTTTAGTCTTAAAGACACACAACGGAACTTTTAGCAGTTTTCTCAGTGACGCGCCCCCTTTCGGCGACTAAACTAGCATCCATCTTGTATCATACCTGCACCGTGATTCCCTCCAGCCAGTAAAAGACAGTCTTATCTTGACTCTTGTTCTGTCCCTTCCTCTCTTCCTTTTCCTCTCTTCCTCCTGTAATGTTTCCTTACCGAATCCGACATGAACGGCGTTCAAAACACTCGCGGTGTTGATCCCTGGTTTACATCCGGTTGCTAGTGAGTGACGCGGTGCTGCAGCCAATAGTCGGCTGCAACGTCACAGTCGCGTCCCGGATGGGAATCTTACATAGTACTGTTTCTGAGCCCCGGGACGCCTCTGGGCAGTGACGGCTCGAACATGCGCAAAATGAATGTTGGTGTGACATCAAAACGAGTCAGAAACACAGATTTTTAAGGTCTAAAAGTTACGTTGTGTGTCTTTAAGACAGAAAAGTTCACAACCTTCAGCTGAACCAGAAACCGATCCTGCTGCTGCTGGCGACTGGAGATCATAAGGTGAGAATTTTCTAGAGAAAATGAGGAAAATGATCAGAAGACTTGGAGTCTGGTAAGCTAGAGGTCTGCAGACGAAAGCCTGCAGCTGCTCTGAGTGTTTTAATATCACCGCCTATAAGCTGAGATCCACTAACCGGCGGGTCTGCGGCATCAGTCCGTACCGAACATCAGTACGTAGCTCTCCGCCTCTGTTCCTCTTTGAGCCGCTTATTAAACACACGTTAAACTGCAACACTCATAAATCTTCCCCACAGCCTGATGATGAACAGAACACCTGTGCAGCAGGTTGATCTGAAATGACCGTCACAAAAACTTTCTAACCGGGACTCCCAGTTTCCCACGGCGGTCCGGTTCTACCAAACACTGCGCTCTCCCCCATCATCCTGCAGCCTGGATGCTTTGCATCTTTCCCATCGTATCACTGTCTTGCTAGAGAATTTATATTATTTTACATTAAACCACTGGTTACTACTGTTAGCCTAATGTTAGTTTAGTTAGCCTATCTGCTGTTTTCCCGGACGCTACCGTGTCTCCGCTAGGATCTCCTTCAGGGACAGCACCGCCTCCGAAACGTCCACCTCCCGGTACAATAATCCATACGTGTAATCCAAACTGTTGTACAAATGCTCCATGCATGACCTGGCCCATGTGGACCTCCTGACAGCAGACAGCCTCCAGCATAGCTGACAGCAGCCACTCCTACAGGTGCTGCCAAGCCGCCCCTCCTGACACCAACACCGGCTTCACGTCCTCTCTTCTCAGTCACACGGTGGAATGGCTGGAAAGCATCGGCAACAGGATCTGGATGCTGGACTGGCCTCCCAGCTTTGCTTTCCAACATATTAATCTTCTAAAATGTGTTACAGCTTGTTAATAATAGTGCAGCGTAGCAGGTGATTCCTGTTGATTTAACGCGGAGTCAGAGCGCAAACCAACCCGGTGACGTCAGAGCTTAGAGTACTGCAAGATGGCGGCGCTCTTGTCCTAAAAACATAAAAAGTTTGCTACGTTTTTCTTTTATTTGCTTCTATTTTTCACGTTTGATATATAATTATTGACAAGACCAGGACTCAGTCTCGTAAATAAAGTTAGTTTGGCTGACCGTTTCATTTCCACTTTAAATATGGCATGGTTGTGGAACAGCCATTTGACAGATTCCCATAACTCATACACTTTGTTCTGTGGACCACCACCAATCAAATAACATTAAAACCCCTGAAAAGTTAAGTGAGCAACATTACGCTGACCACAGACCAGTCACACTCTGCACATGGCAAAAGCATCACTTTAAAGTAATGGCTCCCAGTGGGCTCCACCTAAACTGCTAAGGAAGGTTTCAAACAACCTAACGCCCAAACTCATCAGGTAAAGTTCTGATGACATCTGCTGTCAGAAAGCCCAGCTGTGTGTGAGTTCCCTGCTGACCCCACCCCGTAACCCCCAGGGTGCTCGTTCATGTCCTGATATCAGACAGCCGGGCACATCCTCAGATCTTCTTGTCCACATCCTGATTAGTCAGCGCACTTTTGGCAGCCTGTTAACCTGATGAATGTTATCTCTTTTTAAAAATTTTATTTCTTTTTATCTTTCTTATTTATTGTATCAATGTGTTGGTTTATTCCCTGTTATGTATGCATTTATTTTTATGTTATTTATTTATTTATGATTTCTCTTTATTATTGTTATTTATTTGACATTTAATTGTATTTGATTTTATTCTTCTTTTTTCCTGTTTTTCTGTGTTGACCCTGCGATAGACTTTCAGTACTTTCTTTAGAGGTCTGTGATAGTGTTCTGGGCTCTGACAATAACTTTTATGTAGAATTTTACAGACCAGCTCGCTGCCTTTGGTTTGTTCCTCACCTGTGTTTATTAGTCGATTACCTTTCTAATGTTTGTGTTTCCCTGTTCTCTTTGTTTTTTGTCACTATCCTTATACTTCATCGATCACATACACAATCCTTGCCTTGTGTCCGGATATGTGTCTGCCTTCCTTTGGAGATTCCTATTATGCGCTTTGCTTCTTGGATTCTTGAGATCAGATCTGGACATTTTCAAACTGTCTGTAGTGGATTAACACTGGATCAGCTCCTTGGACCTTTTGTACATCAGTGATATAAAAGTTTTTACATGTATGCTACACATTTGCAACAAATCTTTTCAGAAATACATTATAAAGAAGCAACTTATCCAAGTCAACAACAGACAGATTGCGCTGCCATGCTGCATCATCAGTTCCCTGAAAACATAACAACTAGTTGCTATTCTATATATAAGCAACAGCTTCTGTCATCCTGTGCAGGTATTAGCATTTGTTGTATTTCATCTTCAAAAACACAATAATAAAGTAAGACAACTTACAATTTAAAGTGCTTAGTTTCATGCATGTGAATCTGCACATGGACAGATGTGATTCATTGCTCCGGTGTTTTTCTTTCACAGCCGTCATCACCATCATATCAGTGCTGTGACCATTCAGAATGTTTTTTATATCTGCGCTTGTTCAGAAGTAGTAAACGGCTAAACAAGCACTGACCTCATGTAATGGTGGATCAGCACGCTGTGCGTCCCAAGTGAGTCAGACTTCAGAGTAACGAGGCCAGTGAGCATTAGTCATCCATGCACCTTGTTTAGAAGAGTCACAGAAAGGAACATAACTGTCATGATGCTTTTAGAGACACCCACAAACTCTGGTCTGTCTGAGAGCTGTCTGTGAACACCACACATTGGAAAACATTGACTCAAAGGACGGTAATGTGAAGAGGTCTTTTCTGTGGATGAAGGTTTACCAGACAACGCTGAACTCTTTATGAGACCTCTGGTCATTACTTTCCTCTTTGTTTAGGTTTTTAAAGCACATGTAACAGTCAGACAAGCAGCTGTGCTTAGTGGAAAGCATTGTACTAACTTGCTGTCAAACTGTTTTTCATCAATGCAACAAAACAAATGGGCTGAAAGTAACAAAGAGCTCAAAGATACTCAAGGAAATCTGTGCGTAATCCCAAAATTGATGACTGAATCAGGAGCTTCATGGCTGAGGGACAGCAAACTTTCAAAACGCACAAAAGGGGCTGGAGCTTCATTGATAGATTTTCAAATATATCTGCAAGCAAAAGGACTTCGTCACAAACTTGTTTTTGTTAGTGTCTCTCTTCAGTAAAGTATTTGAAACAACAGAAAATATAGAAATAATTTTCATTTAGCATAAGAATAATCAATAGTTCAACATAGCAGTGGTGTAACATCTGCAAGTTTGTACCTGTACCGATCTAAAGTCTTTAATATTTAAGTGATGCTAGCTAATTAAATTAGGTTTTTTATGTTTCTGAGGACAGTTGATTCATAAAGAGAAGTTGAATGTAGAGGTTAGGGCTGGGCGATATAGAAAAAAAGATTATCGATAAAAAAAAAATCTGTATTCATTGATATCAATATTTATCAAAAAAAAAAAAAAAAGCCATTATCAAATTAAAAGCCATTTTAGGCGCATCCCTGGCCATTTAAAGGGGAAGCTCGGTTTTGCAACCGGGACCCATTTTCTAGCATGAAATACATTCATTTCCTCATCCAGACAGTTTTGGTGTATTTTGAATTCCTTCAGAAGATATTTAGATCCACTCCAGATCAGAGTATGTCCAATATAATGGAAGTGATGAGGCAACCTTGTACAACCTCTAAATAAAGCATTATCAGCCACAAACTCCTTCATTTCACCAATGTTTTGTTACAAAACATTAGTCAGACCCCCTGTGAGTTGGAAGAGGCTTTTTTGTGGTGATTTGTCCTTATATTGGACATACGCTGATCTGGATTGGATCTAAATATCTCCCGAAGGAATTCAAGTTGCACCAAAACTGTCTGGGTGAGTAAATTAATGTATTTCATGCTAGAAAATAGGTCCAGATTGAAAGAAACTGAACTTCCCCTTTAAGCTTTTGCTGAATGACCCACTCATAATAAAGATCACACTAACACTGAATTCCAGTTCAGCATTTGTCTGGGTCTGCGTTTGTGATTGGTTTGGCGGAAGTAGTGACTGTAGTATCATGCTACCCGATAGGCTACAGCGGAAAACTGTGTTTCTATATTGAACTTTTATTGACCCTCTTTTTTTTCTATTGAAAAAACCTCTATTGATCGATATATATTAATATTGAATTATCGTCCAGCCCTAGTAGAGGTGTAAAAAAAAAAGACCTGATGAAATCAGAAACTATCATAAAAAGTTTGAATGTGACAATAACAACCATATGCAACTGGTTAACAACAACAACAGTTTGGTGAGGCTTAAGGACCTTGCTTAAGGGCCACTGGGGACTCGAACTTTGATTGTCCAGACCAAAACGCACCTCTGTAATCTCTAAGCCACTACACTCCTTACTTTCTTTTCTTATACCTTGATAACAACTACAGTTAAAAGGAGGTTACTTCCTTTAATGAAAGGTTTTTCTGTTTTGTTTTGGTGAGTAATGCACTGTAATGACTTAATATCCCCATGGGATTGTTAAAGTAGATAGTAAAACAACTATTTTACTTCACGCTATAATGAATAAAATCATAACAAACAACTATGATTCAGTTTTTTTTTTTCCAGTTTGCTTTAAGAAACCTTTTTACTGTTTACTTCTTGCCTTCAGCTGGGACGCACTGAAACAGCCGTGAACAACCTCAACCCAGTGTTTGGAGTGAAGTTTCAGGTGGATTATCACTTTGAGGAGGTTCAGAAGCTTCGCTTCGCCATGTTCGATGAAGACAAGTGTGCCACTCAGCTCTACGAACACGACTTCCTGGGAGAGTTCGTCTGCACACTTGGAGTGGTACTGAATCATTTCTTCTTTTCAGTCAGATCTTTACCAGGCAGGATTGGCGATGCTTTTAGAGAAGTAGTGTTTAAAATGATTCATCATTTAGGTGTTGGCCTCCAGTTCAAGTCTTTTCTTATTGTTTCTGTGTTTTGTGTAATTTACACATGAAGTAAATGATTGCTGTCCTGCTTGTCTCTGCTTGTCCTCTAGATTGTGTCCAATAAAAACTTCACAGACCGTTGATCTTAGCTAACGGGAAGCCAGCTGGCAAAGGATCCATCACGGTAAATAGCAACACTTTCCATATATTATGAGCTCTTTTTTGGCGCTGTTGACACACACCTGGGTGAACATGGGTGTGAATCCATTTTCACATATAAATACCTGCGGTGTTCGGGAAAATGTGCAGGTGTGCAGGCAGCATGATCCAGATGTTTTTCCACAGTAACTCTTGTACCTCAGCTGGAATTGTGAAAACTGATGATGCACCGTTAGTCTACAGTTGTAGAAAACTGGACATGGTTCTGTGAAAAGTAGAAGATGGAGCTCTTTATTCTCTCGTTCAGTACTGCAGATTTTATGAATTTATCCACAATAGCAAAGACAAAAAAAAACAGCACACAGGCCAGCAGAAAACACAGTGAAGCAGTAACTCTTACCAGCCAACATACTGGAAGCTCTGGGAGATCTACCAGTATGTTTGAACATCATTTCATCTGCTGGTTTCTGGGACATTATTCAGAGAAGCTGGGTTGAGATTCTCTACCACAAGTCCTGAGCAGAGGCTGCAGATGTTAGCATTCTCTCATGCAGAAGATCACTAGAACAATTTCAGGACTCGTTACATGTTAGAAAACTATTATTGGGATCTAATCAAAAAACTTTAAGAATGTCGGCTCATCCCTGGCAAAGAAAAACATCCACTCATCAAATCAATCAAATCAAAGATACTTTATTGATCCCTGAGGGGAAATTCATGTTTCAGTACGACCCGTCCAAGACAGACAAACAGACATATAAACACAGACAGGATCAGGCAGACCGAGGTCACGCTGCCCCGCAGGGGCAACCTCCCGCATAAGGAAAGATGGGTAGGTGGGAAAAACAGGTATTCAAACTCTGCACCTACACAGGTGCAGAATTGGGACATAAAAAAATGCACCTTACAAGTAAGCAGAGCGTCGCTTCTCATCACGTCCTGGGAATGTCATGTCAGTGAAACTGAATCTTAGCTCGCCATTTCTCGTACATTTAAACATGGATTGTTTTTACACTTCATCTTTAGATTCGCTTTAATAAATGCCTGCATACCAGCTAATCAAGCCAGTTAAATCATTTCTCATTATCTGTAGTAGCGGGTTCATCGTCTGTGATCTGACATCTAAACCTTCACAGTCTTGTGTATAAAGTTCTACATGCCAGGACCCAGGCATGTCATGGCAACGTGATGACCATAAATGCCACTACACTTCCTCTCTATAAGCTGCGTTACAGATGATCACAATTCTCCGTGGTAATTAGGCTATATTAACATGTTTCTGTGAACTGCAGCTTCTCTAGGAGCACTGACTGCAGCATTTTAGAGAAATGTTTGTGTGCTCCCGGGTGTTGTCTTACCACTACTGCCATTCTGATCTGGGACTGACTAAAACCTGCAACTTCTGCGGACTTTCACGTTTCACTCAAAATCCAAATAGTCAATCTAAATGGGTTTTTGACCAATTCATAAAAGAACTACACAGTCAGCTGAGGTTTGATTAGGTTTCTTATCTTTAACTACATCAGGTACATGACGAATACTGTTGAAGCTTCGCTTTGACAGATGTTTAATGTAACAATTGTGATACAAGAGAAGAAATTAAATGAAAATAATTTTTGTTTTTTTTTTTTTTTTTTACTAAAAGCTGCTCATTGTGCACATTGACCAGTTATGTGGAGAAGAGTCTATACATTTATCAGCATTTCTAGCTGAGCAGGGAAGGTCAGGGGGACTTTGTTTATTATTGGAACTCTGCCTTTCTTGTATTTTGGTCCCAGCTGGTATCAAAGCTCCAGCTGCTCTTGTTTTGCTTGCATACAGTACAGCCTGAAACCATGGTAACCATGACATGAACTTTGACAGTATAAATAACTAATTCTCTCTTTCTCTTCTGTTTCCCCCTGACTGTTACAGTAAGTCTTCATGGTATGGGGATGCTTTCCTTTACCTAAACTAACACACAAAAGAGAAGTGTTGAAATTTACAGTAAGCTCTCACTTTATGTAGGTCATCATAAAAATGTTTTTGAATTTATGGACCGTGTTTACCTTGTAATCAGCAACAACACCTTCTCCTTGTTTCCGAGCTCCAGACAAAGTGCAGGATTTCTGTGAATGATTCATCTTAGGCAGTTTAGCTTGGTGTTAAAAAGTATCTTCACACTTGATCATCAAGAAGAAATAAATCGTAGCAAAAAATCCTGCTGCATCTGAGTTATTAGTGTTTAGATAAAGTTCAGGGAATGGTTTTAATCTAAATATTAACACCTTTACTCATGATAAGATCACAATATTGAACATGATGATAACAGTCAGGACCAGAATTTGTCATTCTGTATGTACTATATGGAAATCCATTCGTCACATTATTTGCCAGTGTTTTCATTGGTTTGATATTAATTGCTGCTTAATAGCAGAATTAGCTCTTTCTTTCCGTTTTCCACAACATACGATCAAAGTTTCAGAAACCAGTACATGAAGGTTAGAGCCGAACAAACGCATCGAGAGCTTGTTATTGTTAGACTGTTGATCTATCATTCATCTCAAATGAATGTAAAATGTTTACAGAACATGTGCTGTGTCCCAAATCGCCTACGTCCATACTCAATACTCAAAATCCCAAGTTGAGTACACTAACCATACTATGTACTCAATGGCTCAGTAGCTGCATGACTTTTGAGTTCGCAGTGCTGTCCCAAATCACATACTCCTGTGCGGAGTACTCATCGGAAATGAAAGCGCGACGTCGACTTCTTCTACAGAAATTTTTTAACCGGCTTACAGCCACAGTGCACTGCCGCCATCTTCTGTCGGCGCTTTTCACATTTGAGTGTAATTTCTCATCACAAAAACATGAACATCCTTTGTGAAGCCTTGCGCCGAAATCAGCGCAGGCAAATCGATGTCCTCCTGCTATTGGCTGAAGCAGTGCAAGCTGCCATTTTTTTGAATTTTGTGGCAGTTTGTTACCCATTTCAGGGAGCATTACCGCCACCTACTGAACCGACTTAGGGACGAGAGAATGCGGTGAGTGTCCACAGTCACCTACTCAAAATCTTGACAGGTTTGAGTACATCATCCGGGTACTTTTGCATACTCAATTTTCACATACTATGCATACAGTTTTTCATTTTAATGCAGTCAACTCAAAAGTTTGAGTTTTGAGTATGGAAGTAGGTGATTTGGGACACAGCAATGGATTTCGCTGATAGTTTGATCACTTAACGTTGTGTTTTGAATTATCTTATGCAAACCTATTGTAATTATTTTTTGATCGGTTGTTTTAATCCAGTCAACTTAAGTACATTTGCTTTTACTTCAAAATGAATGTTTGATTCATGGTGATATGGTGATATTCTTTTGGTGTGAATGAGGGTTTTGCAGTCAGTAGCTGCGTTTACATGGCACAATTTTGATCCGATCAAACGCCAATCAGAATAAAAATGCGCCATGTAAACATGCCAGCTGATCCGATCGGCCTCGATCGGAAAGAATTTCCAATCCAATCGAGAGGGGTGGTTTAAACCTTTTTACGATCCGATCAGCAGAAAAAAATGCTCATGTAAACAGTCATTCCGATCATTTCTGTGGAATTTAGTCTGCGCATGCTTGAACCACGTGAGGGCTGCGTGACGTAGCAGACTCAGGGAAGCAAAACACAACAGGACTTTGCTGGGAAACCCCAGATAGCAAAGGACAGCGCCGCGGATCCGCGGCAGCTGCGCTGTTCGCCACGGATCCGCCTTGCACAGTCATGTAGGAGTCCTCTTGCACAGCAGAATGGATCCGCTGATGATCCGCGTTCTGACTGGAAACTCTGATGTCAGGCGGAGCAAAGGCAGACCTAAAGCTGTAGGTGCACCTTTGCCCGGATCCATAGCGGATCCATTCATGATCATGTGCTTCAGCCGCGGGTCCAGTACAGACCCATTATATGGCTGTGCTTTTTTAAAATCCCCACTGAAAGAGTTAATGATTATTGAGCATTTCAACGGTCAAAAGATTATGCATTTAAAAAGAAAACTCCTCTTCTTACGATCTATGAGCCATTGCGCATGTCAAAAGCATTACGAACATATCTGTCCATCAAGTGAATACAACCGATCAGATCACTTTTCCACTGTCCATGTAAACAGGACAGCTGGAAGCTCCGGTCGGAAAGATTTCAATCGGATAGATGAATTATTTGTCCATGTAAACGTAGCTAATGAGTCTGAAATTCACACAGCTCATTTGGTTTGATTTTATTCACTAGATTGTTTTTAAAAGTCTTCTGCCTTTTTTTTTTCCTTTGCCGGTTTTTCTATGGTTGCATATAAATGGGTCATTAACAGACTTTTTCAGAGCTTTAAGACATGTTGTAAAGGAGATTTATTTCATTAGATTTAGATGTTTTGGAGCAAGGTGGTGACCCCAAAGGATCAGAGGTGAGGAGCACTCCTGCACTGCCTCTACAAAGGTGGTGCTGTTGGTGATGTGGCTGTAATCACTGCTGTTTACTGTTGCAGCATCACTCTAGCTCCGCTTCATGAGGACAGTGAGGATGTGTGAATCTTCATAGCTGTCAGTATTTGTGCTGTAACTACTTTCATGTTGTGTTGCTACTTTAGATAACAGCGCAGGAGCTGTCTGACAACAGAATCATCACTCTGACCCTGAGTGGGCGTAAACTGGATAAGAAGGTAGGCAGATGAACCCACACACACACACACACACACACGGAATCCAAATGCAAACACGCATCCATTTCATTGCATCCAAGCTATGCACACCACTTTGTACACAAAAACAAAGCCCACACTGGCAATATACAGTCCTCAATTTTATCTGCAAACTCTCCATAGAAAACCAAAGACATTTTCCAAAAAAATGCACAAACTATAATGCAGCATGCATCATTTCCCATTTGGACACTGGTTGAAGAGTGGGATTTTAAACAGGAGGGGCTTTTAAATATGAAATTATGGCAGCGAATCACTTGAGGAGAAACATTCAGTAGAGCAGAAATCAGGGATTATCTCTAAAAAGGGGTTGACCGTCTTCTCTGCAGGATTTCTTTGGTAAATCAGACCCATACCTGGAGTTTCACAAACAGGGGGAGGATGGTAAATGGATGCTGGTGCACAGGACGGAGGTGAGTCATTACTGGGGACAAAAAGGACTTATCTGGTCATTACATGAGCCGTCATTGTAGCTACATCAGGTTTTACAGGTTATAATTGTGACCACAGACACATTTAGGTCATCATTAAATATTCTGCTGCTGTATACGTTAATGATAATCTGTCTGTTTCTGTGACTTCAGGTAATAAAGAACACATTAGATCCATTATGGAAACCCTTCACTGTGCCTCTCATTTCCCTTTGCAATGGAGATGTGGACAGAAACATCAAGGTTAGTGGAAAGAGTTTGTGCTTTTTTTACCATGTATTTTTTGCAATTACAACCTCACATCTGTCTTTCAAAAAATCCATTATGAGTAAAAGTGTCAAAACGTCCTGGAATGAACAGAATTAGTTAAGTTGTATGTGCAAATGTGGAGAAGTGGAAAGAGGACAAAACACACCAGAAAATCTATTTATAATGAAAAATGTTTAGGGAATCTACAGAGGCGAACTTTGTCAAGGACACGTTGCTGATGTGCTCTGCTCAATGACAGGTGCTGTGTTATGATTATGATAATGATGGAGGCCACGACTTCATTGGAGAGTTTCAGACCACAGTTGCCAAGATGAGTGAAGCCCAGAACTCAGTGGAGGTAAAACACTGACATTATTGTGGTTTTATGTTTTTATGCTGAACCCCTGCAGGTTTCCAGAAATTCACTAATGTTTATAGTTACAGTGAAACCCAAATTCCCTGAGAGATCAGTCTCCCTAACAATGTATTAGTTTGGTTTTGATTAAATCTATAAGGTTGCTGAAAACCTTTAAACCTCTTTTATATGTCACCAATGCAGAAAGTTAAAAAAAAATGTCTTCAAAGGACACACAAGTGCATCCTTTTTCATAGCTGTCCCTGCTAACCTCTTGTCTCCTCTAGAGACATTTAAGGAAGAGATATGTCCTTCAACAAAGGATGTTGAAATAGATTTTTGGGTCAAAGTGTTTTCTGCCAGGAAGTGGACACAAGCTGGAACAAAAATGATGATCAGGTGGGCGAAGTGAGGCTCAACACAAAAACAGCCACTGAGCATTAATGTGGCGCACAACTCTGATCTGTCATAAAATATGATGCCAGCACAGTTTGCCATTTCAGGCCCAGTTCTCTTCTAGATAAAAGATTAACATAATCTCTTTAACTCTCTTGGAACAGAGGTTAAATGGTTTGATTTTGAGACTTTCAAAATCTAACATTATGTGTGTTGGACAAAGTAAATGCCAATAATGAAGTGCCATCAGCCAGATGACAGCAGAGCTGACCACATATCTGCCTCCCGCTGCTTAATCTGGTGTTTAAACACATTTAGTCACATCTATGTTGAACAATCACACTCACACAAGCAGTTTTATCATTCCACTGAGATTTCGTCGTCTTTTCTGTGGGATTTCTGTCCTGCTAAAGATGTAAAGAGGCACAGATCACAGAACAGTTCATTCATTAGCATCTCGGTGTGTGTTCTGTGTATGTGGCGGTGCCAAGGCAGCCTCATGACTTGTTCTCCCACTGCGTCTCTTCATGTGTGGTAATGATGTGGAGGGGGAGGCAAAATAACAAGCAAATGGCTACAGAGGCTGGATGGAGAGATGAGAGATGAAGACAGAGACAGAGTGTAAATAAAGGGATGACAAATGAGAGGTGCTTTTGAGATGTAAAACAGTCTTTAGCTGAGCTCTAGTAACACGACAAGGCATTTAGAGCTACCTGTCATCTGAATCAGCGAATGCTTTAAAGTGTGTCTTTTCAGTCTGAGTGTGTGTGTGTGTGTCAAATGTCTCTTTTGATCAAACACATTCATATCTAAAGTGTCTTTGAGGCGTTCTGCTCTGTGTTACAGATAACTATACTCTTGGTTTCTCCTTCATCTTCATTGCATTGAATAAAATGATTTTTCTCCTTATATGTAGGTGGGAATATAAAAGTATGCTGTGCTACTGTAGTACAGTTGGTTTATGATGCATCTCTGAGGCTGTCAGTCAAAGTGAAGTCGCCGTTGGCGGCGCTTGGAAAGTCGCCGATCCCAGTCACAGTTTCATTCTCCAAACATTTTCCCGCCTCCTTATTCCAACTCTGCTGTCATTGATGCATGTTTTTTTCATACTTCTACTTCTGTTTCCAGCTCTTTTTTTCTTCTCTGTCTCCTCAGGTGGAGTTTGACTGCATCAACCCCAAAAAACAAAAAAAGAAGAAGAACTATAAGAACTCAGGAGTTATCATTGTCAAGTCCTGTAAGGTGAGGATGGAGAAATTGGGTGTAAAAGTCCTAATCTAGAGCTTGCTTTTAAATTCTGATCAGTATTACCGTAACAGACAGACTCTGCGGTGTTCTCACTTTTAGACTATAATTAGCATGGCACATTAGATCTGTTTAATCACACACACCTCAGAACTGCTTGCATATTTTTCCATGTAGTACTTGGATTGCCTCAGATTAATTTGGTAAAAAAAAAAAAAAAAGTACTGATGTGGTTCAGTGCAACAGGTAGTAGGCACTTTCATATAACAGCTGAGTTTACTGTTAATGTATTTAAATGATGTGTATGCAGTTTGAATTGAATACATCCAGGAGACATGAAGCTTTAAAGTTAGAGTCAAGAGAAAGTGAAAGTAAACCTACATCTCAGAGTATAATATAAAGAACTAGACTACTACAATACTTTGGTATCCAGAGGAGTTCACAGTCCAATCAGTGGCCCTCATTTATCAAACGAGCATGGAAATGAACACACATTGATCGTTAAAATGATCTTACGATTGGATCTTTATGGAATTTATGAAACATTATTATTTGACCAATCTTATCATACGAAAAACAGAGTCTTGGTAAATATGACGCCTGAAATCCATCGTCACATGCTACGCCCATGGTTACACCCTTAAATGTGCATGGTTCAGAGGCTTCGCCCAGCGAGGTTGAACCACGGAGAGGAGAGATTCTGCCAAAAAATAAATATTTTAGAGATCACGAAGGAAATCCTCATTTGCGAGGTGGGAAAGAATAAAGAGATGTAATCAGCACTTTAAGTTCTACACCAGCCTCTTACTGACCCATGAGTCATGTGTGTTGTAGCGGGGTAACATCTAAAACCTGCAGGACAGGTAGCCAGAAATCAACAATTGGTGATTCCTGCACCAGAACAAGCTACATCTGTTTGAATCCAAAACTGAAGAAAACTAAATAACTCACCCCACAAATCAGACAAATTGTTCAGTTTCCATCAGCATGTTAACGACCCATCCTAAAACTCGTCTCAGCTGACACATTTCTAACTGGGCGTTCATAACTACTTGTAAATAACTAATTAGTGCAGTAGCAGGGAGCTCCACAGAGGACACATAAAGCTGAAACGTGAGGTCGTTAGCTGCATATTGGAACAACATTAAAGCTGTGTGTATGACAAGCTTTCATAATTGATTCTTTTCCTTCATCCTCTTTTTCATCATGAAAAAGCCTTTGTACAGACACATACATTCAGTACTACAAATGAAGAAAATTGCTAATACAGTAATTATATTTGTTGGCTGGTGGCAGAGATTAAGCTAATGGGAGTAAAATCCATCCTAAACATTCATAGTAACAGAAATGGAAACTGTGCACTGAATTGGTGGAACATTATATTACAAAAATACTGTTTGTCATTTAAAGACATACTTTTAGGGCTGTGAGGTGAAAAAAGGTAATTCATTCATTTTTATGAGAGTTTAAGTTGATTTAATAAACCTAATCTTATAACAACACATCAACCTTTACCTCTACTCTCCCTGTTTTTTCTTATTTCAGATTACTCATGATTATACCTTTCTGGATTATATATTGGGAGGATGCCAGCTCATGTTTACAGTGAGTACACAGTTAACATTCCTGTTTTTTTATTTATTCCTCTACAGTTATGATGATAAGATGCATGTTTCCATATGCTCTGTTCTGAAAAACCGATGGAAAACATTCAGGTTTTCTATTTTAATCTCCCAGAGTTACAGCTGGATCGCAGTCATTTACATACAGAGAGGAAATATGTTAGAAGGGCAGCGGTGGGAGGGGGGAGGGGGTGCTGAGGGAGAGAAAATGAACGCAGCAGAGAGAAGTGATGGAGTAGTGAAATATGGAAAACCAGGTGAATGCAAAAAACAGAGAACTGGAAATGAATGAGAGATTTCCATATTGGGGTAGAAAGAAAACAAGGTGCACAATAAGCAGAGCTGAGCGTTTTTACCAGAGGGAGGGCTGAGAACCAGAAGCGTCATGGTTTATTTTCGTCTCTTGTCACAAGAAACTCTTGATGATGTCACACCTTTTTGTGTAACTGTGTTAGTCCTCCTTTACAGTCACATGTTGAGTTGTTTCATTATTACACACCTGCAGTGTTTCTCTTTACCCCCATTCTCCATCCCTTCATCTTTTTCCCAGCTTTAAGAGGGAGACAGGCCCCAGGTGATGCTGCATGTAGATTATTTGGAATATGACAGGCTTCGTTTTGTAGCATCTCCTTCAAGTTGTGTTGTGTGAGCTTTTGAACTGTAAGTATCAAACCTGTAGCACACGATCAGAACACTGTGGAGAATCAGGCAGGAATTCTGATAGGAGGGCAAAAATTAGGACTGAAAATTGTATCCCCATCTTTTCCTTCACTTTGATGGAAAACGCTACAGGGCTAAGGAAAAGTGGTTGGAGAAATGTGGCAAGAACGGTCTACAAGATGACTGCACTGCAATGAGAATCTGACCACACTTACACACTTTCTATGTGAATAAATTGGCTTGCTGTGCCTGTCATTCAGCTGAGATGCAGGTCGGCAGGTCCGAAGCTACAGATGTTCAATAAATCTTCTAAAAGAAGTGCATTAGATACATCCAGTGCAAACTTAGGAGACTAAATGTCATATTAGCGTTGAGATGAAATATCAATTCATTCATAATTAATGAAGGAATTAATAAAGGAAGTCCAGGGAAAAAGTCATCTGACTGTGCTTACTGTAATTTTGATAATACAACTACATGCATGCATTTAATGTCATCTAGCTCTTCAGCTGCAAAAAGCAGTAGTTGTAAGTTTAAGTGAAAGCCGGCATCTCAGTTCATAACATGATTCCCCAACATAAACACAACCAAAAACATGTGCCTGTTTATCTCAAATTCAGAATTTTAGACTTTTTATTGCTTTCTATGTTGAGATACAGTTAACAGTTGTAGCTTCATAGAGAAAAATGAGTTATTTCAAGTTTGTGGACACAAAGTGAGACAATATTGATATGAACAAATACAGAGATACAGTGCACTCAAAATAATTATTTGTTGGTGGTTTATATTTTAATCCACATAATTTGATCATGTCAAACGCATTTGGCATTTGTTGGTTGAATTTAATCAGATTATGTCAGATCAATTAGTTCCTTTTCTGTTGAATTGAAATGTTGTATTTAAAGGGGAAGTTCAGGATTTTTGACACAGGGTCTCATTTTTGAGTGAGCCAGGGTTCTAATTATCACTGGATACAGTTTCATCTTATTTCATCTCATATTCTTGTTACCGGTGGTCCCCAATGCTAATGCTAGCATAAGTCAATAGGAATCTGCCAGCCTGTTATTAATAACAATCGTATCCACTCCACAGAACACTCGAGGAAATCAGTTATAACACAAGACTGTGTAAATGCCGTGTTAACAAATAATATTATCTTGCATCACAAATTACACATTACATTTTGAGGAACTAGTTTATTACCAGCAGCGGAACGATACATTGCTTCCGGGTGGTAAGACAGGAGAGCGATGCAGTTCAAAGCAAACAGAAGCGCGCCACAGTCTTTGCACACTTTAAATAGCATGTTATTTTACAGAATTAAGAACAGTAATAGACAACATGGTTTGTAAGTGTTCATTTTTACAGTAGCCGCTGCTGTAATCACATTCCTTCCTACACTTAATGGCAAATGATATCACTCTGCTGCAAAGTAACGGAAGTAAAAATGTGTTGCCGCTGAGACACTTTATCAAAATGTAACACAATGCAAGGTAAGTTTTATTTGTAACATTATGTTGTTAACAAGTCATTTCCACAGATAGTCTTGTGTTATTACTGATTTCCTTGGGAGTTTTGTGGAGTGGACACGATTGTTACATGTATTAATGACAGGGTAGCAGATTCCTATAGGTGGCTTTCAGTCACATGATCTTGCCCTCCGTGCGAAATGCAGACGGAGGGCAAGAAGTGTTTTCCTCCAGTTCACAACACAGCGAAATGAATGACAGCGGGTATGCTGGGGCTTTGAATGGGCTGGTCCAATATTTACCATTTGGACACCTTTACCGCTGCTATATAAGAATATTAACTCTTCCAACAGGTTTTCAGTAGTTCAGTGACGCATACCCAGACAAAACCTTATGGGATCACATATACATTTAACTTACAGTGCAGAATGGAACGGGGGGAGCCACAAAGCATGACGGGAAATATTCAAAAGAACCCACCACAGGACCAGCGCCATTAAGTATGAGAGTTACGACACACTTTGAACTCGCCGACAGGCGGTCACGTGGTTCATGCAGCCGTAAAAAGTTCATAAACAGCACCGCGCTGTCTGTGGGTTAAACAGATTCAGGCAGGAGGCGGCGCAAAAACGTAGATTATCCTCACAATTTTCCTGAAATATTGACCAGTTATGTTTATTGATTACTCCAACGACTATGTATTTTATCAAAGGTTTTTTTTTTAGCACAAGAGAGGAAAAAAAAACAAACAGCCGTGTTAAAGCTGTGTCGTTGGTTTCTTTGCATGCTAGGACGGGTGCGTTGCACCTCCGCCTCCTGATGTTCCAGAGGTTTCTGTCCTGCTTGAGTTTACCCACATTTACACCCGTACAGTCCTGATCTTTCTGTCTGATAAAAGATTTAATCAAACACTCCAGCTGTGGAGGTCACATCTCCCTCTGGTGTTAGATGGACAATTATCTGAATGGCAGATCTGATCTCAATGACTATAAAAAATAAATAAATAGATGCTCTAAGTGATGACTTGGAATTTATTCTTCTCTATAGAGGACGCTGTTATTATATTATTACATCATATTCAGCATATTTCATGATTTGCTGCGTGAACTGAATACATCAGTAATTCTGTTCATTGTTGTAGTCAGAAAACTAGAGTAAAATAATCTGAATAATTTTATGAATAATGTAATTAAAGAACAAAATTACTGCCACGTTTTCAAACACAAACAGCTTTTCAAATAAACATACAACAAAACATTTAATTATGTAAAATAACTTTATTATGCACATTATGAGTTAATGTGTACAAAGTGGATGAGACACGATCATGTTTCTATGGTGACAGGAAGCACAAGATGGAAGTGGTTGTCTATTAGTTCAACAGTCATTCTACTACTACTGATAATAATATTTAATAATAGGATTTATATAGCACTTTCCATTTGTAAGACAGATCTTAAAGTGCGACACTAAAAATAAGAAGCCAAGTGTTAAATAATAAAAACAATTTATGTAAAACCACTGTGTAAAAACACACACAAAATCTAGACATAACTGCTGCTGGTATACTCAAAAATAAAAGCAGCAACCTCCATCTGCTGCATGGTTTCTGAAGCAGGAATCACTGGTTGGACATCATGTCCTCTCATCCACTAGTTGGACATCATGTCTTCTCATCACCCTGTGAACGGAATACAAACCCACTGAAATCCTCCCAGACATGATGTAACTCTTCCATGGATGTACTGCAAGACCTGCAAACACAGGAGTTATGATGCAACATTATAGTTTTATCCATCCAAGAAGACAAAAGACGAGCTGGACCGTGGACGTTTGTGTTGAGAAAAGGGTTAAACCCAGGATTGTCTGGAAAACTAGTTCCAGGTGGAGGAATATACTATATGTGTGTTATAATCATCCATATTCACAATATATATTTAATGAATGATATCCACATTTATGCAGCTGAGCCAGGCGGTCTCTACATTCATTTTGCTGTCTCTGAGGCATTGTCTGTTAAAGGATGTAGAATTTTCTGTCAATCGTAATGAAGAAAAGATGATTTATATTCTAGTTGATATAGTTTACCACAAGGAATTGTGATCATGTCCATGATACAGTCATCACCCAAAAAACACATCTAAATAATAAAATCTTGATATGGAAAAAACAAACTTGCCCATAACTGCAATAAATCTGTGATAACTACGTTTTCTGGCTGTGATTATAGCGACTGAAGCCAAGCTAACATTAGCTAACCACAGCTAAACTATAACTAGCTGGTAAATCACACAATAAATGGACTAAAACTGCCACATAAAGTTACACTGTTCACTTTATTTGTAACAGAAAATTCAGCTAATGCCTCACAAGCTATGAAATGTTGTCATTTCAGATACTTACCGGCGATAACGTCCCCTACACGGAGGTAACGAACAGCCGTCAATGTTGGAACTTTTGACTTTTTGAACTATTTGCGGCTCCATGAACCACGTGACTTCCGCATTCCAATCTTTCTATAGAAGTCTATGGGAGTGTCGCCACTCTCATTCAATCACTCTGCACAGGACTAATTACACTGAGTTGTTGATTTGAAGTAGTAACCTTCATTGGACTAAAGAATGCAAATCTTGTTCATCCACCTTTTCTTTGGTTTACGTTAAACCAACAAGAGATAATAATTTTTAAACTTAAACACAATCTGTACATGTTAAAGGAAGAAATTTCTGTTTAATTAACTAAATAGATGCCTTAGTTGACTTTTTGAGTGTGGATGATACCGACTTTAGTTGCATGATATAATAGAAAAGGAGACTTCTCCAAAACCCAGCAACTCACATCAAAACTGTAAATGGAAAAACAGCACTGCAGGCCAGAGCAACAAAATATATATAGAGATAATTATGGTCATTTATTTGACCAACACACACAAATGATAGTCGGATCATAAAAAAGCTGAAGCACAAACCTGTGAGAGGGTTGAAATTGCCTGCAGCGCTGACAAAAGCTCTTACCCAGTAAATACGGAGTCATCGCTGTCCCAACACTGTAAGGTCACACTCACCACTGCCCTGACCTTCTTTGATCTATCGGTGTTGTCAATGAGTGAAAGGTGTGACAAAGGTGTGAACACCAAGCAGGACTGTTGCTGGAAATTTCAATAAATTTATCAAGACAGCATTCACAAGGAGGCAGGTTTGCTTTGATTAGGGAACAAAAAGATCCATAGATTAATTTTACTGTTTTAGTTTATTAGTTCCAATCAATTTGTAGAGATTTTATTATATTTAGGAGAAAAAGGAAGCAGTTCACTCTCTTGGCACTGATGTTTTCTTCAGAGACAAAGACTTGTGGTCACACACACCATTTTATTTATTCTCAGCTGAGTACACAGCACACAGTCCAGTTGGGCATGAAATTACTACATGCAGATGTTCACGCAGCAATATGTCTGCGAGGACCTGGTCGCTGTAAGACCACTGTATAATTTCAGCTTTACACATCAGCATGCTGAATCACTGAAGCAATGAGTCACGCAAACAGATGAAGCAACGTTAGGTTGTAATTCCTGCTGCGAGTTACTATTTAAGAGAAGTAAATATCAAAATGCTTACTAGGATATGAAGAAAATATCTTCTCTCTTAATTTAATCAGGCATTTCTTGAGCTGATTTATGAGCTGTGAGGAAATGTCTCCAGCCTTCCTCTGCTTGTCACCTGGATCTCATGTGTTGTAAAAGGTGTTGTTTTGATCCAAAAAATGTGCTGCTGTGCAGAGCAGACATCAGATTCAGAGATCACGCTGTGCACGTTTTCCGCTTGATCCAGTGTTAAATTCACTGCACAAGTATCATACACAATGACCATCTTCTCTGTCACAAGCTTCGTTTTTCACCTCTTGACTGAGATGAGGCTTTAAAATAAAGAGGACAGTTGTTGTTGCCATAGTGACGCTCTGTGCTCTTGATGATGTATGATTGCAAGTAGAAACCTGAGAGTTAAGACAAAGTCATCTTTGCTTATCTGTGTCTATGTATTTTTAGTTTTTATTTAAGTTCCACGTCAAAAGGTGACTATCTGACTGGCTTGTCGGTCAATATTTTTCTTTTTTTTTAAATTAAGTTCATTCCTGTCAAAGCAGAACCCAGCTGATTTCAGCAGCCAAGCAGAATCATGCTTTAACAACATGTCTCCTAATTATGCTTCTACTGTTATTCTTAACAGTGCTTTCCCATCATCATCATCTGGGCCCAGTATTTTAAACTGGGCCCAGATATTTTATATCTGGGATATTTTATCCTGAAGATTTAAATCCAGATCTGTAAATCCAATCCTACCTTTGTTCCAGATTTTTTTCACTCTTTTGGATATTTCAAAAGGTTGGACCCAAATCTGGATGATTTTGATCCTGAAAATATTCTTATTTCCATTAAGTAAGTTATTTTTGGTTGAAACTGCTTTTTTCACTTAAAAGATTTGAAGTGCGTAACCAAGATTTTTAAATTGCACCCATACACAACTTTTTTTTTTTTTTTTTTTTAAAGGCATATGCCACCTCTGGGTGAAATTGAGCCTCCCCCCGCACTCCCCCAAGTTAATTAGTTCACTTTCGCCAAGTGATGCTATTAGAAACCACCCGATTACGGCAACTACGCTAAGCTAAAGTCAGTGCTGCAAGATTGAGAATGACTGGGTCGATTAGAAAACACTTCTGCCCATTTGTCCAACTCAGGGGACTGCGGGGGGCTCAGTTTCACCCAGAGGTGGCATATGCCTTTAACATAATATTTCTGTCTGTTTCTGTTTATGCCTATTTTAAATGCTGGGTTAAAAAAACAATGTCAACTGTTTTGCAACACTACAATGATGATGGAACGTTTAAGTATTTACCAATTTATGAGGAAAACTGATGCTTTTCCCAAGAGTTAAACCAAAGGGGCAAACTCTGCTGGAAAAATGTGAAACCAGGAAGTGAAGTGTTTCATTTTAATTCTTTCTTTATCCATTAGGGGCTGGCTCCAAAACAGAGCAAATCCCTATAGACTCCCATGTTAAAAAGACCAACTTCACAGCAGAAACATGATTATAGCCTAGTTCAAAAATTTTTTTTAGGTTTAATAGGTCAAGTTTACCTTCATGTCAACTGTGAGGGGGTGAATTTTTTTTTTATAGCTGATCTGTTTAGATGTTATTTAAAAAAAAAAAAAAAAAGAAGTTATTTAATCTTGGCTGTCCATTAGCTCCTTGTTTGCCCTCGGTAAGGTCTTAGGCTACAGCAAAGTAGCAAAATGGTGGTTTGTAGTCAGCTAATAGCAATTTCAAACATACCTTAGCTTTATCCCCCCGCTTGGGAGTCTAATCTTCCTTAGCTCCTGTTAATTGCGAGTTAGCTAGGTTTGCATTTAGCCCAGAGTACATTCGCTGTCAATCATTTGCCCCCCGGCCGCACAGTGCCCATTATAGTATTTTCCAGGAGTGACGACAACACGTGACACGGCAAGATGGCAATGGTGGGACACGCCCAACTGGCTTCACTTTCCTCTATTCAGATGTAACCAGATACTACGTCCTTCTCTATTAACAGTCTATGTGTTAAATGTTAAAGAAGTGTTTAAGACGCAACTTTTAGCAATTTTCTCAGTAACGTGCCCTCTGTCGATGGCTAAACTAGCATCCATCTTCATCGTACCTGTACTGTGAGCTCACTCCAGCCAGTAAAAGACAGTCTTATCTTGACTCTTGTTCTGTCCCTTCCTCTCTTTCTTTTCCGGTTCATATCCATTTGCTAGTACATGAAGTGCTGCGCAACCAATAGTCTGCTGTAATGTCATGGCTGTATTCCGGATGGAAAGTTACATAGTGCGGTTTCTGAGCCCCGGTTTGCTGCTGGGCAGTGAAAAATGCACATGAAGAATGTTGGTGTGCCATCAAAACGAAATGCATATTAAGGTGGAAAAATTATGTTGTTGGTCTTTAAAACTACATACAAATTATGTTATTGTGTATGATTAAAAAATAAAACACTTATTAATGAGCTTTCTTAATGAGTATATCACATAAAGATAATTTCATTAATAACGTTATTGGTTATGAAAGTAGAAGTATTTACACACTGCTGTTTCTCAACTACAGCTTCTTCTGTAGCTGCTGAACACACTTTTGAGTTAAAAACTTGACTTCCTGCATTGTCTCTGCTGTTTGCAGTGAATGGTACAGCGTCAGCGTTGACTTATGCAACATAATATTGATCAGGCATGTGCATAAGACAATTTTTCTGTCATTTCCTGTTTTCTGTCTGTGGGATGGATTTGTAAATCTCCATCTAACAGGCTCAGGATAATTTTGATTCAGTCCATCAAAGTTGAAATACCCAGATATCAATATGGGATCCATAGAGTTGTATCCAGGAATTCGGAAATCATAACACAGGCCCCTGGTGTGGATGATGCCCTTTAGTGACTTGGACATCTCACTTTTTGCCTCAGAGCTTGCCTTTTACCATAACATTTATAAAGTGGCACAGAGTTGTTAAAGCAATATGAAATATAAACTAGACACAATGGTGGACCTTTGTGCACCCAAGAGCTTGACTGAAAGCAACCGAACCTGGAGAGTCATCAAGGTCACATTGGTGAATGACCCACCTGACCTGTGTGTGTGGTCGTCTGTAAGATGTTTACCCGCCTGAGCACGCAAGCGTTGGTCACGCCAACATGTGAATGGTTGCTAAACTGTCTGAAGCGGAGAGTAAAGGCCGCATTTAGCGCCAATTAGCAATTGTTGCCAAATTTATCTCTCAGCACAGGACACCTGCTGGAAAAGAGAAGCTAATTCTATTTATTTATTTTTGTGCATTGTTTGACATCACATAATTTGCGTACTGTAGTATCTTCTGTCATGTAGAAATGTAAAGCTGCATCACCATAGAAACAGTAACTAAGGCTTTAGAGAATCCGCTGCAGCCATATTTCACCTGCCGATGCATCTGCATGAGACATAAAATCAAAAGGCCTTCCTCTGGAGAGGCTATAATGCAGGTGCGACTTCGCTGCTGAGTGTCTGATAATCCTAGTATTTATTGGGAGATAAAACGGTTTTAGTAGCAGCTAATTCCTCTCCTCTTTGCGCCGCTCAGCTTTTGATGACCTGTTAAATCCAGAATGGGGAGTTCTTATTGACCAGCTGTCATGAGCTTTGAAGTTTATAGCCATCAGGAGTCTGTATATCCAACCTGCTCTCTGGTTGACTGAAAGGAGTGTGAAACACTCCCCTCTCTGTCATCAGCTACAATCTCATCCTTGCTATAGATGCAAACATTTAGCACAATGTTTAGGAGAAAGAAATAGCACTTTTTTAAATGGAACAAATAAACAGCTGACTGAAAGACCACCATGTTTTACTCAGTGTCTTGTCAGTTTTAATGACTTGCATTTCACTGCAGTGGGAACATTTTCTCACTCCGGTGGTGATTGAATTAGCAAATGTGGCTGTTAAATCTTCACTGCTTCCTTCCAGTATTTAGCTTTTTCAAACACACATACGCACTCATATATTTCATATTATCTCAACACACATAATTCATGCTTAGTGTACAAGATCATTCACTTACACACATGTAAGCATGAACACACTCTTCATCATGTCCTAGATTTTCTCGCTTACACATGCACTCCAAACACGCTATCTTCTTCATACAGACATTTTTATCACAAATACTTCCAAACTCTGAACAGGACTCATTTTGTTGCTGTGTATTACCCACATACACACACACACGTGTGCGCAGTATCTTCAGACATGCACCTTCCCTGCTTATGCACACCGGCTGATTTTGACTCACTGCATAATCTTACGCAGAAGTTCAATCACAGCTGACATCTTCTCATGTGCACGCTGCTGATTTTTATGCATGTGCACTCACAGAGGAGAGGTTGTGTATGAAAACACACATGCAGAAAGAGCTGCTCTGCTGTGTTCAATCAGTCTTAGTGATGCTCTAATCCTAATCTCCAGAAGGAGAAAGTCTCTCCTCTGGGTTGTGGGAGCAGGATGAGCAACACTTCTCTGTTACACACTTCAGCACAGAGACAGTCTGCTTCCACTAATGGACCATTTGTAAAACGCTTATTTTAAAGAAATTAAGCTATTATTCATGTCTAATGCTTGATAACATTCAGAACTGTGTGGTAATGAATTTAGGTGAATGGGGAGAAGATTTCTAACGTAGAGAGCTTTCAGAAGCTACACTGTACAAGCAAGCACTCCCTTAGGTAAAAGCTGATCATAGTAAATGAGCATCAAAGCAGTGTGAGAGATGTCACATACTCCAAGTAGTAAATCCAAAATAACTCGAGCGTGTAAAGCTCATTTCCAGGAAAGTTACGTTTTTGTAAAATACAATAAAACAAATCTGTGACGAGTTAGACATTTTCAACAGACACAGATGGAAAGATGGAAAGAAAAGATTTCCAGCATCTTCACTGCTGGAATTTGTTTTTAGGAAATGGAAAAAAAACAAACTCTTACGTCCAATCAGCTGTAATTGAGGCTAATGTTTTGGGAACTGAGGATACAGATTGTTTTAGTTTTTTCCGAGGATTCTGTGTTCATTCATGCTAAATCCAATGCTCAGCCCTAAGAAGTGGCGGTTGTCTGACTCTCCTCTTCCTGATGAACAATTTTCTGTAGATGACGGATGTGGACTTCAGGCATGCCAGTCAAGCACACCATGGCTCCGGTTACTTGAGGTTTTTTAATTCAGAATTAATTGTTCCGAATAATTCAAAATGAAATTATTCTCATTCGTGTTTACATGGAAATAATTCCGAATTAAAGCTCGGGTTGGCAATGTTGGAAAAATGGTTCAAGCAAGCAACATTTTAAAAAAACACACCACCCGAAACCACGCCTTCAGAGCGCAGGGACGTGTGTGGCAATGTTTTACAAGCAGGTTAACAATAACAGCCGAGTGGATAGCTTGTTAGCTTAGCCTGCTAGCAAAAAGCTGACCAAGCATGTTTCTAAAAACTTTAATTCACTCACCTCCAACTCCTTCTGCGGTGTAAAAAGTCCACACTGCAAATGTCCACGCCTCCAAGACTTAATCCTTATCTGTTGTTTTGTTGGCTCAGCAGCAGTTAGCGGTCCGTTAGCTATATTTGTTTACAGTGAGCGGTGCACAGGGGGGTCACGTGGGGGACGGTGAGAGGGAGGGACAGAGATGAGACATAAAGGCAACAATTCGTTCTATCCATTGTGAATTACCAATTCCTGCCTTTTGGTGGAAATGGCAGGAGTTTTTACAGACCTGCAGCTCTCACAGAGGTCTGACTTTTTTTCTTCCTTTTTATGAATGCATGATGTATTGACTACTGTCAGGATGGAAGGACCATTTCACCCAGCATAGCAAAAAGTGTTTCTGAACAGGATAAGGTTTACACGGAAAACACGTTTATCTAATGGGCTGTATGCACAACTCCACTATTTCCTGAACTCAAGGTAGCTTCTTTGTTTCTGTCTTTCATTACTGGACAAACTGATTAATCCAGATGTGCTTGGTCTCAGTAAGTGGCCAGACACTTACTGTGTCTGGCCACAGTCCTTCTTGAGAAGTTATCAGATCTGTGAGAGCTGGAAATCATGTTTGGGGGTGACCAAATACTTTTTATCCACCATAATTTGCAAATAAATTCTTTAAAATCCTACAATGTGATCCAAGAAATCCAATGTGATTTCTTGGATTTTTTTTTTCTTTCCTTCTCATAATTGAACTGTACCTATGATGAAAATTACAGACCACTCTCATCTTTTTAAGTAGGAGAACTCAGTGGACAACTAAATACTTTTTCCCCCACTGTATTATCAGAAAAAAAAATCTAAATTTTCTGGAAATGAATATTTTAAAAATGATTTATTCATATGATATTTTCTATGAACATCATGAATTAAACAAACAATCAGCACTGTGGTTGCAGCTCTTTTTTTGTGCATTTGTGAAGCTTCACAGCAGGAATTGGATATGTGGACATGACAAACATAAGTCATAGTCAAGCTGCATTATCCAGGCTTGTTTCAAATTAAAAAAAAACACACACATCACTGCAAGGTTGAAAAATTGAAGATGCAAATCCTGCCACAATAAAATCTGATTGTTGCACATTTAAATCCTGGCATTTGGCTGTGGGCTGTAGTGAGTAATCCATTTATGCCAGCACTGATGTGCCTGTGCGAAGCAGGTTGTTTCAAAAACATTTACCTGATCTTATATGTGTAATTAAACAAACAAAAAGAGCCAAAAAAAAGTGCATCGAGCACACTAAAAATCTGACGGGACAGCAGCTGGTTGGCACCTTCAGATATAGAAAGACTAATCCCACGCTTACACCAAACGATTTTTACCGTCGCAGACTTAAGACAGGAAGTCTTTAATAAATCTCAGTAGTTTTACTGGAGTTGCGGCACGCCCCCGTGGCCTCGATTGTCAAGTTTGAGATGGTTATCTACGCTGATTTATAGCAATCCTTTCTTAGTCTTGGGCTTGCGACAATATCAAACATGTTTGATATTATCGCAAGTCATAGTGACGCAACACAATCAATAACCAATAGCTGGATGAACTCTGACAGCAGCAGAAACAGGTCCGACCTCCAGAACCATCAATACTCAGAGCACTAGCGTAGCCAGAAAAAAGATATTAGGTGTGCACCAGCAAATACTGGGTGCACCAAATTCATTTTCAACAGTGTTACACCTCCAATAACATTCAAAAGAATGTCCAGTATCTCTCTTGAATACAACATTATTAACACAAAATGTCTCCACACGATGTGTGCATTCTAATAGTAGTTTAGGGCAGGTCACACATGTGACATGCTCCCAAATAAATCAATAAAGTAGCCGAATAGAAAGAGCACACTTCACGATCTAAAAAAAACCCCTAAGAGTCATTGCTGCCCAATAAGACCAGCATAGTGAAATATAACACAGCCATGTGCATGGAGCCATAACTTATCCATCACGCATTACGCACATTCACATCGCTGTTTACCTGTGCACACTGCAGCTCTCAGTAGGAAAGATGGCGTCTTGGCACATCCGGGCCCTCCGTTGCATACCTTACCACAATCAGTCCAGTTTCTCCACGAGCTCTTTTTCAAAAATGAGCAGGAGATGCTGTTCAGTCTCTCTGTGAGCAGCGTAGCTCTGCTGGTGCACCTGGAAACAGGTGTTCCACAGCTTAACTTGGAACAGGCAGTGTTACCCGAATACACAGTAAACAGGCCTTGTTGGAAAAAACATCTTTGTCACAACTCCAAGACTTCCATTATGGACGGAAACTGATGTCTTCCATCCACTTTCCATTTGATAAGTTGCGCAGTCAGTTCAGAGGTCTCCAAACCAAGTCCATAAAGCCTGCTCTGCACCCGTAATGCGTCCAGCTGGTGAAACGCATCTGACACAGGCAGCAAGGGAGGCAGCATCTTCATTATTCTACAACAGTCACTCTGAAAATGGTTGTTCAGTTCAACCAGGTGTCTGTCAAAGAACAGAGATAGGTCATAGAAATACAGAGTTGCAACACATGTTGACTTCAATGTAAAAGTGGTCACGTGACTCACGGAGAATGCCATGCGAACCCCGACTGACTGACTGACTGCAGAACGCACAGCAGTAATCAGAGTACTGACAGTACACACTAAATAGATATAGATGCTGCACAGACATGCTGATCACTGAATGTTCTGGGGTTACAGAGAGCAAATTGTTCTGCATTTTTAGTGTTTTATCTCACTGTTTAATGTTTTGTCTGTTTTATACAGTGTCTTTGTGTGCTTTGATAAGGTACTTTCAAATAAAATGTATGATGATGATGGGAACAATTGCCTGATGGGGAAAAATGCTGAAAGAATCTAGTTGTAGTCTTGGAAAAAGTGGTCTGCAAGATTCCCAGTCTTTGTAAAATCTCAGTCTGTGACTAGGCTGAGACTAAAAACTATCTTTAGATGTGAGCTGGTGTGAGATGTTAGTCTTCCAAGAGTCTTTTCCAAATCTTTAAAAAGTCCTCTGATGTAAGGTTGGCATAAGATGTTCACACATCATTCCACACTCTCCTCAATCCATCTCTCTGGCATGAGAACTGGCAAATATTGAACAAGGCAGGCAGGGCAAGGAAAACTCATGTCAGGTGTTTGACAGTAATTTGGTAGTAGTGGATTCTGTCTGTTAAATGCAGCGCTGCTGCTGCTGCTGTGGACTGCACAGTAATGAGATGCTGCTCTGTCAGCCCTGCTTCATTTTAATTCAGTAAATATTGCCTTTTTGAAACTGTGTGTTTGTCATGTTGTGTTAAATCTACTTACGTGGTTGCAGTTACCGATAGCCTGAAGTGAAGAACAAGTTGTAAACAGAATGGCTTTGTCTCCCACGTCACTGAATTCACAGCCATCACACTAATAACTTCTGTCATCAGAGGCCACTGGGGGAAAAAAATGCTGGAATAGTTCAGGGATTATTTTCTTCCATCACATGTGGCTTTGGTGACATACATATTTTCAGCTACATTGTAAGACAAAATACATGTAGACCGGAGGAAGAAGATGGACACTGATATACTGCAAGGGAAAAATAAAAAATAAAAGCTTATTTTCTTCAGACGTGTACACATCCATGAAGGCACACATGTTGGACATACAAACATCTGACAAACATAAGTAAATCAATTTGTTGAGTTCTTCTGCTTTTGTAAGGTTGAGTTTTTTTTCTTCTTTTTTCATTGTTAAAGGGATACAACACCCACAGAATGATGTGCCTTCATTTTCTACTCACTCAAGACTCTGGAGCACTTTTTTAATATCTCATATGCAGCTCATATGCTCATATGGTTCGTTATCCGCCAACTTTCATAGAATAAACAAAAAGGTCCATAAAAGTCCACAAAAACTTCCTCGTCCAATAAAATCCAAGTGTCCTGTGTGGGTAGCGTCCATAATTTACTCGAAATGACATCATTTAGCATATTTTGATAGCCTAAATAGTACTACATCGCACTTCCGCGATGCGCAGTCATGCGAGTTCACGACATTACAGAAGCCGTGGTGTTCAGTGCCTACTCTGCCAATAATGCAAGCATAGAAGAAGAAATTTGTTGTTTACATTGTGCTAAGAGTGACCGAGCAGCAGACAAACCGGGACAAACACAAAAGGGGTTGGATGTTGATTTAAAACAAAAAAAAAAAAAAAGAAAGGGCGCGATCTTGTCCGGTTTGGTCTGCTGCGGCTTCCATGTCATGAGCCCACATGAGTGCGCATTGGGGAAGTGCGATGCTCTACTGTAAAGGCTATAAAAATACTCAAAAAGTACTGAACAGATTTGGATTAAATTTTTAGGGACTGTTGGTGATGGTACAAGGAAGAACTGATTTAGTTTTGGTGTCGATCTGGATCCAGGAATTTTTTTTAAGGATTCTGTTTCATTGCGAGATATAGCCATATGAGGGAGCAGCTTGCTGGAGATCTCCAGTCGCCATTTATAACAGAAATGGTGGTGGTGGGCAGAACAAGCTCCTTGGTGGAGGACTGCGCTTTATCAGTATTTTCTACTGTAGTTGTTTCTCCAACTATTACATAACAATGAACCTTTTTTGTTAACCTTATGGAAAAGTTTCAGATAAGACCTTTGAATGTAAGAAATATTAATGTTTGCAATTGTTTTGTGTAACAGTTGGACCTCTGCACAGTGTACCAGGAGTCAGGACTGATCTCTTGTTGTTATCTGTGGTATTTTATAACAATCCTCACCTCACCTGTCCAGCGTTCTCTTTTGTACTCACATATGTACCATGTTTGCTCTTTCCTGTTGTTGCCTTTACTGAACCAGAACGGTGTTATTTGATAATGCTCAGCGAGGCTCCAATTAAAGCCAGATAGAAAAGGATGGATCAGAGTTGAGAGAGGGAGAAATGTTCTGGTCAGATTCTTGTCAGCACACAGACCACTGTTCACCTCCTGAGGAAAAGCTCGTCTCTCTAAATAGCATGTGTGTGTGTTTGGCTGTTGGTATGTCTGCTTCATGTGTGTCAACTACATATGTTGAAAGCATATGTGTGTGTTTGTGCTCATGCCATCATGACGTCACCTTCTGGGCAACTCTGCATGCTTTGAGGCCATTTCTTTTCCTCTAGACTGGGCTGTTAAACAACCTTTTTATTTTTCCTCAAATGTCCAAAGGTTTTACTCACTGAGTAGCCTTAAGGCAAAACAAAATTATTACTGTATTTCAGTTATATAAGTTATAATTCCGTATTTTTTATACCCCAGTTTTATAGCAGTACCTCCTTTTATGACACTATGGTATGACAGAGCAGTGAACATATCGAACTGAAAAAAATCAATACCAAATAATTCATGGTTGACAGTCAAGTAGGATGGACCCAGAGACAGGACTACAGGTGGATGGAAGGGGGGTCAGTTCAATTAAAAAAAAAAAAATTGCTGAATAAACAAATGACAGAGACACTGTCAAAGCTAAATAAACAAGAACATTTTATTTTATTCTAACTGAAAACAAAACTCACATGAAACTGCATGGCTGACCGACAGACTGATGAGGAGGGAGCTGTGAGAACTAATGCGACAACAATGATTGGACAAACCAGGCAGATTAAGTGATTAAAGGGACATTGTGTAACAATTGTATATCACAAGCAATTCGCTAGTAATTTTCATACTGTGTTCGTGTGAAACCGGGCAGACGAACGACAGTTGCTGCATGTAAAGGCATAAACAAACCTCTATATGAAGATGTGGTTTGTCAGTTACAGTGACTTCATTCCACATCTGATATGTTGTCATGGCGATGTCGTATTGTTTTCCCTGACCCATGTTTTACCGTCTTTTTCTCGGCTTCTGTGATTAAAATTACATCTGGTTTGTTACTGACGGTCGTCTGCGTGAACCCAACATCAGTGTAATGCTGGTTCCTCCTCACTGCACCCAAAGTGACTTTTCAAGAGCATTACCTCGAACTGAGCCGACAACTCCGGTGTCTCCGGTGAGTTTCTGTGGTTTCCTACTGTCAGGCTTCTACTGAATGTAAAAACATGGCGACACGACATGGCAGCCACCACCGAGCCGACCCGTTCCATGTGTATATTAATGATACAAACAGCAAATTCAGAGCTTACAGGAGCACTTCAGTTTGTTGATGATAGTGATTACTGATTAATGAAAAAAAAAATTTTGAACGAAATAATCAATTTTCGTGAATAGATAACAGGAGAACTTACATAATTTCCCTTTAAGCATAATAATAAATCTGTTACAGGTGTGAGGTAACAACAACAAAAAACAAGTGTAACAAGACAAAATTAAAACTAGCTCATATTAATGAAGGAACAGGTTTTCCAAAATCAAACAGGAAGTTGCATAAACTCACAACTCAAAATGTTCTGTTAAACAAAAGCAATATGGTTTGGATCAGATGTTTGCATTTCAATTTCTGAAGATATGAATCAGGCAAATTGAGCAAAAGCAGGAGTACCTCATTTATACATACATTAAAGTTTTTTATGTACTTTGTCTTATTTAGAGAAAAGACCAGATGTTGATTTGAACATTGTCTGACCAGCTAAAAATTTAAACCATGTGACTCACTGGTAGGGATGTATACCGATTATCACTATTGTTTGGTACTGGCTCCAAATCTTAACGGTACTGTTGCATAATAATGTCATGCTGCTGCAGAAGTGCCTCAATGTGTTATTCTATTTACATCAGTTTTTTTTTTTTCTATAACTTTCTGTTCTAAGAAGCTTTTAATTGTTATGTTCTGATCCTCCTCGTGGGACAGAAAAAAATATTGAATCTTTTAACGTCTTGTAATGCCTTTATTGTTTACTCTAAATTATATTGTAGTAGATTATTAGTAGATATTGATGAGAGTATCGATAAATATTGGAATCAATAAGGACTATCGATAGTGGTGTCGGTATCAATAAAATCATAATGACAATATGAAAATTTAATATCACGGTTATTGTGACCGAAATGATCACGGTTATCATTTTTATCACGGTAAAATAGAAATGCCCCCAGCATCTTTAAAAAGATCCTAAATGGGTCGAATTTGTCCTTTTTGTCCTTTTAAAAGAAGAAAAATTCTCAAGAGATATGTCGACCTTATTGCCTTCATTGCACTCTGCCCTGTTTTCATAAATTAAACATTGCAAACTCCGACCGCTGCTGCTTTTCCAGCCAATGAGCAGCATCACTGGGAGTTTTTCAAAGTGCAGTAATTAATCACGGTTTTAACTATAATTAAAATTTGAAATGGTATTACTTAATGGTTGGGAATTTTATCACAGTTAACCTTTTTTTTTATTACATTTTTCCAAAATACAAAACACATTAAACTGCTCAGGACACACAGCAATGGGAAACATTAAGATGTGGGCATGTGGGTTGAATAAATAAAAATATGCATACATATATATACACACACACGCACACATGTACACATACACACATACATAAATAAAATGAAAACAAACAAAAAGAGTTTATATTTAACTTCTATCTTTCTCCTGCAATATGGCATGTTCTAGATAATATCTGAGACAAATGGTTATAGCTAGGCTAAAGGCTATAAAGATATTTATGTGGCAAGTATTTTAAAACAAAAATAGGCTTGGCTAATCTGGGAAATCCACTAAGGAGGGAAGATGACAACACGGGCCCAATATATTTCAAATAAGGGTCCCAAACTTTGTAAAAGGAATCTATGTTGGAATAAAGCATACAGGAAATATATTCTCTTGGAATGCAGTCCATAACAATATTATGCTATGATTTTTTTGATGGCACAGCATTCTTGGACCAGAGAAGAAGGATATTTTTTCTTGCAGCAAAAGTCAATATATTAAAGAGCCTCCTGTGTTTGCTGTTGGTGATCTGACTGTCTGAGAAGCCAAAAATCAAGCACATAGGATCCATCCCAATCGAAAGTTAACCATTTAACCAGTAATTGTTACATCCCTAAATGATATACTACCCAAAAAATTAGAATATCCTGAAAAAGTTCATGTATTTCCATAATTCAACTTAAAAGGTGAAATTTACATATTGTATAGACAAATAATATGTGAATCAATAAATTTCAAGCTTTATTTGTTTGGATGTTGCTGATTAGAAGTTTCAGCTTAAAAAAACCTCAAATTCAAAAACTAAAAAAATTATAGTACTGCATAAAATCAATCAGAGAAGGGTTTTAGATACAAAAATATCAGACCTCCTAAAGTAAAATCTTGCATCTGTACTTAGTACTTGGTGGGGGCCCCTTTAATGACTGCCTTAACCTGGCATGGCATGGATGCTACCAGCTTGTGGCATATCTTTGGTGTTATGGAAGACCAGCATACTTCAATCACAGCCCTGAGTTCTTCTTTATTGTTTGGTCGCTTCCTGTTTAGCTTTTTCTTAACAATACCCCACAAATTTTCAATGGGGTTCAGGTCAGGTGAGTTTGCAGTCCAATCAAGCAAGGTAATCCCATGGTTGTTGAACCAGGATTTTGTAGTTTTGGCAGTGTGGGCAGGTGCCAAGTCCTGCTGGAAGATGAAGTCTGCATCCTCATACAGCTGGTCCACTGAAGCAAGCATGAAGTGCTCCAAAATGTCCTGGCAGACGGCTGCATTGATGCTGGACTTGATGAAGCACAGAGGACCAACACCAGCAGCTGACATGGATCCCCAGGTCATCACAGACTGGGGAAACTTAACACTGGACTTATGAAGCCGCATCATCCAGATTAACAAGCTCCATCAGAACTGTTTAAAAATCTGATTTCAGAATCTAAAACTTTATTTTTGAAATTAATCAGTGCTGTACACACAGTTAAAGAAGTCACCAGCGCGCTCGCTCTCTGCATCATTTAGAAAGCAACAGGAGACGATTGAAGCCCACACTACTGTTAATTATATCTAACTCTTGTGGCTTTTTTTTATTTTTTACATTGTAGATCAGTAATCTAACTATTTCCCATCATTGTATCCGTCTGTTATGTCCTCTTGTCTGTTTGTATGCAAGCGCTTGATGCGGGTAGCCTACAGTTTTATAAACACTAGGTACGCATGTGGGGTTTTTCAAATGACAGGATGGTGTTATTGCCAGAAATCAGATATGGGTCACATAATACAATATGTGTAACCACACATTTAAAAAATCGAATTTAGGCATCAAACCCGATCTGGGCATCAAGACCTGACAGTGTAAATGTAGCCTAAATGTAGCCTAATATCCCAAATAGTAAATACATATCTCTTTTTATCTCAATTGCCTTGAAAGTATAAACTGAGAAAATGTTCACTTGGATAAAAGATTATAACAGCTGAAAATGGTCCCTAAAGACCTCCCCTTATTTTCTTTCATTTATGCCCAGTAGCTGGTTTATTTATGCCTTCTTGCTGAAAATTTAGCTCTGGTTAGTTGCTATTACTCTGGTACTGAGGTTATGCATTATATTTTACACTGTCACTTATAAACCTGTGGAGCTTAGTTCATCTGCACTGAACCAGATAATGGAAAAGTTTCTGATTTGTATTTTCTGTGTGTGTATGACATTTGACAACAGCATGAAAACAAATGAGCCAAGCATATTTTTCCATTTGTGACCTCTGAGCTTTAATGTGTTCTTTGTGGAAATGTATTCAGTTTGTTAAAAACCATAGTAGCTTTAAAAAAAAGAAAAGAGGAAAGATTTAGGTTGGAAAAGTGTGATGACTTTTATAAAAGGGAGACTTTAGAAAGCTTTGGAGAATTAAGGCAAGTTTTAACAAAGGCCGAGTTGGGTGTTATGGGTGTCTTATAATGGCATAGAAATTAACCCCAGGGGTTGGATACATCTTTAAACTATATAATGAAATACAAGCCCTGAAGGGAGAAAATACAGCATGTATCAAGGAAAATGTTAAAAGGAGGGACAATAGACAATTCACAACTCCACTACCTCCTAACTTAAGCCAGCTCCTTTGTCTCCTGTCTGTCAATATTGGTCGATTTGATTAATCCAGGTGTGTGACCTCAGTAACCACAACAGCAGTGGACAGACACACCGGGATTAATCAGTTTGTCCACTCATGAAAGACAGGAGGCAAAGGAGCTTAAGTTCAGGAAGCAGTAGAGTAGTGAATAAAGCCCATTTTCAACGCAGTTGGTAACATGGGAAAACCAAAGACTGTTAAAAAATGGACGTGGTATATGGTCACGTCTGAATAGGGGAAAGTAAAGCCAGTTGGGCGTTTACCACTGTCACCATCTTGCTGTGTCACATGTGTTGTCACTCCCGGAAAACACTAAATTGAACAAAACGCAGCCTCAGGGCAAATGATTGACAGCGAATGAACTCTGGGCTAAATGCAAACCGAGCTAACTCAAAACTAACAGGAGCTAATGAGGATTAACCTACTAAGCAGTGGGATAAAGGTAAGGCATATTTGGACTTGCTGTTAGCTGCTAAAAAACACCATTTTGCTACTCTGCTGCAGACTGAGACCTTATCGAGAGCTAACAAGGAGCTAACCTTTAGCCACCACCCAGCAGGCCAGCACCTGGTCCGCTGCATGTCATTCAAGGGGACACGCCCCTAATTATGTGTAATTTCAAGATTAAAGGTAGAGTCCGAAGTCCCTCCAGCGTTTCTGTTTGCAAACAACAGTATTCAAACTTAGTGCTCCTCCCTCTCAGGCTAATGGCCGCCTCGTTCTAGCTAGCCTATTCAACTTCAAGCTTCTCCTTCAGAGCTCAGAAGTGGGTACAAGCCAAACTATGATTAACCCTGGTTTTCCAAAGCGCATTATCTGAAGCTCTTACCTTTTCTTTGGTGCATCCACGGTGTTTCCTTTCTTTCTTTTTTTTTCCTTCGAGAGTTCGAGTGACTGGCGTCTGCTCCAATCATGAGCTTATTTCCACACAGCGTCATGCTCTTAGCTCTGTCATTGGCTGCCGATATAAACAGAAATCTCCACCCAGAAACGTCCCGACCACACCAAAACAATACAAAAGAGCGAATTACAGCCAGGGGGAGAGAGAGTTGCGTTCAAGCACAACATGGCACGGAAGTAGAGGCCCAAAGGCGGGTTTTGAGACGGATTTCACTTGCTCAAGTCTAACATTTATTTTTTACGGGGGGAGCTTCGGACTATACCTTTAAGTAACATCTAAATGGATGAGTTATAAAAAAAAATTCACCCCCCTCACAGTTGACATGAAGGTAAACTTGACATATCAAACCTAAAATGATTTTTTGAACCAGGCTGTAAACATGTTTATTTCTGCTGTGAAGTTGGTCTTTTTAACATGGAGTCTATGGAGATTTGCTCTGTTTTGGAGTCAGCCCCTAGTGGCTCAAAAATAATTACAATTAAAAACTTCACTTCCTGGTTTCACACTTTTCCCCCTTGGGGAAATCATGCATTAACAACAGTTAGAGAGCACTTCCTGTCACAGAAAATGTTGGATGGAAGAGTTAAAGGCCCTGTACCTGATTTTATTTTAATCTCTTTCAGAGAAATGCTTTCTACACGGTATAATGTGCGTTAAAAGAGGTAATTTCTTAAAAATAAATCACTCATTGATTGTGTGTATGCATGAATCCAGGCCTTTTTAGTTTAGGTTTCTAAGGATGGTGTGACGCTCTCCTCATGCCAATGCGGTTCGTTCTATATAAGTTTCGGTTGCCTATCAGCCACTCACAGCGTTTTCTAACAAGAAGCGCCCTCCTCTTGCGTGTGCACGGCAGCACTTATAAACAGAACCGCATGGCGTCTACCAAAAGGAAAGTGGCAATACATCAGCATAACAGCCTGTAAGCATCAAAACTGAGAAGGAGAGGCTTGAAACGCAGGAGAGACCAAAGAAGGAATAAAGTTCGTGTTCTCGGTGGATTGTACTGAAGGTAGAGAGCAGCTGGACGCCTCGGACTGAATGTGGACTCAAAGTCCGCCTGGACAGGTATTTTTTTCAATAACTTTCTTCTCAGTAACATTTACGTCCTCGGGTGCTGGCGCTTCCTCTGCTGGTCTACCGTATATAATAGTGATATTTACAACTTAACACGACAAAGCTTTACATCACTGCTTCTCGAAGGGGCCGGTTTGAAACTTTATCAGGCTGTCATGTTGTAACGTCGCCTATAACATCATAACTTGTCATAACTGTGCATCTGTTTACATAACTGTAGTTACGGTAAACTACCGGTTATGATAGAAAATGTCATTTAGCTGATCCGCAGCCATTTACTGCAACCAAAACAGTAATTTCACTGGATGCAAGTTTTCTCTGGAGAATTTCTTTGTGCACGAGTATGAAACGTGCAAGTTATTTCGTGCATGTTGAGTGGGAGGAGAGAAAAACGAGAGTAGGAGCGTTTCTCACTGGGAGAAACAGTTAGGGGCGGGGCTTACAGTTCAAACTACACTGTTCACCTCGCTCACGGTTCGCAAATGTGCAAAATCAGGTATAGCACCTTTAAGTGAAAATCTTCATAAAAAAAGCACCCCCCCCCCCCTCCTTTTACTTCTTCATTTGTGAGGGCATTCATTGACATAATGCATTCCCTAGCCCCTTACCCTGACCCTAACCATCACAACTGATTGCCTAAACCTAACCCTTGCCCCAACCCTAACCAAAACCTAATTGTAACCTAAACTCTAAAACCAAATCTTGAGCCTCAAAAATGGGTTATATAACAGAAAAATAAAGGACTGTCTGTAACCAGGTGGTTTTGTACACTGATGTAGCATATTTTGTGTACAGATAAAAAAAATTTATGAAAAAAAAATGTAGTCACTGAAGTTAATGAAAGAGTACCCTGTGACTTTTTCCACTTCTGGTCTGCTTTTTCCACACTAAAAATTGCTCATCATTACTGGGCACTGAACGCAGATCAACTACAAGCCAAATATATCACTAATGTACCTTAATGCCTCTTAAGTGGATACAGATGGATCATCTGCTGCTGTTAACGCTGTGCCGTAAGTGTAAATAGTTTTTCACAACGTGCACTTCCTCAACAGTTAATTTTAGATTTAAGTAGACACTCTTGATTTTTTTTTTTTTAAACATGTTAAAACTCACTGCTTGGGTCATTGCTCCATCTTTCCTCTGGGTTTCTACAGTATCAGAGTAACAGATTTTCACTGAGGGAAAACATACAGCAGTGCCTCCTGTGAGTCATGTTTCGTGCTCTTGTGCTGCTTTTCCATCCATAAACCCTCACAACATTACGAGTCTATTAAAAGAGATTACTACTTGATAAACATGGCACCTTGACTCCACTCCAGATCTCTAAGATGCTCTCTTCTCTCATTCCCTGTGTTTAATCAGGTCGGTATAGACTTCACAGCATCTAATGGAAATCCCAGAGAGCCTTCCTCCCTCCACTACATCAACCCTCTGGGCAGCAACGAGTATCTCTCTGCCATTTTAGCTGTTGGACAGATCATACAGGACTATGACACGTGAGTAATGAAATTAGTTATTTTAGGGTAACCAACTTCTCTGCTTTCTGGGTAAAACTGGTCTCCAGTCGATGATAGGCATCAGTGAGGGTGGTTGATAGGTTCTGTCTCTAGAAGTGAGCTCATCTGAACCATGTAAATCGTGACCATAAATAGCAGCTTATGTAGATATTTTAAGTGCTTGAGTTTTGCAGAAATACTTTCAGTGAGAGCTCTTTAGGCAGATGTAAACTGTCATGCTTTGTGGATTTTGTCTCTTTGTTCTGTGTTTTAATCTTTGGATTTTCATCAGTTTTTTGTTTGTGCTTTGTTTCTATTCATCTTGAAATCAGTTGATCTTCTGTATTTGTTTTCAGTTGCTTCCCTTTGCAAAATGTTGTTTGTTTTTTCCAACGGTAAACTTCCCTCAATGTGTATCATTTTCTGTAAAGCATGCAATAATCTTGATCCAACCCTCATTTATTTACATTTATTTTCTAAGTACCCAGATCAATTATTGTAATTTTTTAAAGTGGAGGTGAATGAGCTCCCACTTTCCTGTTTTCATTTGGACATTGGCTGCCTTTTCATTCAGTTTCAGTCCAGTGTCTCCTCTTAAACCTTTCTTTTTAAAAGGATTTTGGGGCCTTTATGTGACACTAGACAGACAGGAAAGGGGGTCAGAGCGAGTGGGGAATACATGCAGTAGTACAGTAGGTCCAAGGCTGGGAGTCAAACCTGGGCCAGCTGCTCTGAGGACCTGTTGCTTCAGTACATGGAACAGCTGCTCAACCAGTTGAGCTAAACACCGTCTCTACCAAAACATTTCAGAGGAACTTGTGTTTTTGTTTTTCAAGCCACTCAATACTGACATTTGAATCATTTAAGCAGAATAAAGCCTCCTAACTCAAGGGATGAACCAACGGTGCATAAAAGACAACTATAGCAAAGAACTGGTTTTAAACTGGATCTGTAGGCTCTTTGTAACTGTAGCATCCCGACATAAGGACGCATCATTCGTTACCATTTCTTTAGTCACACCAATCAAACAAATGTCATAGATAGCAGTTTGACCAACACAAACTTAATTTGTCAGGCATTTTTAATGTATAGTAGCCTGTATATGTTTTCATACATAGTAGCCTCACAAAGTGTTTTATAAGTTGAAAACAACACAAATCAACATAAAAGAAATCCCCCCAAAACAAACCAAAAATACACACGCAAACACACACTGTAATTCGCATGCAGACTGAATGTCTTGGCACCAGGTGAAGGAATGATATTCTGGGGAAGTGGAAGACAAAAGAAGTGTCAGGACTAAAATAACTATTAATGTTAATGGAAAATAGGAACAAATAGAAACAAATCTAGCAAAGACCTGACGCAGATCCTGACAGATGCATCTGAACCTTCAGATGATCCACTTACTTTTGGCCAAAGTGTCATTAGAAATGGTCTCCATGGAAACGTGGCTGTCAAGAAGCTGTTCTTAAGGAAGGGAAACAGAAAAGGCTGAGGTATGACACAAAAACTGGACTGAAAATGAGTGGTAACCGTTTTGATGGAGGGATCCTCCCAACAACCCGGACCTCAACAGGTCTGATGCAGGGACGGATCCTCCGTGGAACCCAGACATCAATAGATCTGGTGGAGGGGTGAGTCTTCCTCAGAACCTGGACCTCAACATTATTGGGGCAGTGCGGGATCCTCTGGACAGAGAACAGAACAAAAGGCAGAAACATCCAAAGAGGAGCTTTGGAAAGTCTTTCAGGATGTCTGAAAAACTGTTCCTGATTACTACTTGAAGAAATGGCAGAAATGTTATGTAAGAGGGTTCAGGTGTGTGTAAGAATAAAGCTGCTCAAACCAAATATTCACAGTCAGGCTCATTTGAACTGCCCAAACTCTATTTTTGCCTAATATTTTTATGTTCCAGTAAATCACTGCTCCTGCTTACTGTTTTTGTGGCATTATAGATGTGACACGTAGCTTAAGACTTCGGCACAGCACTTTACATCGATTTTCAGCTGCCTAATCAGTTATTCAAAATATTTTACCTCATGCTAAAAATAATGTTGGAAATTGCAGTAGATTGAGAACTGAGAATATCGACCCATGTGCTTTTAACTGTAGAGAAAAATCAGCAAAAAGAAGTTCTTTATTTTCTTGGTAAGAAGCCATTTTTCACTTCTGCTACTTGTTTTTTTTCCAGCTGTCTTGTTTTCCAGTAAATGTCTGAATATGTTTCTATGAGAACAAGCTAATAGGATTTCCCCTGCCATCTAAATCCAGCTTGTTGCATTTGTATGAAGAAAGAAAAATTAACTAACGTTCCAATCTGTTGTCATGGTTTCCTCCTCAGCGACAAAATGTTTCCTGCTCTGGGATTCGGAGCCCAACTCCCACCAGACTGGAAGGTATTTGTGTGTATCGATTGTGATCCTGTTGTGTGCTTGTGTGCTACACACAGTCATGTGTGGCAGAGACTGAGTGAGAGAGGAAAGGGCTAGCCATCATGTGTGAACCCACAGTTAGCGCAAGCCTGTACTGGACACATATTTTACACACACGGATAAAACTGTAGACATATACATGCATATTCAGATGATTATGCAACTGTCAACCCATCTGTGTTGCCATGGTGCTGAGCTGATGAGAAGGACAAAGAAGTGGTACACAGAGAGGTGGTGGGAGGGGAAAGTGTGGGAAAATGGACAGTTTTTCTTAATATTTAACACTAATGGAGGATTAGCGCTAAACTTATGGTTTTGATTTCTTTTTTATGCAGGTGTCCCATGAGTTTGCCATCAACTTCAATCCCACCAACCCCTTCTGTTCAGGTGAGTTGTTATCACAGATGTCATCCATAACTGCTGCAGCCTTTGAAAATACGTTTTTTTTTTTTTTTATCTTTCTTTTTTTTTCAAAAGAAAAAAATCAGAGACTGTAAGATTTTTTATATATATATATATATATATATATAGAAAAAGTACAACATGTTGGCCTATTAGTTGGGATGAATATAAGAGGGGGTGGTGACTCGGGATAAATACCTCGCAACATATAACACATTTTAATTCAATGCAAAAAAATTTGCTTCAAAATCATTTGGGGTTAACCAAAAGAAAAGTTTTCTATGGTGTATTTGTTGGGAACAACGCAGATACTGTAAACACACCTTGCATTCCAAATTTTGTGAATGTGAATCTGACATCTTTTTGTTGCATTATTTATTCTGTTCTTTTGAAAATTAATTTAATCATGATTTATAACAGTGCAGTAGCTATCCAGAAGTCAAAATGTTTATTAAAAGGGACTAGAGGCAGGAATTTAAAAAAACTAAACATGCATGTCCATTTTTTTTTTAATGCTAATAGGTGATGAAGCGCTAGATACCAAAAAAAACGTTTCCACCCACGTTTCTCTCCGTTGCCTTGAACAGGCTGTGAGCTGCAAAATGCACTGCAATTCGGTGTGCAAAGTTCCCGCGCTGCCCTGCTGACGTGACATCAAATGACGCTACATCCGCAGTTTTGATACAGGAAGAAGACGGTTGCGGTAAATTCAAACATTGTAAGCGATAGTTATGGATTCTTCTGCCGTCAGCAAACGATCCAGATCAACTGAAAGACACTAAAAAGTGTAACTACGAAGATAAAGCGTAGTAAACAACATTATAGCTTCAGTTTGTGCACGCTCCCGTGACGGCTTGGCTCGTGGCTGCAGTTACCTGAAGCGCCAGTCGCGAGTTTCGTTTCTTGCCTCAAGTCCCTTTAAAAAAAACTCAAATAGTAAGAATGCTACCTTGTCTACTAGTCTCTGTTCAACAAGAGTTTGTTCTCCAAGCACTTTTATTTGACCTTCATTAGAAATTTTATGAATTTAAGAAATGGAAATTCAGAAGGTAGAAAGAAGTTTGTTGCAATAACAGACTGTTCGCACACTAAGCTACTATGTGGGTGTGAAGAAGATGGACTTTTAAAGCACTCTTCAGACTGTTAATTTGAACAACCCAGTAAATTTATTACTTTATTACCATGGTTGGTATTTACATTATAAGAGCTGAAAAGCCACAGAAATCAAGTGGAATATAATTGTGCAGTATAGGCACATTAGAAACGGCTGTGGACTTCCTTCAGTCTTCATGTTTATCCTTGTGAATTCCAGATTGTTAGAATTCAGAGTTTGGAACAACCTTATTGGTTTGCTTCAATATGTTAAAGACACACAACAGAACTCTTAGCAGTTTTCTCAGTGACGCTCCCCCTATCAGCGGCTAAACTAGCATCCATCTTGCATCGTACCTGTACTGTGATTCACTCCAGCCAGTAAAAAACACCCACTGTGTTCATGTCTGGTTCATATCCGTTTTTCTAGCAGGTGACACGGTGCACAACCAATAGTCGGCTGAACAGCCGCGTCCCGGATTGAAAAGTTACATAGTGTTGTTTCTGAGCCTCGGGACGTCTCTGGGCAGTGGTGGCTCGAAAATGCGCATAAGGAATGTTGGTGTGCCATCAAAACGAGTCAGAAACGCATATTTTTAAGTTAAAAAATTTACGTTGTGTGTCTTTAAGGACATTTCTAAGCAAAAAACAAAACATTAATTTGAATAAAATGTCGAAATGGCTCCTCCGTGTTAAAAAATAGAAAAGATCCATATCTATATTACGTGACAGCAGCAGGTGCTGCACTCCTCTCTTCATGTCTTACTGAGCCTGAGCAAATAACTCTTTTACACAGCATGACGGCTGATGCTCACCATGAGACCAAACAGCACATCATACACCCACTGTGCATTTTTATATGAAGGTGTTAAGAGATTTTTATTTTTGTGCAGTTTTCTGCAAGCTGTTTGCCAGCTGACATTAGATAGTCTGGTTCTTTAGCTCACTTAGAAACTGATACAAAGAATTTTTACTCCGTCATTATCACACTTCATGCATTTATATAGAGTATATGTCTGTTCATATGTTTAGATGTCTAGTTTGTATGTACAGAATAGGTGTGTCGATTTATTGAATCATGCACACAAAAGTTAAATGAAAGTTGAGTATATAAAGAAAAAAACAGAGTTTGCAGAATTCAAATTAGCCTGAAAGTGAATATTTGGTTTGAAGTGGCTTTACTCTCCATCAACCCTCTTCGGAAAACATTTTGTAATTTTTCTAAGTAGTCTTTAGGAACAGTTCTCCAGGCTTCTTGAAGGACTTTCCAAAACTCTTCTTTGGATGTTTCTGTCTTTTGTTCTGTCAAGATGATGATGATGTATGATGATCCTGATGTTGGCTGCTTAAAAATAGTTTATATAAAATACAGAAATGGGATGAAATGATGTATCCTTGTGGTAGGCTTCTAATAACAAATTGCATGAAAATACCATAAAAGAGCTTTTCTGTTGTCTGTTATGTTAAGATATAGAACAGGCCCATCACTTGAGTTCTGAACCTTTAACTTAATGATTAATAGACTCATGGTTAGTGTTCAGTAACCATATACCAGGTACTATCCCTGGGCTGAAAATGAGTGAAAAGACAGAAAATGTCAGAGGAAAAATTTTGAAAACCTGACTATTGCTAAAGACCACTTAAAAAGTTTACAAAAATGTCTGGCTGCGTGAAATGAAAATATGAATAAATCAGGGCTGTATCAATACTTCTGCATTGTGCTGTATGTGTCTGTATGCATGTGATTTTGCTGGTATATACTATATTGTAAGTATTTGCTCACCAATCCAAATTATGGAAATCAGGTGTTCCAGTCACTTCCATGTCCACAGGTGTATAAAATTAAGCTTTTAGGCGTGTGCAGACTGTTTTTACAAACATCTGTGAAGGAATGGGTCGCTCTCAGGAGCTCAGTGAATTCCAGTGCGGAACTGTGATTGGATGCCACCTGTGCAACAAATCCAGTCATGAAATTTCCTCACTCCTAAATATTCCATAGTCAATTGTCAGCTGTATTATAAGAAAATGGAAGTGCTTAGGAACGACAGCAACCTAGCCATGAAGTGGTAGGCCATGTAAACTGACGGAGCAGGGTCAGCGGATGCTGAAGCGCATAGTGCAAAGAGGTCGCCAACTTTCTGCAGAGTCAATCACTATAGACCTCCAAACTTCATGTGGCCTTCAGATCAGCTCAAGAACAGTGCACAGAGAGCTTGATGGAATGGGTTTCCATGGTCGAGCAGCTGCATCCAAGCCACCTGGAAATCTGATGGAGGAGTCTGGGTTTGGCGGTTGCCAGGAAAACGGTATTTGTCTGACTGCATTGTGCCAAGTGTAAAGTTTGGTGGAGGGGGGATTATGGTGTGGGGTTGGTTTTCAGGAGCTGGGCTTGGCCCCTTAGTTCCAGTGAAAGGAACTCTGAATGCTTCAGCATACCAAGACAATTTGGACAATTCCATGCTCCCAACTTTGTGGGAACAGTTTGGAGCTGGCCCCTTCCTCTTCCAACATGACTGTGCACCAGTGCACAAAGCAGGTCCATAAAGACATGGATGGCAGAGTCTTGTGTGGATGAACTGGACTGGCCTGCACAGAGTCCTGACCTCAACCCGATATAACACCTTTGGGATGAATTAGAGCAGAGACTGAGAGCCAGGCCTTCTCGTCCAAAATCAGTGTGTGACCTCACAAATGCGCTTCTGAAAGAATGGTAAAAAAAATTCCCACAAACACACTCCTAAACCTTCCCAGAAGAGTCGAAGCTGTTCTAGCTGCAAAGGGGTGGACCAACGTCCTATTGAACTCTATGGATTATAAATGGGATGTCACTCATCTATGAGTCAAGGCAGGTGAGCAAATACTTTTGGCAATATAGTGTAGATCTCAACGTACAATTCACATGTTCATATACACTTTACCATTCCACTTTAACATGAATGTGTCCAAACCTTTGACTGGTACTGTTTGCATTTATGTGTGTCCATCCATAACAAGCTCCTTTGACTTTGAGAATCTGTTCAAAATTACACCTTTGCTGCAGTTTGACGTTATGCTAAGTGGTAAATGTTGGTATGCTAGCACACTAGCATGCTAATGTAAAATGGTCAGTATCTACCTCAACATCGGGAGGTTAGCATTGCTGTTGGCGTGCATGTTATAATATTGATTACTTGCCATGTTTGTAGGTAAATTATAATACCATAGAAACTTAATTGTTGTGATTACTCACAGTGTCAGATTATGTTATTGTGTTTATAGACATATAAATCGTCATTATTTTGCATCTTTCTGCAGTGAAACACAAAGTAGACACCCCAATGTTCTAATGCATAATCTGTTTCCATTCATGAGTATATAGAGGCTGAAGTGACGTGTAGATGTAGGATGAAAATGTGTTTATTGACAAAAGCAAACCTGTTGAGTGCCAACTGCTGAGAATAAAACTGAGACCCAGAGAGAAACTGTGTTGCACATAATTTATCCTGACAGAAACAGAGGTCGTGTTAAATAAATAAATCTGTTCTCATCCACCTGCTGGAGAAGACCTGAGTCCAAGCATTACATGTGTTGATTCTAAGCCATTCATTTTAGCTGCATCGTCACAATTGACAAGTTTTTGCTATTTAAACATCAGCCTCCGCAGATGCCCTTTATTTGTTTATTTTAAGTTTAGCATTTTTTCTTAGACAGTGCAGCCTTCAGCTCTGCTTGAGATGAAGTTGCAAGCCTTCATCTACATTTTACTCAAAATGTAAAATGTAAACTTTTGGACTGCATTCAGAAAGCACGGCTGACACTGCTTTGAAAAAGATCTTTATATAAAGCGTACTATGTACTTTAATCAGGGTTCACGATTAACTATAATAATGTTTCTGCCTCTTTTCTACAGTTAAAAAAATGAAATATCTTATGATACATATTTTTCTTGCTTGCTGCAGATGTGTTTGTACTTATAGTGAGAAATAACAGCTGTGCTGAAACTGCAGACCCACAATCCTCAATAAATGAATAAAAAACACACACAGGTCTGTAGAGGGTTGTGCTTACCAAATGGGCTGTGTCTCATAGAAGGTAGCAGTTTTTTTAAACAAAAACAATGATATCATGACTTTCTGGTCCTTATATGTTATGAATGTTATTGGATTTTTCTGTTCCCTAGTAATTTTTTCTCTTTCATTACAATTTTTAACATAACTTTTTGTTGCCTTTTTTTTACTTCTCTTCCTCATCTTCAGGTGTGGAGGGCATCGCCCAGGCTTACTCCGCGTGCCTTCCTCACATTCGTTTCTATGGCCCGACCAACTTTGCTCCAATCATCAGCCACGTAGCACGCTTCGCCGCTCAGGCCCTTCAACAGGACAAAGCAGCGGTGGGTGATGACTTTTTAGCCGCTTTTTAGACCTTTCAGTGAAACTGTTGCGACTGCAGATAAAAAATATTTGCAAATATGCAGGTTTTGTTTTCAGGCCCTACAACGCATCACATAGCATGTCTAATAGCTGTTAAACACATGTTTTTGTAGCTGTTTTTAATCTAAAATAGGAAATTGAATGGGGGGGGTATCAATTTGATTTTTTTTTGTAATGAGTTTTATTTTAATGAAATGTTGCTTGTATAATGGTATTTGTACTGTTGTAATTCAACTATATTTATTTGCTTCCCTGCCCTGGGACCACAGATTGTTTTTTGAGGATTGTTCCACAAAAATAAAAACAAACAAAAACATGTAAAAGGCAGAATAAGTTGCAGGACTAGTCTATATTGACAGAAGCAGCTGCTCTTTTGTTGGTACACCTGTCCACCAACAGAGTACAGGTGTGCTCTAAACACTCATTACTTCTGCCAAGGAGGTTATGTTTTTGCTAGTGTTGTCTGTTTGTCTGTCCGTCAGCAACTTTACAGAAAAAGTTCTTGACAGATTGACATGAAATTTTCACCAGCTGTGTGCCTTAGCCCAAGGACGAACCCATTGCATTTTGGTGGTGATCCGGATCACCTTCTGGATCCAGGAATTTTTTGAAGGATTCTTTATCATTGTGAGATCGGACAGATTTTGGAATTTTTGCATATAACTCCATACAAATGGCCTGAGTGCTTGGTAAAAAAAAATTGCAAGAAGGGATCTAAATGAGTTCAATGAACCGTGAACTTTCCAGTTTAAACTTTATAAACAGAAACAAAATTTAATACACCTGCGGGTAAACCTCACCAGCTGTAATAAAAGCTGGAGCAAATGCATGTCAGAGGAGTTTGTGACTGTAGCGGCTAATGGTACAAACAAGCATGTGCATCTGTTTGCTCGGGCTGGTGGCATGTGGATCACAGTGCCACGGAGGAGGGTGCCAGACTGGAGTGACAACTTCTGTCCTGTGTTACACCGCGTTGCAGCTGAGATACTGACCAGGCTTTTCACACGTTTTTGGTCTTTACAGCATGAAGCATCCTCCTTCTCATGTTGTCCTTTAATGCCAGTGGCCTGGCTCAAGGGATGGCTAGGTCCAGGTCACATGACCACAGGCTTTGTTCCAGACTAAAATGTCTCCACAGCAGTTGCAGAGATTCTAACGCAATCCCAGACAGACATGCTTTTATATCATCAAGTGATGATGGACGACCTACTGATCCACAATCACCTGACAACAGGTTTTGAGGTTTACTACTTTCCTTGCTAGGCATTTTTCAGCAACATACAACCAAAGTAGAAAATTCATAGCTAACACTATATACATATACGTACATATATACATATATACAGTATATACATATAAATCAGGATTTCTGGTTTCAGAGAACAGTTAATGTGAGGAACTTTTAAACCTTAAAAATGTTTTGACAAAAAGTGTACTAAAATCCCTTGGGTGACTTGCAGAAAGCCAGCTTGAGTCAGGACATTGTTGTTGCAGAGGGTGTCGTGTGGTCTCGTGATCCTCTGCACTTTGTTGTCAGAGGCTAAATTCTCCAGATTGGGTCAGAATAAACAGGCCTGGGGTGTAGATCCAAACAAACATGATTAATTAAACAATCTGTTGGAGGACAAGCTTGTTGCTGTCATTGACACCACCATGTAATTATACACATTAACTGCCTCCACCTGATATTACAGAGTTCAGAGGTCATGATGGTTCTATATATTCTGTATTACCAGCCTGATGACGCAACACTCACAGAAACTTTGAATTTGCAGACTTCAACCAAATGGTACATGTCCCCCTCTGACTTATATCCAGTGGCATGTCTCCTGCATACGTCTGCAGAGAGTGCAGTAGCTGGGTATCATTATGCTCCCACAGTGCTTTTTGTCCCTAATTGTACCCTGTCACCGTGTGGGGAAAAAATACACACAAAGGATTGTACTCATCTGTGTGATGTGTGCCAGAATCCTTTTGTTTTTGTAAGGAAATGATTGCAGACCCTTTACTTGTTTTATATTACAGCAAGTTCAAACATCCGAATGAGTAACACACAATGCAATGTGACAGCTGCAGTGCAAGTGTATGCAGACCACATGCTGAGGCAGTGGTTGAACTGGTGTGTGTGGAGAAAGTGGGCGGGCAGGTTTTAGGCTGCACAAATCTGCTGCTGCTCTGCCTTGGCATTTCTTTTTCAAAGATAATGAGAGAACCAGCGTCTGCAGACTCCGTGGGCACGTACGAAAACACACGCACACACCCAGGCTGCAGGCCAGTGCTGTGCCGTGCGTGTCCCAGTGTGCAAGCGACCCTGTCTGCTTGTGTGATAATGATTCTCTAATGAGCGCTGCTGCTAGCACATTAAAGAGACAGGCTTCAGAGCCCTCCCTGTGTTGTGTGTGTGTGTGCGTCTGTTTGTGTGTTTCATGGAAGTGAGATTTTCTTCCTAGTCCAGACAGCGTGTGACTTCACCTTGTCTGTTCTTATCACAGAACAACCATTTGCATTTTTCTTTGTGGAGCTGATGCCTGTTTGTGTTTGTGTCAAAGGAAGAAAAAACAGAATGCAGCCCAGATCACAAGTATTCTGTGCATTGCCTGTAAAAAAGGCACGAAGTGTCAACTTTAATTTTCATAGGTTGACATCATTACAGGAGGAAGTGTGCGGAAACACAGTGACTGAAGTCAGGAATTACCTCAGGCCTGCATTATGAAGCATATGCAACATAACTACCACATGTTTGTTTTCTTTTTTTCATTAACCCTCTGTCCGAGCCTGCGCCTCCACTAAAAGCAACGACATGTCATGCTGCAAATCATAACAGTGATAACTGGTGGGCTTGGTTAGACATACTGCTTGTCTGAACCAAAACTGCATTAAAGGTGTAATAACAGCTGGTTTGCAGTCATTTTGTTTCTGTATGCTTTAAAAGCAACAGCTCTTGTTATCGGTTACAAGCAGAACCAGTGCTGTTTTGATGTCTGAGTTTCAGCTTGACTTTTCCTTCAAGGTTTTTTTTTTCTGTTGAGGCCTGGCTTTGGTTAAGTTTTATGTTTTCTTGGATGCTTTTCTTAAAACTCCCATGTCTGAACAGCGCTATATGTAACAGATTCAAAAGTCAACAACTTAAATTAATATATAATTAAAAACGGTGTTTCTATTTGTATCTAATCACTTTACTAAAATTACTTCTGTGTGCTTATTTTCTATATGAGCCATTTGTAGCTTGCTGTTCAGTTCAGTTTCAGTTTATTTTACGAATCAGTTTGAAATACAAATACAGAAGCATACAATCAAGTACATTTGTAAGAATGGGACTCCCCAGAGGCCATCTATAACTTATGAACAGGGGCCCAGTTGCTGCCATAAGTCACAAGACAATTCCTAGTTTACTCCCATACCATCCCCATACCACCCAACCTACATACTGCTACTTCTTCAGACTCCCCAGATACAAAGATACTCATGCAGACAGACACATCAGATATTATGTGACATACAGTACTGTATATACATGCACATCTGAGAGAAATTAATCATTTTAGGTCCTCAGCTGTAGTTAGTATTTGGAGTATAAAGTATTGAACAACATTAGGCATAATTTAATAATTTTTGTTTAAGCCTCTTCTGAAAGTTCCAGAAGTTTAAAAAAAAAAAAAAACTTTTTCTTTCCCTCACTTCCCTGCCTCCAGTATCCACTACCGTAAAGGATAAACTAATATTTTGGCAACTGAAGGAATTAAATTAATGAAGAATAAGTGAATAAAATTAAATATGTTATATTTTCCAAATCTGCAGCACCCTCCTCCACTCACAGTCTTTCCTCTTTTTTTGCCTCCTTTTAAAAAAAAAAAAAAAAAAAAAAACAGTTTCAGTTCATTACTGCAACTCTTTCAGTGAGCAAGAGAGGATAAAATTGAGCTGGTGAAGCTTTCAGCTGTTGTAGAGCCAGATTTTCCATCCAGCAGGTGATATAAACCAGAAACGGTGCTAATGGAAGAAGCCAGAAACACAAATCCATTTCTGCTGCATGAATAAATATGCAACTTTTAACATGTTAGCACTATTTGGAGAGTGGGCGAGAAGCACTGTCTGGCCCATTGCACAAGCGGTAAATTTAGTTTTTGGCATATTCCACACCTCATACCACACTTGTTGCTGTGAAGCACTTTTGGCTCTTGTGCAATATGTTCAAAGTTAAGGTCTTGGAATAACTGATGAAATGTATATGTGTATTTTTGTTCAGTAATAGCTAAATGTAATATTAAAATAGTTTTCTTTCTCCTGCACGTTTGCTTTGTAGGTGTATTTTTTTGACAGGACATGGACCTTCAAAACAGCCTAATATCTTTTATGTTTGTTAGTAAGAAAAGTGATGACACAAGTGCACAAAACATCTTCAGTTTTGACTAAAAAACATTCTGCCTTTTTTTTCCAAGTGCTTTTATACAGTACAAGAAAATTTAACTGAAAGTGGCTTTTTTGCTCCATTTACATCTACAGCAGTACTTCACACTCCTCATCATAACAGATGGTGTCATCAGCGATATGGATGAAACGCGCCACGCCATCGTGCAGGCATCTAAGTTACCCATGTCCATCATCATCATCGGCGTTGGCAATGCAGACTTTGCTGCCATGGAGTTCCTCGATGGAGACGCCAGTGTTCTGAGGTCCAACACCGGAGAGGAAGCTGTCCGGGACATTGTGCAGTTCGTCCCTTTCAGGGATTTCCGTAATGTGAGTATTTGTTCACTGACATTTTAATATAATCAGCTTCACCTTGAGAGAGAATCCGTCCTGTTGTTTGTGGGTTAGTTACAGGTGTGATGAAGCATCCAAGGTAGTGGGCTGAAGGACCAGGAAAAGGCTGGATGAGAGAAATCAGCTCAGACAAACAAAAGCACAGATATAAAAATATAACATTTTTTCTTAAAGGAGCTGTATCATGCTTTTCAAACGTTCCAAAAGTCAAATACAGGCATTTATAAGCTAAATATGTTCCCATCGCAACTATAGAAACTAATTTGGTGTTAAATATTAGTTTATCTATGCTTCTAATTTCCAACACGGAAGTAAGATGGCTGACTGTACTGATCGGTGGAGCTCTCGACCAATTGCAACATGTTTTACACCCATTTCATGACGTCGCCCTGGAAGAGACACTGATTCTGAAGGGTCACAGAATTGTTTGTGGCACCGGCAGCTCACATGGTCTTTATTTGTAAACATTGATGGATAATCGGACTCCAATCGACGGGATAAAAACGGAGCAGCCTGTTATGGAGCTGTATGCTCTCAGCCCAGAGTCTGACATGGAGTTTGAAGTACACGCAGTACCACAGAAGTGCCACAGAGACCCCTGACAAGTAAGTAAATTAGCGAACAAATCATAGGCTAACAGTTAGCATTGAGAGATGTGTTTCACTCATCGGTGCTGTTGTCTGTCCATGCGCGTTTTTATAGTACAGTAGGAACTGCGTCAGGTTTCAGAGGTAATCCCCGAGAAAAAAACACTTTACTGCCCGAGATTCATGAAGTTGTCAGGAGTGAAGTTCACACACAAAGTTGAGTTGTTTTTTCTGCTCCTCAAGTTATAATCCGACCACTTCTGGCAAGTCGATTCGTCCAGTACAACAAATAAACTCCCACGCTGAACGCAACCACATTTTTCCCAACTTGCCGTCCTCTACCGCTTAAAAAAAAAAAAATCTCCTGAACTCTGGAGCAAACGTCTGTTAGCTGATGGCTGCTTGTCTCTGAGGAAATCTTCCTGCAGGCTGTTAGTTTCTTCCTCAGAGAGTGTGTATAGGTTAGGATTCTCTTTGAGTTTCTGTTCAACAAAGAGGGCGTCTTGCTACGATGCTGCGCATGCGTGTTTGTCGCTTCATGATTGGTGCCACCTCGTTGCGTATACCGGTGTCAGTCAGGTATGTTTGATTATTCATATATATTACTCAAATAAGCACAAATGAATAAAAAACTACTTAAATTAAGTTTTTTATAAGTAAATAACACAGTAACATGCTGAAAAGCTCTTAAAAGTCCATTTTTCATGATAGGGCTCATTTAATTCCATCACTTTTAAAACAAAGGTGGACAAACAAAAGTGATTCAAGTAGAGAATGAGATTTACAGCACAGCTTATTAAAAATTTGCTTTCTTATATTATTACTTAAAGGGACTTGAGGCAAGATTAAAAAAACAAAACTCGCGACTGCCGCTTCAGGTAACTGCAGCCACGAGCCAAGCCGACACGGGAGCGTGCACAAACTGAAGCTATAATGTTGTTTACTACGCTTTTTCTTCGTAGTTACACTTTTTAGTGTCTTTCAGTTGATCTGGATCGTTTGCTGACGGCAGAAGAATCCATAACTATCGCTTACAGTGTTTGAATTTACCGCGACCGTCTTCTTCCTGTATCAAAACTGCGGATGTAGCATCATTTGACGTCACGTCCGCAGGGCACTGCAGGAAATTCGGACACCGAATTGCAGCGCATTTTGCAGCACACAGCCTGTTCAAGGCAACGGAGAGAAACGTGGGTGGAAATGTTATTTTTGGTATTTAGCGCTTCATCACCCATTAGTATGAAAAAAAGGGACATTCATGTTTGTTTGTTTTTTTTAATTCCTGCCTCTAGTCCCTTTAAGAATAGAAATTTTCTAATAAAATGTTTCAGGGTTCCCAGGGGTCTTAAAAAGTCTTAAAAGTCTAAAATTTACAAATCTGCATATAATACCTTAAAAAGTCCTTTAATTTGACAGTTGTGGTCTTAAACTTCACATGGTTGGTCTTAAATTATCTTATGCTCCAACAGATTTTATATTAGCCATTCAGGAAGAGATCTAGACGGCCATGCTGTCCCTCCTTCAGTTGACCGTAGAGCAGCATCTTTGGTATGCAGCTATCAGGCATACGGACAACATGACCGGCCCATTGGAGCTGGGCCTTGATGATCAGGCTTTCCTCACTGGGGAGTTCACACCTCTGCAGGACCTCAAGGTTTGAGGCCCTGTCCTACCACTTGATATTACATATTGAGTGCAGACACCTCTGGTGAAACCATTCAAGCTGCTGAATGTGACGTTGGTAGGTTGTTCAAGTTTCACAACTGTAGAGAAGGAAACTCAGGACTACTGCTCTGTAGACTGCAGTTTTGATGTGCAGTTTTATGCCATGGTTTTGCCAAAACCTCTTCGTCAGTCTTCCAAAGGATGAGCTGGCTTTTGAGATGCGCAGTGAGATTTTGTTGTCCAGAGATCTGTTGCTAGATAGGGTGCTGCCTAGATAGCAAAACTTCTCCACAGTCTTGAGGTCTGTATTGTCAATGGTCACTGGTGGTGGTGGGGGCACAACAGGGTTCTGAGTTGAAGGTGGTAGTTGGAACAGGCTTATGATCAGACCAAAGCGCCTACAGGATGTGGAGAAGCAGTTCACAATGTGCTGGATGTCATCTGGGTTAGTAGCTGTCAGTGCGCAGTCATTGGCAAAGACGAATTACCTCAGAAGAGCCTCAAACGCTTGCCTCAAACTTCAACTTTGACAGACAATGAAAATTTTGTAGTAGTCAGTCATCAGTCAGTCATTTTCTGTACCGCTTAACCAGTTCAGGGTCGTGGGGGTTGCTGGAGCCTATCCCAGCTATTATCAGGCGAGAGGCGGGGTACACCCTGGACAGGTCGCCAGTCTGTCGCAGGGCCAACACAGAGAGACAGACAACCATTCACGCTCACATTCATTCCTAGGGGCACAACAGAGTGATCAATTAACCTAACATGCATGTCTTTGGATGGTGGGAGGAAGCCGGAGTACCCGGAGAGAACCCACGCATACACGGGGAGAACATGCAAACTCCACACAGGAAGGCCACAGTTGGAATTGTTCGAACCCCCTCCCCAGCCGGGAATTGAACCAGTGACCTTCTTACTGTGAGGCTGCGGTACTAACCACCACGCCACCGTGCAGCAATTTTGTAGTAGTTAACTTAAAAATCACCTTTTTTTTAGAACTATTTGCTTAAAATGAATTCACTTTTAAAAAATATATTTTTAATTTTAAAAAATAAAAATGAAAAAAAAAAAATGCTAATTTAGTTTAAAAATAAAAATTATTTTGAAAATAGAAATTTTTTTAAAAATCAAAATGTAATTACAAAAAAATCAAAATTAAAAACAATACACTCAAGAAAATAAAATAGAAATTTACTTTAAAACTTTAAAATTTACTTTAAAAATTTTATTTTTAAGAAATATAAACTTAGAATTAGAATTTTTTTTAAAAATTACATAATTTTATTTTCAAACCAAAAGTGGACACATTTCAAATTAAGCACAGAATAATATTTAAGCTACACTTTGCCATCAGGCATGCAGTAGCAGTTTTAGGTCCAGGTGAACCGGGCAGCCGTTTTTTTAGCGGCGGCACGAGCACTCGGAAAAAAAACAAAACAGCGCAACTACTGAGTTTTATATTATCTGTCATGCCGCTCTGTCAGGAATCAGCAAATTGGCGCCCCCTGCAGGTGCAGGCGCCCCGCTGAGAATATCATGTAGAGCCCTGCTATGGACCCTGCGGGTCCTGCATGGAAATCTGCAGGCAGCTTCAGACAAAACATGATTTTGTCAAATGATGGTGAGTTAAACTATGGTTCGAATCTGAACCATTGTATTGTACAGTCATACCTGCTACTGTGGGGAAGGTTCTTGGAGACCGTTCGTCTCTTTTAAGGTCTTTATTTGAACTCTGGCGGCGTGTGCAGACACAGTGGCCCAGCACGCCTCATGTTTCTTTTTTCTTCTTCTATTCTAGCCTACAACAGAACTGTGTCAGCCATAACTCGCACTCGGCACTCCTCAAAAGCAGCATTCTTCTTTCTTTTACCTCGCACCTGTGCGCCCCATTTTACCTCCCACACCCAGAGAACAACCAGCCCTTAAACATCACAATGCTGGAGACATGAGAGTATTAATGCACATCAAGCCAGACGATGTTTTCAAAAAGTTGTCTCAGGGTTTCAGTTGTTAATTTAATGTGACCTTGGCTATTTAAATAGATCTATAGCCTACTTTCAAAATTGAGATTTTTTTGTTGAATATAAGCTACGTATTATTTAGGCTCATGTCATGTGGGCCGAATAATATAATGGGTCTAATAAAAACGACACATGACACTTAGCCTATTTCATGTGTTGTTTTTTTTTTGTTTGTTTTTTTATCTGAATCAGCTGGATTCATCCACTGTATAAAATTGTTAGTCAGTCACACCTTAACTCTTTAGTGTGTTATTTGTGAGATGCAGGGCTTGTGCTATTTAGAATGTTCATTCTATAACTTGTTTATTCTAAGTATTTTATATTATTGTTTGTTTTATATTATCTGACTGTATACATTTTTGCCACATTTATGTATATAGCTATTTTTTAAAGCTCTGATAACTTATACAGCTTTGTGCAGTATTATGTTAATTGTGTTTTGTTTCCTGTTGTAATTGCAACAGAGGAATGATTGGGCTCTCTTAAGTGTGATTTTCAAATGTTCTGTATAAGGATTTGGGCAATTTAGAAATATCTGTTTTATATCTTTTGTTATCATCAAACATGGCTGGTGTAAAGATTTGTGCAAGTTCTTTTTTTGCGCGTGGAGGAGGGGCGCTCGGAGGGTGTCTTGCCAAGGGAGTAATTCAACTTAGAACCACCACTGCAGGCATGACTATCAATAATTGTAGCTTTTCTCGATAACTTTAATGCAGGTATCAACTTAAACTCCACATTTTTAGCAGTTAATACACAGGCTTAAACAGCAGTGTAATGGATTTTGTTTACAAAAGGCTGTAACAGTGCTAAAACATTTGATATATGAAACAAAAGCAAATTTTGCCTTCAAGCAACACAACTTGCAAACAAGTGCATGAGCTCTTCCAATCATTCATTACACAGCGGAGAAGAAAACAGAATCAGTGCGCCATCGCTTGTCATTGTAGTGTGTTACATAGCATTCATACCAGAGCCATTTATTATCTTTCTGCGTCAGCTTTGAAGAAATTTTCCTTTTTGAAAAGAATTTGATCCAAATTTATTGATTCCATGACAGGTTTTTTTTTTTTTTTCAAACTGTGGCTGAAAACTGAAATACTGTTAATATTACAGAGCATAAATGTAAACCAAAATAAAATCTAAAAGAAAATTATAAAATGGAGAAAATAGAAATAAAATCCATCCATGCTGAAGAATAACACCGATGTGCCTTTAAGACCTGCAGACTGATTGTTAAATCAAGATTTGTCAAACTGATGCTCCAGTGATTTCATATTGACCTAGATAGTTTCTTACAAATAGCAGACTTCTTTTTGGTTACCATAGCTAAAACAATGGAGTTTGGACTGCTTGAATGACATCTGTCAACTGTTTAACTGTTTTGCAAAAGGGTGGAAAAAATGTGTCAATTCAATGAGAAAGGGTTAACACATTTGCAAGAGGTGTCTTCTGCTCTGCTGAGATAGTAATGATGTGGCTCTGAATGGCTGTCAGTTCTTTTCAGTGGGTAAAAGCAATCAAGAAAAATTAATAATGGAAATTGAAATATTAAGCTTTTCTGCTCCCCCCAAATACAAGGTGAACACTGCTCCTGTGACCTCACTGTGAGGTCAGGTCACATTCAGCGTGGCCTATTTTTTAATTGTAACAAAAGTTATCAGTGAACTTCTACTATAGATATACAGCAGATATATACAAAACTTTCATTTAAGATAGATTTCAGATAGATCAAACTTGACTGGGCAGTTTTTTGTCCTTCTTTGACTAAACTGTTTTAGAGCTTCACTCTGACTCCATTTTAGGTTTGTGATATGACTTCACCTAATGACAGGATGTCATGCTGTCTGAGTGTAAATGTAATGACCGCCTGTTGCTTCTCAGACTCTAGTTTGTCACACACAACACACACAGATCTCGCAGGGTTGGCTGTTTGAGGGTAACTGCCTGGTTATCTCGGCCAGCAGAGGCTCTAAGTGTGCACCGATCAGATGAGTGAGTTTGTGTTTATGTTGATGAGCTTCAGTGCATGTGTGCTGCAGGTGTGCACGAAGGTTAATTAGCATGTGCACATTTTCAGGCTGTCCATAGGAGAGCTCATTAGTGCATTGTGGGTTTTTTAATACTTTTCTGTGTGCATGTGTGGGCTGGTGGTGGGCGAACTGACTTCCACTGTAGTGGGAAGAACAGACAGTGTTTACTGGCTCCATTCCAGGTTGTTGGTGGGAGAGCGAGAGACGGCAACAAACTGAACGGAGGGAAAGAGGCAGAAAATCAAGCTGAGACAAAGAGGAAATGCAGAAATTAGAGCGACCTGAAATGAGCTCCTGTGCTGCCAAGATAAATTTAAATATTAATTTTTACAACCAATTCAAAAGATTTTTTTTTTTTTTGTAGTAAAGTTAAAGAAAACAAAAACAAAAAAATACAAATTTTTCAAGTAAAAGATATGCCTGTAAAAGGTGCATTTAAGAAAGAGTTGGTTCCCTTTCCAGGTGCATCACTTTCTGGACTCTCAGAACCTCTGTGCATTCTGGCCAACCAAAGTGGGACTGCAGAAGTACTCATAGTAATAACTGGGTAATGGTAAATGTTATTTGAAATAATCTACCTACCAACCAACCACGATTTCGTGCAGGCAGGGGATTGAATTTCGTAAGATGTCAGGATGTCAACATCAGCTGGATTTTAAATGAATGGTTCCCATGTTTGACCAACCTAAGTTAGTTGACCTTAACTTTATTTCAGCATGTGTTGTCACATCAATCTACCTTCATCTTTCCACTGGTGGGAGATGGTGCTGATTCGAATCAAAAAGGGTGGTGTGAATGTGCCCTTAGACACCTGTCCACAGTCTCAAACAGTCAAACTCAACCTTGGCCAAGACCAAAGAGCTGGCGAAGGACACCAGGAAGAAAACTGTAGACCTGCACCAGGCTGGGAGGAGTGAATCTACAATGGGCAGCAGGTTGGTGTGAATAAACCAACTGTGGGAGCAACTGTTATAAAATGGAAGACATACAAGTCCATTGGTGATCTCTCTCTATCTGGGGCCCCATGCAAGATCTCATCCTGTGGGGTCGAAATGATCATGAGAACGGTGTCAAAGAATTCCAGAACTACACGGAGGGAACTGATGAGGACCTGCAGAAAGCTGGGACCAAAGTAACAAAGGCTACCATCAGTAACACACTACACCGAGAGGGACTCAAATCCTGCAGAGCCTGGCGGGCCCCCTGCTTAAGCCAGGACATGTACACAGGCCCGGCTGAAGTTTGCCATGGATGATCCAGAGGGGGATTGGGAGAATGTCATGTGGTTCGATGAAACCAAAATAGACGTTTTGGTAAAAACTCCACCCATCAGTAAAAACTCAACTCATCATGTTTGGAGGAAGAAGAATGCTGAGTTGCATCCCAAGAACACCATAGCTACTGTGAAGCATGGGGGTGGAAACATCATGCTTTGTGGCTGTTTTTCTGCAAAAGGGACAGGACTACTGATCCATGTTCAGGGAAGAATGAACGGGACCATGTATTATGAGATTTTTAGCCAATACCTTCCATCAGTGAGCGCACTGAAGATGGAACATGGCTGGGTCTTCCAAAATGACAATGATCACTTGGGCAATGAAGGAGTGGCCCCATAAAAAGCATCTCAAGGTCCTGGAGTGGCCTAGCCAGTCTCCAGACATCAACCCCATAGAAAATATGTGGAAGGAGTTGAAAGTCTGCATGGCCTTTTTGACCGCAGAGGAGTCGGAGCTTATTTGGAGCTGGAGCTAGAGCCGGAGCTTAAAACGGTGCTTTCAACGAATTGGGTTGGCTTTAGATACAAGGAGCCAACTCATAGCCACGTCATTGCGCCGATGCGTGCATCAGAAATTTATTCTAAGGTATGTATGTCATGGTATTTGTTAAATAAAGTTTGCTTTGAAAAAAAATATTTAAACGGAGACGGGAGTCCACTGGAAATAAAAGCAGAAGAAGACGACGGCCGCGAGACAACCAAAGCACGTTGTGGTAAACACCACCCCCTCCGCCTGACGTACTTGGTGCTAGGCAAGCTCTCGTTTGGCCCAACAAAAAGGTGGTGCTAGTGTAGCACCAGTTTCTGGCTCCAGGAGCTGGAGCTTTCAGCAATCGAAACTGAAAAATCCGGAGCTTTGTTAGCTCTGGTGCCAAGATAGCTTCAGCACCAGTCCAGTGGAAATGCCCCCTGTGTTGCCCAGCAACAGCCCCAAAACATCACTCCTCTAGAGAAGATCTGCATGGAGGAATGGGCCAGAAGACCAGCTCCAGTGTGTGCAAACCTGGTGAAGACATAGGAAATGTTGGACCTCTGTCATTGCCAACAAAGGTTATGTTACAAAGTATTAAAGGTGTCATAACCTAGTGTTTTACATACAAAATCCTTCTTAAATTATCTTCAAATGAATTTTTAATTCTAGTTGGGTGGGAGGAAAATTTAATGAGCTCATTTTGACCTCTTTTTATCCCCAACTTTTGTTTGTCGTGAGAATACGTACTGTACGAGAATTAGACCTGTCTGTAAGCGCGTTCACGAGCCAAGCGTCAAAGCCAAAACAAAGTTTAATTAGGACAGACCAAGTGAAGGAAATTGTCCCAACAGAGAAAAACGTGATAAAAACGTAACGGTACGGTTGATGGAGAGGATCGGCGGAGTAAAAGGGCAGGACTCTGATGAATATAAGGAGCGGACATCTGATGTGAAGTTAACCAAACAGTGTTAGCTTTTGTAGCTACATTAGCAGCTTGTCACCGTTTGTCTTCCATTGTTTACTGGTCTTTTACACAAAAGATAATAAGCTACACAAGCAGCAACACTTACCGACTGCACATCCTCACTGATAAATATAATCCATTGGTCCCTGGTTGTGCTGTCCCTCCTGTTACAGCACTAAAAACTGCCGAAGCAGCTCAGCACCGCAGATTTTTTTCCTCCTCGTCCTCCTCTCTGACAAAGCTGGTCATTAAACGCTACTCCGCGGCAGGTAATCAGCTGATTTCAGGTGGTGCTAAAGAGGCTAGCTTAGCAGCTAGAAGCTTCTGTAGATCACGTCATTTGGAGAAAAAAACCAAAATCGTGTACTGTAGAGAGTGCACTCTCGTGGCCAATTCTGGTGAGAAGAGAGAGCCTGCACTCGAAGACGAAGCCACTTTCACTCTCCGGACTTTCTGACACATTTTAAGTGAGGTCCTATTCCAATACACGTTTTAACGTGAAAAAGTGGGATTTCCGGGTGATGACTCCTTTTAGTTGAACTTTTGTTATTGACTAAATACTTATTTTCCACCATTATTTGCAAATTAATTCTTTAAAAATCCTACAATGTGATTTCCAGGATTTTTTTTCCCTCATTCTGTCTCTCATAGTTGAAGTGTACCTATGATGAAAATGACAGACCTCTCTCATCTTTCTAAGTGGAAGAACTTGCACAATCAGTGGCTGAATAAATACTTTTTGCCCCACTGTATTTGTAAACTTGCTTGACAATAAAGTCCCCTTCTGATTCTGATTGTGAACCCTCGTAATCCACTGGATTCTCAGTTCCTCACATTATGTTACGAATATTCTTGCAGCCATGAAAAAAACACCCCATGTGAGGTATTAATGGTGAACCATAAAGCAGTTATTCCTTCTTTGTTTGTACCTAACAAGCTGCAAGGCCGGCATTATGCACATAGAAGTGACCTAAGAAAAGCCTTTAACATGTTGCTTCATGTTTTTTTCTTCCTCTCAGGCACCGAAGGAGACTCTGGCCAAGTCAGTGTTAGCCGAGCTGCCCCAGCAGGTCACCCAGTACTTTAAGCAGCGGAATCTACCGCCCATTAACCCAGCACCAGAGTGAGACCCCTGACAGAAAAGGAGCCCACATGCTGTACAATAGCTTGACAAAACCTTCTTCTTGTTAATGGCAAACAATGAAAGTGTGTGTCAGCTGTGACCAAAAAATGAGTTGTGGACAAAAAAAAAAAAAAAGAAAAAAAATGTAAACATTTTTGCCATTATAATTGTAAAGTTTTACTGGTTTTCCAGTGTGAATCCTTCAGAAGTGATTTCCAGCAAACAGATATGTGATGTTGTGGAATGAGCCTTCAGATAACATGCAGGTAAAGCAACGGCCTTTTTTTTTCCCAGAAGGATAAAAAAATACCTTGAATTATCAGGATCTTTTCCTTTTTCTTTCTGCATGTGTCTGTCCTGTGATCCTTTGTGTGAAGTCCTTTCTAAGCTGAACAATATCAGTGGTTGAATCCTCTCCATTTGTTGTGCAGATCCTTTCTGAGAGGCAGACATGATGAATGCTGTTTCCTTCTGTGCTCACATGTTGGAAGACTCTCCGAGTCTGTACAGAGCACCATTTCTTCACCCGTCACCAGGGGAAGGTTTTATTTAGAAGTTTTGATGATCTAATGGGGCGGGTTCAATGCCCGGGAAGGATGGAGTCGGAGAAGAATGAGGCCACAGTGGCAGCTGTAGCACTAACACAGGATGGATGTGGGATAACGTTTGATCTCCTACAGTTTATCAACATGGAGCCATGTTGCTAGCTTTTGTAAAATCCTTGTATTTCTTATGACTTGATTTGATCCTGCATGTTGTCATGAACTTGCTGTTTACAAATTAATGCTAATGATCACAAATGCATGTTTTTTAAATTCTAAAATTAGTTATTGGATGTAAATAATGAGATAATGTTGGAAGTAAAATAAACGTGTTAAAGAAAGATCCTGCTGTGGCAGGGAGAGCAGAGAATTTTCAGATATGCATATATCGAATGTATATTTCTATGATGCCGTTTCTGTAATTATAAACCAATGTTTCTGCCATGTTTAATGTCATTTTTATGAAGTGATAAATTGTGTAATTAAACTACAATGTGTATTGATGTGCATCTTTGTACCAAATGTGTCTATTGGTTTTCTAAAGGTGTATTTATGTCCACACTCAGGTTAATAAATTGAAGAAAAGTTTTCCAGTCTGTTTTTCTCTGTGGACATCAGAAAGATGCAAAATATTACAAACATCCAAAGGCCTAAGTGGCAAGCAAAATAATCACAAAACAATGCAACATGACCAAAATGAGATGTATTATTAACACAAAGGCTGTGTCTCGAACCGTGCACTTGAGCACTTCAAACACTCTCTTTGAGTGTGTGGTGCGTTCATGGTGTCATTTAAGCGAAAATTCAGTGCACTTAAAGTACCAGGATGTTGCCCTAATAATGGCCAAAAACGAAGCACACTACTCGCACTACACGGACGCCATCTTGCTGATGCAGTGGAAGAGGCGGGACTTTCGAACTGCTTTCAGAGCTGAATAATGGCGGTGAACGAAGCGGTGGCGACCCCCGCTGCATCGGAGGCGGTATTGCACCGATTTAAGTTACATTTATGAAATTATTCAGACATACAGTAGTTAGTAATGTATATTGTGGCATGCTACCAAGCTGTTCACTCCCTGATGACAGTTATGATCTGGTCATGTGTTTGAGGCCCCGGTTATACCGGCTCAGTAAAGTATGCTCACGTTAGCGGGCAATGCTAGTCCTTCACTTCCTGCTGTGCAGTGCTCTGTTTGGGCCAGCATTTAGCAACAATAGTGTGCACTACACACAAAGTACACAGTGCGCACTACGCACTGAATTCCAGTGCACTCGGGCAAATGTGAGGTTTGAGGCACGGCTAAAGATTGTGCTAAATGACTATAAAAGGAAGAAAATGACTCAAAAATAGATTCAGAACCACTACAGAGATGCAAAATAACTAAAATGACTTGGAAATGTCAATAATGAGACGCTAAATTTGTAACTAATATGGCAAATAACAACTTTTGGAAAGAAAAGTAGCACAAATGGAAACATTTTTTTTTTTAAAAAGATAACTATCGCAAAACAACTACAATCTGATGCAAAAGTTGGATTTAGAAGCAAAATGATCAAAACGAGATGCTAAATTTTTTATGAGATTATACAGCACACTCAACAACCATTTTCAGGCACCTGGATTTTCCAGTTCTGCCAAGATCACAACAACTACAAAATCTTTTCAATTTGATAAATTGCCACAAGTACAGTATGTACAGGAAAACTCAAATAAAGCATAACCACATTTAAATAAATGACTCAAGATAAAAATAAAAAAAACATAATAAACCTCCACCACACTCACATTAAAAAAAATCTTTGTAGATGAAAAATAAGTCGCACAGAAAGTGAGGTGTGGGTTGGGAAACACACGACTGTTTTTAATGCCACATAACCACCTCTGTTTCCATTTGCTTTGCCTGGACTGAAGAGATAATGAATTACATCCTGCTTCTACCTGTTAGACTGAGCAGAGGGAATTTTTTTCACACAAACCGTGGCTCTTGACAAACATAGAAAATAGAGAAAAACATGTTAGAACGTTGTCTGCCCTGCTGCTTTTGGTTCAAACAGCCCTAAGCTGACTGCAAAGACGGCTCCTGTTGACTGATGCTCATCTTTGTCCAGTACACCTCAAAACTAGCTACATTATTTGTTGTCATAGCAACTCCCTTCACAGCTTCACTGGTGATGCCAATCTTCGTCTCTCAGTTACACCCAGAAACCCATGGCTGCTGTATCGATAACAGTGAGCTGACCTGAGACAAACCCACTTACTCAGCATGAACAAAAGATAAAATCATCTCCCATCACACTGTGCATACAAAAGCTTTGAGGCATCCTCATACCAGTAGCAGCACACTGACAGAAACGGTTTATACACTCATTGATTTACAAACGCTGAGCTGATCGGGTTGTTTGATCGCACTGCCTTGGAGACTTTGTATTTTCATATTTCCACACCTTGACTGCCAAACTGTTTTTCTATCTTAATCAGTGAACTGAGCTCAGCTCCAGATTCACATCCCTCCTGCCAAGGTCTAAATGAGGAATGAATGCATATCCTACAATCCAATTATCTGAATTAGTTTTATTTTACTCCAATTCTGCACATTCATTTCATGGAATATGTTGGTCTGGCTCTGAGCTAGTCATGCAGCACCACAAAAAGCACTTTGTACAGCCAAAGTACAGCTTACTGCAAGTCAGAAATCTTCCAACGGAATGTTATCCTCAAAGGTCTGAGGTCAAACAGTTATTCCTCATGACTGCTTATAGGATACGGGGATTAAAAACAGAAGCAGCAGGCTTCTGACCAAGCATCACTAAGAACCAAGGTGGGTGTAAAAACCAGTGGGCTATGTTACAGAGATTTACTTTTTACAGTCGTCCTCAAAATTGTTCATAAACTCCAGTTAAAGAAAAGGCTAAACTCACTGTAGTAATTCAAATAACAGGAAACTAAAGAAACTAATAACAATAAAAAATTTATCACTGTATAATTTACTAAAATAAAATGTTGCTTTTGAATTGCTGTTAAAAATAATAATTTAAAAAGCCAAACAAACAAACAAAACTGTCCCAGACACATTCGAGGACCTTTCCCATGAACAGTGGACCAAAATACTTGTCAACACTGTAGAATTTTGATTGATCATTAGAGAAAACACCTGATTGCAATGATTGCATCAAAGTGTTGGTCAACAAAATTTTAGCTTCCCATCATGCTTATTTGCTTGTTTTATTTTTTGTTTGTTTGTTTTTAATAGTTCTGTTGAACCACGATTAAAATTCAATGTCCTGATTTTCATAGCATTTTTATTTATTATTATTATTTTTGTCAATTTTAACTTTATTAACTGGCAGCTGAAGTCTTTACTTTTTTACAGTTTTTCTCCATTGGTTTAGCTCATTTCTCAAATCAGAAATTACATTCTCAAAACTCTAAGATCATTTGGCTGAACAGTCTTACAGTTCTCACAACACCACAGCTCACTTGCAAAAGCTCATATCTCTCCCAAAACAGTTCATTCATCCTTCAGAACTAAATTTCTTTCCCATACAAATAGTCAGAGCCACCAAAATGGGCAGATCCTTCTCAATCACTTTGTCTCATTTCTCTAAACAGGCCGTACATTCTCACCATTCTTGGTGATTTTGCCAAAATAACCAGGATTTTTCAGCACACCACGGCTCATATCTGTCCCAAAATAGTTCATCAATGTGTCAAAAATCAAGTTTATCTTGCATAGAAATAGTCAGAGCACCCAAAATGCATCATCCCAGTAGCATTGTGTAAGCACTGCAAGCTAAAATGTTTAGGTATTTCGTCACTATGGCAGAGGACCAGGGAAATATCCCTCATATCCACTTCTGTTTTAGCTCAGTCCTTCATTAACAATGGTTATTATGCTAAGTTTTTTTTTCTTTTTGTCTAGCTCACAGAATGCATATGTTAAAAAAGAAAAGAAGAAGAGGATTTTACAGCAAGATCTTCCAATGTTTGACATCACATATTGCACTCATACTGCCAAGGAAATTATAACCATTTTTATTCACACACAAAATAATTTCCATACATCACAGTCTACTACAAAAAAGTGTACAGCATAATATAGCTACTGTAATATAAACACAAACAAAAAAGGAAATCTACAGTACAGTATTTGCAGCCTATAGTGCTGTAAAGAAGGCTGGAGTTTCACACATTTCTTTACTGGTCGCTGTCCTCACCTCCCTCTCACCATCCTCAGCCTCCCTCTCATCCACACACTGCTGTCTGTCTGGCCACAGATTTCTGATCTACATCACAGCGTATGTCCTCCCTTGCATTGCAACGAAGGAAGACACTGCGTGCATGCAGTAACCATCCCCTACAATGATCCGCTGTAATGACCTCACATGCAGCGACTATTGCTTGGAGCATGGACCTCTGATTTTGAGCCAGATGCTCGTACACTCTCCACCTCCAAGCAGAGAAAAACTCCTCGACGATGGGAGGAAAGGACAGTAAGAGGACTCTTCTCCTTTCTCTTCCTAGAGCAGGCAGTTGCCCTGGTTCATTTACTGGGTCAGGTGCCTCCATGTTTAGGAATTGTAATACTTTTGTTCAAGCTCTCTCTCTCTCTCTCTCTCTCTCGCACTATATATACGTATATATATATATAGGTAATTAAACATGTTGCTTGATTGGTCATCTGATATGTGTGAAACTCCTCCTTCATTAATCACATTCTAATTTTACTGTCAATGATGTAATCAATTTCGTAAATGTTCCAACAGATTCATACATGTTTTATTTTATTTTTATTTTTTTTACAGTTTTTTTTTTTCAATTGCTTAAACACAAAAAGCAAAAATTAGGCACAATTTTCACAACCTTTACTTCTGTCCCCAATTGCTTGACCCAATTTGTTACTACTTTAGATTTCCTTATAATTTAAGAACTCTGACTTTCCTACTTTGATGTCAATTTCACATCACCCTGTTGTCAAAACGCAACACACAATTTTTCTGGTTTGCACACACTTCTCACATACAATCTCAAAGCATCAATCCCCAACACACAAATATTCAAATCTCTAAACTTTCAGGTCTGGCGAGCAATCAAGCCATGGAGGATGCTTGTGGAGCTGTGGGCTTTGAGGCCTGTCAGGGCTTCATGCGGTGCTTTAGGCGGTTCTTCCAGCGCTGTTTGTACCAGGAGGACATCGCCTGCAATGTTGATGAGGCCCTCTGGCCATACAAAAACCGGAGGCATGATTTTTATGTATATATATATATGTATGATTTTGGGATTTTATTTTCAATACATTTTATTTATTAAAAATAAAATGTTTTTTGTGTGATGTTTTATGTTATATATAATGTCTATGTTCCTGCTCTGTTATACTGTTTAAATCGGATAAACTCCAAACATATTTAAGTTTTCATTCTAGACTGAAGTGATACTGGATCAAAAGCTGGATCAAAGCGATCGATTTGCCGCGGTGAAGGGCCGAACTTTATAATAAAACACACGTTTGTTTGTCGCCGGTGGGGCACAACCAGATAGATAGATAGATAGATAGGTAGATAGGTAGATAGATAGATAGATAGATAGATAGATAGATAGATAGATAGATAGATAGATAGATAGATAGATAGATAGATAGATAGATAGGTAGATAGGTAGATAGATAGATAGATAGATAGATAGATAGATAGATAGATAGATAGATAGATAGATAGATAGATAGATAGATAGATAGATAGATAGATAGATAATGAAAAATAAAAAAACAAAGAAAGAAATGCATTAAAATTTGTGAATTAATAACAAAAAATGAGATAAAATGCCAGCAGTTACAAAAAGACAGGAAATTATATTTTGGAGGGGATTATTTCAACCGTGTCCTATTTTGTAACTCGTGAAGAAAAAAATTAGGGAATTCTGGCTCAGTCTTTGAACACCACTATCCAAACGTTTAGCTGTGCTGCTCGTCCCAGGAGCACAATCCTTACAATTTATGCCTCATTATAAAGGTGACTGATCATGCTTTTTCACTGTATAATGCAACACCAACTGGTATTATAAAAGGGAGAAATATTTAACCATATATATGGTAATTTTTCTTAATTCTTGTGCTAAGTTTACTTGCAAAGGGATAGACAGATAAGCTGATAACGTGAAAGAACTTGTAAGTGTTAAATGTTTGGCTTCAACGTGTTTTAAACCAATAATAGGGGGATTATCACGCTTACCGGAAGTTCCCGGATTTTGACACTCTTCCGGGCCATGTTAACGACAGCCGTTCCTGCTCATAGACATTATATATGACTCATAAAAACAAAGTGACATTTTACTGTTATGGGTAAATTATTGTCCTGTCTTCCGGTGTTTGTTTATCTCTGTGACCAGACCCACTGAAGTGCTGTGACATTACAAGGTTCAGGTGAATGAACCTTAATGAGGCCTGCAGAGGGAACCAGGTGAGATGCTAGAGGGCAGGTCAAACAGCAGCTGTCTCCTCAGCAAGGTCTGTGATCCCCTCTTCTCCAGCTGTGATCTCCCCATCAGTGTGCTGGAAAAAGTGACACAGTTCTGAGCTGCTAAGAAAAGCGCTCAAGCAGAGAGGCGGGGCAATGAGAGACGATGACACAGATAAAGAGCCTAAAACAAGAGCTGGAGATGGACGATGCTCAGGAGACGTGAAATAGGGTCGAGAGGAAGAGACAAACGGACAGAAAGGTGTGAGACGAAGAAAACAAACGAGACAGCTGGTGCACTTCATTAACTGAAGCTTGCACCTGCGTATTTGTGCTTGCGTCTTGTTCTCAGCAGCCAAAAGGACTCTATAATTGTCTCTGCAACGACCAGCATGTGATACAGTTTCCAGGACAACCCATGTTCTTCTGTTACAGGATAACCTTTCTGTTAGACCCCTGTCTGTCTGCACAGATGAACAGAAAAACTGATTAGATGTTAAGATTTCTGAAGAATTTGAGGTGTTTTCAGACCACTGAACTGTGATTTGGCTCCAGGTCTCTGAATCACTGCACACACTAAAGATGCATTCGAGTGCAGCACTTGTTGGAGAATCAGTGAGTCAGGATTCAGGACAAAGGTCTTTGCCCTGCATTGTTTTTTTTATTGCTTTTTGTTGTTGTTTGTTTTTGTTTTTTTGTTTGTTTTTATAAATGATTTTTAAATGAACATTTTCAACATTTTTAAATAACAATAATAATAAGATATAGAAGACGATATGAGATTTTTTTTTTTTTTTTAAAGTTACAGTTCAGCTACTTTCATTGGGTAATATACTATTGAATGTCTCTTTCTTTTATTCCTAGGCTTTTAACACTGCGTGAGTTGGTCCTTTTGTTTTTTCTTTTCTTTTGTTTTTATTTCATTTTTTAAAATGTTTTTATATATTCTGTTTTATTATTGTGATTTTATTTATTTTCTTTCTGGGAATTTTATTTTTGTGCAGCACTTTGTTGTTCTGTTGTTTAAAGTGATTGGATTGGATTGGATTAAACTGAATTTCAAGTAATCTAATAAAGGTCTCCAGGTATCATCAAACTCTTCTGCCTTTCCATGGATAATATTAGTCAGTTTCTCAACTGACTTATACACTCGCTGAAATTTCTCTTAGCCATATTGTCGTTTATGGCGGATCTTTCTTTTTCACGCTAGAGCAATTATTCTTTTTGGTTGCAAAAGTCCAAAATGTATGAAAACTGAAAGTGCAAGGTTCTTTGGGTAGATACAGTAGTAGGCAGAGTTTAGTGTCACATGGCACTGATGTTCCAACATTGTCCAAGATTACGTTCATTACCTTACTACTGTATGTCTGTATTATGGGGAAAGCCACATGTTGTGAAATAAAGATTCCCCACATTGCAGTAAGAACATTTAAAACAGTTATCTGGAATCTCAGGGGACCATTGGTTTAATTTTTCAGGTGTGATGTAAATTCTCAGTAACCAGTGGTATTGAAGTAATTTAAGTCTTGTGCTGATTGCTTGTTTATGAGCATTTGAACAAGCAGTTTCCCATTCGTCTTCTTGTTAATCTGTTTTCCATGTCTCTAATCTGTTATTACCAGATTCTTTGTCAATGGCAGCAAACACATAATAAACACATAATAAAATACAAAAATCAGCTTTTTCTTTCTAGATGTTTTCTCCTCGACCGCATTGTTTTGGTAAGAGTTGCTCTCACAGTTCAGACATGATTACATGCATACAGTAAATACAGTCAAAGGCAAGTTAAAAGAAAAATATATGAATATATGACTTGTCAAAAATGGCATCAGTTTGCAGAAGAATAAGAAAATTCAATGATAAATTGAAAAAATTGAGTAAAAGAAAAATCACTTCAAAAATCATGAAAAATCATGCCAAAATAATAATCAGAACCATTTTTATTTTCTGCTAGAATATGTTTATTTTTTATATTTCTAAATCTATCTTACATTTGAATTATTTGTTTATTTATCCATTTATTTTATTTTTGCAGTCCTATAATATTATAATACCAGACTAACTATTATTTCTATTATCATTATTATTATTTCACCAATCAGATGCCATGACAAGGAAATATGTACATGTCAGCCTGTGTGTCTCTTTAGTGTTTACATGTATTCATTTGTCTGTAGCAAATATAGATTAGATTTGCTAAAATTTCACACAAACAAAAAAAAAACTTTGGTTTAAAAAAAACATTGTTTTATCTATATCACAATACAGATATAGTTGCCAGAAAAATGAAAGATGGGAGATAAGATCTACACACCTGTGGCTTGTTTTAAGTTGTCATGCTGAAATAATAACACTTAGATCTGCATAGTTCTTTGATCAAGGTGAAAAACACTTATCTGCTTCTTGGAAGCTTTGTGAGGTGTCAGATCTAAAGAGTGAAAGAAAACGTCTTTGTCTGTTAGATAAAAGTGCAACACAAAGAAACATTTTCACTTTTAAAAGAATGACATATATATGCATTGGACACTACTTGTGCCACCTGTGAGTGAGTGTAACGTGTGTGTGCGTGCTTTATGTATACGCATTATGTAGTCTCCACAGGAGTGTGACTGTGCAGAATCTTACACCACACATAAAGCTGGTTCACATACGGTACATAAACCCTGAAATTATCAGCATGAATTTCATGCTACAACAACACTTTAATGAAGTAAACCTTTGTTTGAGAATAATTTTTAAATAAAATCTTTTTAGACGCTAAATTAAACAGATATTTTAAGTGGCTAGCAGCAGACTGCCAGCCACTTACCAGCCACTTGTCTGCTAATTCAATCGCACAGAGAAACACCTGTGTGCCCAGGGGAAACGATTTCAGAGCATAAATGAATACCCAGAACAAGGACGTTTCCACACACAAAGTTTGAACACCGTACATGATGCTGTATTTGCGGGACAAGTTGTTCAGCCAGTGATAGTGCAGTAATGGTGCACTGACCACTTCTGGCAGAAAAAGGAGGAACTTTTTCATGCCCAGATCTGTACTGCACACTATATAAAAGCACATTTTTAACAATGGTATGTGCACTGTCGAAGGAGCCTCAGTGAGTGAAGTCCCCGAGACCAACTTAAAACCAACCACCAGGGGAAGCCAAAACTGATCTCTGGAAACAGGCCCAACACAGACTCTAATAGCAGCTAAGCACATAAAAGGGATATTGTGTAAGTTCTCCCGTGTTTTATTCACAAAAACTGATTATTTGGTTCAAAAGTGTTTTTTCATTAATCAGTAATCACTCCCATCAACAAACTGAAGTGCTCCTCTAAGTTCTAAATTTGCCGTTCGTATCATTCATTTGCACATCGAGCGGGGCGGCTCGGTGAAGGCTGCCATGTCGTATCGCCATGTTTTTGCGTTCGGGAGAAGCGTGACAGTAGGAAAACACAGAAACTCACCGGACACACCGGAGTTTTCAGCTCAGTTCAAGGTAATGCCTTTGAAAAGTCATTGCACTGCAGTGGGGAGAAACTAGCGTCTCACTGATGCTGGGTTCACGTGCAGTCGGGCAGACGGCCGTTGGTAACAAACCAGATGTCATTTTAATCAATGAAGCCGAGAGAAAGACGGTAAAACATGGGTCAGGGAAAACAATACGACATCGCCATGATAACAAATCAGATGTGGACTGATGTCACTGTAACTGATGGACCACGTCTTCACATAGAGGCTGGAGATAACTTTACATGCAGCGGATGTCGTCGGTCTGCCCAGTTTCACGCGAATGCAGCATGAAAAGTACGAGGGAGCTGCTCCCGATTACACAGTGTCCCTTTAATGAGAGAAGTAATCCTAATTATATTACCAGCAATGATTAAGGTTATGAGTAATAAGTAACTGAATGATTGAATTTAATGAAATAAGGTGTAATGTGAGCAAATGACATGCAAAGAGAAAGATGTCAAAAGAGTGATTTTTAAGTGACTGTTGGTGGAAAAGGGAGGGATGTACGTTAACCTTGGGCAGCACGGCCTGTTCCCAAACAAGCAGATAACGTTGATAGAGTGGCGGCTGGCTGCCTCCAGACGAGCTCATCCTAAAGTCCAAAATCCTGAGTAATCATGCCATGCTTCTCCTGGAGAAAGAGATGACGTTATCTGCTACGTCAGAATACCTATAAAGGTGTATGCAATTCAGGACTTTGTGGTTGCATCTTTTGGATCTGGAGAGTGAGGAGCTCCCCAGGAACCGCGAAAAGGCATGCAGAGGAAATATCCCAATTAGACTTATAACACCAGATCTGATGCAACCACGACCCACCTTCAACTGGGAAATATTGGATCTTCTGCTGCACTCACTAAAGTGCTAAAGTAACAGATTTGCGACCGAGTTTTGAAGATAGCTGGAGCAGCTGTTCACGGCACTTGGAGAGGTGTATAGTCACACCTAAATACGCATTGGGCTGAATACTCACTCCTCTCAGATTTGGATTTTTAACACCAGATTGCTCCAACCTGTGGAATCATTGTTTTTGGGCTTCTCTCCTCTAAAAGCGAATATTTGGATTTACATCAAGACCTCAGTTTTGGATTTCTATACACCGGGTTGCTCCAATCTGTGGATTAATCATTTTCGGAGCTAATGGCAGGTCCAGCAAAGGTTTTCACCGTGGAATACCTCAGTTGGATTATAATTCTTGACCTAAAGAAGCCAGGGCACCACTCTAACTTGGATATCTGCTGCATGTCTCCAAAGTGCTATTGTAGCAAATCTCCAAGGTCAACTGCGGAGTCTGTTTACAGACCGGACTGCTCCAGTCTGAACAACAGACCTCAGGCCTCCCGCATCTAAAGAGGAATATTTGTGAATATAGCAGGATTTCCGGAGAGAAAGAAACTAAGGATTTATAACAAGAATCTGTTTTTAAGGGACAGAGCGAAGAGAAGTTTGGAAGAAATCCCTGTCCAAGTTCTATTTTTGGAGAGTTTTACCAACATAATCGCCACTCTGATCGCATGTTTTATCTTTTTACCCGACAAGTAACTAATCCGTCCAATCATGTTTTTTATTAAGCTGAGCTGTTTTTTCCCCTTCACCCCTGCCAAAGCTTCAATAAATTTAACCTGCATGAAGAATATTGGTCATCATTTCACCCATAAGGTTCTTATCTTGCAACTGTACCTGGTGGTAGGGTGTGGTCATAATGACTAAAACATCTCAGAAGTCCTGAAGGGTTCGTCTAGTCCAGTAGACATGCCCTAATAGGGGATTATCACGCTTACCGGAACTTCCCGGTATTTGGGCACTTCCTCTTCCGGGCCATTTTAACATCAGCCGTTTCTGCTCTGTTATACTGTTTAAATCGTATAAACTCCAAACATACTTAAGTTTTCATTCCAGACTGAAGTGATACTGGATCAAAAGCTGGATCAAAGCGATCGAATCGCCGCGGTGAAGGGCCGAACTTTATAATAAAACACACATTTGTTTGTCGCCGGTGGGGCACAACACCGCACGACACCGGCACTTCACAGCATGCTAGCATTAGCCAGCTAGCGTTTACTGACGTGCTTAACATTGTGCGTCTTAAAACACACAAACATCTGAAAATCGGGTCTGTACCTCCCTGTTTCCAGTGGAACAACTGGGGACTGCCAAAAAAAAGGAGACGCTTTCAGATGCTTGTGTGTTTTCAGCCGCACAAAGATAGGCACGTCATCAAGCTGGCTAATGCTAACCTGCTAACAGTAGTCCGCCAGCTACTACTCTGTTAAACTTTGTAAATCGGATAAACGCCAATGCCAAGTTTTCATTCCAGACTGAAGTGATGCTAAGGAAGAAGTGGATCAAAACGACCGATTCGCCGCGGTGAAGGACCGAACTTTATAATAAAACGACACACGTTTGTTTGTAGCCGGCAGTCTGCACAGTCGTGTTGGCAGGCTAGCATTAGCCAGCTCGATGTGCGGCTGAAAACACTCAAGCATCTGAAAGCGTCTCCTTTTTTTGGCAGTCCCCAGTTGTTCCACTGGAAACAGGGAGGTACAGACCCGATTTTCAGATGTTTGTGTGTTTTAAGACGCACAATGTTAAGCACGTCAGCAAACGCTAGCTGGCTAATGCTAGCATGCTGTGAAGTGCCGGTGTCGTGCGGTGTTGTGCCCCACCGGCGACAAACAAACGTGTGTTTTATTATAAAGTTCGGCCCTTCACCGCGGCGAATCGATCGCTTTGATCCAGCTTTTGATCCAGTATCACTTCAGTCTGGAATGAAAACTTAAGTATGTTTGGAGTTTATACGACTTAAACAGTATAACAGAGCAGGAACGGCTGTTGTTAACATGGCCCGGAAGAGGAAGTGTCCAAATACCGGGAAGTTCCGGTAAGCGTGATAATCCCCTATACTCAATACTGTTCCTGAATATTAAAATTACCTGGATTGGAACAAGTGCGTAAGACGTTTAGGGAGACAGCTATCGACGAGCGAAATAGCAAGGAAAGTTGAACCAGAGCACAGGTTGTTCCTCTGGAGTCACGCTAGCTGAAGCAAGGCAGGCTTCGTAAAGGATGGTAGTGAGTTGTCCAGACTTGTGTTTCCCGCCACTAGCTGAGCATCCCGTTACTGGAGAGCTGGTTCCCAGTTTTTTAACCGATAAAAAATCGAGGATCTTAGACAGCACATTTGTATTAATCATTCAAGCATAAAAAAAACTTTTAACCAATAAATCAGCCAGTGTTGTGTCAGTGTCAACACATAAAAGAAAACTTAGCAAATAACTCATTTTAAATGGGATCTTTAGGTTTTTTGTTATTATCACAAAGACACATCATTTGTTACAATTTTTTTAGTTACATCTAGGGAGAACACCTCGCACATCTATATGGCATGACAGGTGCGTAGGAGAAAAAAGACCAAAATTAAAGGGACTTGAGGCAAGATTAAGAAACGAAACTCGCGACTGCCGCGATTGGCGCTTCAGGTAACTGCAGCCACGAGCAAAGCCGTCACGGGAGCGTGCACAAACTGAAGCTATGATGCTGTTTACTCACCTTTCTCTCCGTAGTTACACTTTGTAGTGGTCTTTCAGTTGATCTGGATCGTTTGCTGACGGCAGAATAATCCATAACAATCGCTTGCAGTGTTTGAATTTACCGCGACCGGCTTCGTCCTATATCAAAACAGCGGATGTAGCGTCATGTGACGTCACGTCCGCATGACAGAGCTGGAAAACTATAATGTTGTTTACTAAGCTTTTTCTTCGTAGTTACAATTTTTAATGGTCTTTCAGTTGATCTAGATCGCATTCTGACGGCAGAAGAATCCATAACTATCGCTTACGGTGTTTTTATTTAACGTGACCGTCTTTTCCTGCATCAAAACTACGGATGTAGCGTCATTTGACGTCACGTCCGCAGGGCAGCGCGGGAAATTCGGACACCGAATTGCAGCACATTTTGCAGCACACAGCCTGTTCAAGGCAACGGAAAGAAACATGGGTGGAAACGTTATTTTTGGTATTTAGCGCTTCATCACCCATTAGTATGAAAAAAAGGGACATTCATGTTTGTTTTTTTTCAAATTCCTGCCTCAAGTCCCTTTAACAGAAATTATTATTATTATAGAAATTATTTTGTTTCTGTTCATTTTGCTTATATCTAAAAATGCCAAAGGCAATTCTGTTAGACGCACAGAAAACAAAGTGATTCCCAAAGATCTATTGGCTGAAAACTTGGCCCATCTCTGCAAGGTGTGAAGTTGGTCCTTAAAATGTTGAAAAAACTGGACAAGTGGAGGACAAAACATGTTTCAGGACTAAAAAAAAAAAAAACCTGTACAGCAGACAAATAGGATCTTGAATGTGATGTCCTGAAGAAATAGGAACAAATCCATCAAAGACTTGAACTGGGACCAGACAGATGCATCTGGACCTTCAGTGGATCTACTGTTGGCTTAAGCTGCCACAGAAATGGTCTCCAAGGAAGGATGCCAACAAGCCATTCTTGAGGAAAGGAAACAGGGGAAAAAAAGCTGAGGTTTGTCAAATGACACAAGAACTGGACTGAAGATCAGTGACAACAGGTCTGATGGAGGGATGAATCCTCCCCAGAACCCGGGCCTCAGCAGGTCTGATGGAGGGAAGAATCTCCTCAGAATCAGGGGGTTAATATCATCAAAGCAGTTTGAGACCATCTGTAGAAAGAACAGAACAGGAAGCAGAAACACCCAAAGAAGAGTTTTGGAAAGTCCTTCAAGAAACTTGGAGAACTATTCTTGAAGACTTAAATTACAAGATTTGTTGCTGCTGTCCTGGTTCTTTTGGACCTAACTGCGTCATTTGAAACAATTGACCACCAAATCCTCCTGACATGATTGGAACAATGTATTGGTCTCAGAGGTTCTGTCCTCCAATGGTTCCGGTCATATTTGTCAGATCGATCTTTTTGTGTTCACCTTGATGAGCACTCCTCAGCTGTAGCCCCCTCAGCTGTGGTGTCCCGCAAGGTTCCATTCTGGGTCCACTGTTGTTTTCCTTGTACATGCTGCCCCTAGGTTCCATATTCGAGGAGTATAATATTTCTTACCGTTGCTTTGCCGACGATGTCCAGATCTACTGTATGTACTGTTAAAACCACAAGCTGATTCTCTGTCCAAACTTGCCAGCTCCCTGAAAGATCTGAAAGCATGGATGGATTCCAATTTTCTTCATCTGAATGATGAGAAAACTGATATTGTAGTGTTTGTGAAACTGGAGCTTGTAGATGTTGTAGGGTGCTGTCAGTGTTCTTGGGGTGCTCTCTTCACACTGTCGGTCTTAGGCTAAAAACTTTGGTGCAGTCATAGACACCTCCTTAAATTTACACCGACAAATCAGCTCGGCAGTCAGTAGTATCTTTTTCCATCTGAGGCTACATGGGAAAGTAAAGGCCTACCTGCTGAAGAAAGAGCTGGAAACAGTGATCCACTTGCTGATCATGTCTCGACTATTGTAACTCCCTCTACTTCGGCCTCAGACATCTGTGCACCTGTTACAGCTCGCCCAGAATGCAGCAGCCTGCTTGCTGACTAGGGAGAGGAGACATGACCACATCTCCCCGGTGCTCGCTGCATTGCGTTGGCTTCCCTTTAGTTTCAGGACCCAATTTGAAATTTTATCACTTGTTTTTAAAGCCTTAAATAGTCTGGCTCCCCCTTATCTGTCTGAGATGCTGCACTTGCATGCCCCCCAGGGCTCTGTGATCCTCTTCTCAGCTCCTTTTAAAGGTCCCCCCCTCCAGACTTAAGTCCAGGGGGGACAGATCTTTCTTGGTGGCTGCTCTAAGCTGTGGAACAGTTTGCCTCCCCACATAAGAGCCGCCCAGTCTCTCTTGGGTTTTTGTCCTGCTCAAGACTGATTTCTTTTAACTGGCTTTCAAAACATAGTTGAGTTTGACACTTTTTTGTTTTAATTTTTGACTATTATGATTTTATGTAATTTGATTTTAAAGGAATAGTTCACCCACAGAATGATTTAACTTTATTTTCCACTTACCCTCATGGTGAGCAAGACTCTCGAACCTTTTTTTAATATCTCAAATGCAGCCGGCGATCAGGAAGGTTTCTCTTTTTCCCCCAACTTTCATATAATGGAGTTCGCCGGGGTCCGAGCCAAAAAGGTCCATAAAAGTCCACAAAACTTGTCAATATTCCTCCATACTGCTTGTCCAATGTATTCCAAGTGTCCTGAGTGGGTAGCATCCAGAATTTAAACGACGTAATTTAGTATATTTTAGAGCCTAAACAATACTACATCACATCTCTAGCAAGCACGCCGATGCATGTTCCTAAAAACTACGGAAGCCACGACAGATGAGATTGCGCGTTCTCTTTTTCTCTCTTTGTTCGTTTTAAATCAATATCCAACCCCTCTTGGACCCTCTTATGTTTGTCCCGGTTTGTCTGCAGCTCTGGCGCTCTTAGCACAGTGTAAACAGCGAATTTCTTCTTCTACGCTTGCCTTATCGGCAGAGTAGAGTCTGAACGCCGGGGCTTCCGTAGTTTCGTGAAGGCGCATATGCGTGCTTCGTGACTACTGTTTAGGCTCTAAAAATATACTAAATGATGTTGTTTCGAGTAAATTGTGGACGCTACCCACTCAGGACACTTGAATTACATTGGACGAGCAGTATGGAGGAATATTGACAAGTTTTTGTGGACTTTTATGGACCTTTTTTGGCTCAGATACCAGCGAACTCCATTATATGAAAGTTTGGGGAAGAGAGAAGCCTTCCTGATTGCTGGCTGCATTTAAGGTATTAAAAAAGTGCTCCAGTGTCTTGCTTACCATGAGGGTTAGTGGAAAATAAAGTTAAATCATTCTGTGGGTGAACTATTCCTTTAACTTTCTCTATTTTTTACTGTGCCATTTTTTTTATTTAGCACTTTGGGCAACCTTGGTCATTGTAAATGTGCTTTTTAAATAAATTTGAACTTGAACTTGGACTGACAGATTTTTTAAAATAAACTTTAAATCTTTTTCTGCAAATAATAAGAAATGAGGGGTGGCACTTGTGTAGCCTTGTGCCCATATTTGTTCATAGAATAATATTTCTTTTTGTGTGTGTGTGACTTGACTTTTACTTTCATTTTATTACTGTTTGCAACTGGCTTTTGTAGATGTTTTCAGTCTTACATGAAAAACTTATATGCTTGACCTTTTTTGAGTGTTTTTGTTCTATAAAATACTTTGTATTTGACTTTAGCTTAAAATGTGTTTTTAAAAAAATCAAGCTACTCTGAGAGAGCAAAGTTCAATCTGATTAAAAAAAAATAACTTCATTTCTAGCTAGTGTACTTTAGGCGCCATCTTGTGATTACTATTAAGGCTTGGACATTCTTTTTAATCTGTTTTCCCTCAAAATAAATGTAAGAAAAATATATTATGTTCTTTACTAATTTTTTTTTAAACTATACACAGAGAAAGAAATTAATTTACTTTATTTATGGAGTTTGACAAGCTCGAGTTATAAATTATAATTTTAGACTTCATGCTGCCAGCCTGTGAATAAAAAATAAAATAAATAAATAATGAAAAAAAAAACAACAAAAAAACATCAACAACAAAAACTTTTTACCCATTTACCCGTTTCTAAGTACTGATCAAATTATTAATTAGATTGTAAATAAAGGGGTTTCTGAGGCCGCCCCAAAAGCGAAGAGGAACTGAATGTCCCGAATAGAATATTTCACACGAGCAATTTTCACTGTAACACAAGACGTCATTGATTTGGAGCTGTTTGCATTAGCTCGGTAAGTTTCAGCTTAAAATGAAGTAGTTCAGCGCGATCTAAATTATTGCTGCGTTTAACCTCGGCTCTCCTTGGTTGGGTTTCCGTAAATGTTGCTTCTCCAACATGACACGACGTTGTTTCGCAGACAGCGGGGATAAAAGATTTGCAAAGCTAACGGAGCCTAGCTTAGCCGGAGCGAGTTCACAGCTCACCATTTCAACGCAAACAAGACGGAGTTTGATGGCTGGAATATAAACAGTTAGCCCTGTTGTATTAGGATTGACAGCTAACTGCCTCTAAAGGTTAACTTTATTTGGTGGCAGATGTTATCGAAGCTCTCCAGACAAGAAAAGCAACAAGATTCACACTTACGTGGACATTTTTCCCCTGGTGCATCTGACATGAGTTTTCTTATTTCTATCCAAAGTGATGATTGCTGTTACATTAAGTTAGGATATTTTACCCAGTTTTGTCAAGATCTGAAGGCTCATCATGTGTGGCAGATTAGACATAGACCTGACCCTTTGCCAGTTCTTTATTATTATTACTATTATTACTGAACTGTATTACAGGACATGATTAAACACCATGAACTCATGTTTTTAGGAATAACAAACTAAAATAAAAAGTTAATATAAGTGGTGCTGATTTTGATTTTATATAATAAGGAAACATGATCTGGTCTTCACTGAGCCTTCAGATCATGTACAACTACTGATGAACAATATGTTGGCTGCCATTTCTTTCACAAAGTCTGAGTAAATGCAAAAGCAATATGTGTAAAACTTTGTGTTCATAAATTGTATTCATTAAATGTGAGAGACCAAACTGAAGATTGGTGGTCAGAATGTACAACGGCATGTTTAAAGAAAACTAAAAACAGCTTATATCAGCACAAACGCTTCATTTTAGCTGTTAAACATGGTGTCGAGAGGCTGATGGTTTGGGCTTGTTTTGCAGTCACTGAGTGGAGATTAGCTCCTCTGTATTCAGGAGTTACTATAGATGTAAGTCCATCTGACCTGCAGCTAAAACTTGGCTGGAGCTGTCTCATGCAACAGGGCGATAATCCCAAACACAGCCGGAGATCTACAACAGAATGACTGAAAAAGAAAAGAATCAAGGTATTGACATACGTAGTCAAGACTTCAACCTGAATGAAAGACGAGTTTGATAAATAAAAGCACTCACTGTGTAATATGTGGTGTAGTTGGTCATCCGAAGTAGCTTTGACTTGCTTAACAGACTTGATAAAGACCAAATCACTGTTCCCTCCTCTTCTTTTTGTGTAATTTACAATGTAAAAGCTTAAAAATGAGGGGGGCTGCTCCTGTTTTTGTTTTTCTCATAACTATATTGGGCCCGCATATGTCATGTGTATCAAATCCTATTGTCTGTCGCTGTATGGGTTGAGCTCTTATGGACAGGCCACTGTTTTATCATCAAATTAGTCTTGCTTCCTAAGTTTTCTGTGACTCGCTGTCAGGATAAAGTTCATTCTTGTAGAAATCCATGGCTTAAGTGTCCGAAAAAGATCAGGTAAAACTGCATACTGTTGGATAAATTGGTTAAAGCACTGGTTTCTGATACAGTGGTACCTCATAACAGTGTAAATAATCTAAATTTGTGCTTAAGCTGCACTTATATTTTGATTACTGAACTATGTACTGTATTAATTGCATTTTTCATTTATTCCACAAATGCATCAGTGAACTATGAAATGAGGTAGTTGCATTTGATTAGTACTCAAAGTGCTGGTTTTGTACTGTGGTAAACAAGAGAGGCACAAGATTATATTAACAGATTAGAACTGCATGGGAAAAAAAGACTTGATATATAAATTCTCTGTTCTTTTAGGGGGAAAAAATGCAGTTTTATTTGGAAGAAACTCACAAGAATGTCTTGTGTGTTTTGAGTAGTTTAAATGGCAGGGGGTGAAGCAGCAGGCATCGACCTCAGCAGGAAGTTTGTTTCTGAAGCAGAGCTTGATGAGAGGAGACAAAAGAGACAGGAGGAATGGGAGAAAGTCAGGAAGCCCGATGATCCCGAGGGTGAGACCACATTCACTATCACACTGGTCCAAAACGTAAAAAACCTAATGATGGAGCGGTAGTTCGTAAAACCACATTCTGTCTGTTTCCTCAGAGGCCCCAGAAGAGGAGTACGACGCTCGCTCTCTCTTTGAGCGACTCCAGGAGCAAAAAGACAAGAAACAACTGGAGTTTGAGGAGCAGTTTAAATTCAGTGAGTCCTTGTCTGTTGGTTTGAAAATGGTCTAAGTAGAAAACAGATCAGGGATATAAATGTTACTTTCCATTGCCTTTAGCAATTTTATCTTTTTTTTTTTTTTTTTTTGCTTCAAAGATAAGAAAGAATTACTCCTGCTGTCTTATGATCACTTGTAATATTTTACCATGCAATCTAACAGTTTTTTCATGGCATTATGATTTTAAGGCAGATCCTCCTCCTTATCTAAATCTGTTAGGGATTTGGGTTTTAATTTCATTTAGGAATGAGGTGTGTCACAGGCCCCAGATGTTCTGAGCCGCCCTCACTTGTTTATATCAGCTTACTGCCAGGAAAGCATGTAAATAACTAAGTGCAGCAACCGACTGAAACATCTAACATGCGTCTGAGCAAATGGAAATACAGTAAATAAAGCAAAAACAGAACCCTGTACCTTATTTTTCTTTAAGCAGTCTTCAGGAACAGCGCTCCAGGCTTTTTTTTTTTTTTTTTAAGGACTTTCCAAACTCTTCTTTGGATTTTTCTGCCTTTTGATCTGTCAAGATGATCCCACACTGCTAAAATAACAAAGCAGCCATTTCTGATGAGCCTTCAGCCAACAGTTGATGGATCAGCTGAAGGGCCAGATGCATCCTTCCCTTCAGATCTTAGCTGGATTTGTTCCCATTTATTTTGGATGTCTTTTTCAGATTCATTTTATCTGTTGTAGATATATATTTTTTAGTCTTGACACTTTTTCTTTTGTCCTCCACTTGCCCAGTTTCTGCACACTATGCTGAGATATGTCATGTTTCCAGCTAACGGCCCATTGGGAATCACATTATTGCTGCTAAAATGTTATTTTCTATATAAAACTGTGTTATCTTTGCTGTTTTTCAGCTGTGAAGCTCAAGAAATGGGAACAGATATCTTTGTGACAGACTGCTAATAACAAAACGTCTGAAGATCCAGTTTAAAACTAGTTCTTTTTAAAGTTGTTTGTTATGTGTTGACACATAACTGGTTCAGCCTTTCAGTTAGGAGCCCTTTTATGTTGGAACGTTTCATAAGTCAGCATTAAATAGTTTAAAAAATAAAAATAATACAAAAAACAGCACATTCCAATGAAAAAGCCAGGTAAAAGGACTAAACTGACACAACTGAAAAAGAAAACTTTGAAAGACCTTTTAGAGAGATGGAGAACTATTGATCAAGGCCACTTTAGAAGTTCAATAGAGTGCAACTGCTTGGAAGCTGAAAATGACAAAATGAGGAGTTGGGTTAACATTTAGCCACAGTAATGAATGTCAGCTCGTAAGTTTGTGAGTTTAATTAGAAAACCTGCATTTCCCATGACTGCATGGGGGTGATTTGTTTCTATTGGGCTTTAACATGTTGAAAAACAGCTCCCTAACCTCACTCACTAGCATCCTGTTATTAAATTACTCCAGTACTTATTGCTTTAAGCCACGATGCTGCCTGACACATTTTTAGGACATTACGGTACTTGTTTTGTTAAAAGAGGCATTTCTAGATCGTGTTCAGCACTGGTGTTTGGATGATGCATCATTTCGGTGTTTTCCTTTCAATGCCTCGTGTGTTAGATTTAAAAACAGACTGATGGTCTGTTTTCTAAAAAAATGCAGTCACTTTTTTTCTGCCATGTGTTGAGAGCATGTTTCCATGGTGACAGGGAACATGGTGAGGGGATTGGACGAGGATGAGACCAGTTTCTTGGACGAGGTTTCCCGGCAACAGTGTCTGGTTGAGAAGCAACGGAGGGACGAGGAGAAGCAGGAGCTGCTGGAATATAGAATATCCTACATCATGTGATCGTTTACATTCAGCAACAGAAAGAGTGAACCTGGGGGGTTCATTTCTGTACTTTATCTCTTGGTTTTTTGTTTTTTTCACTGACATTCCTTTCAACAGTCATCACACATGCAAAAAGTATGGATGAAATTAGTCTTTATAAAAAAAAAGATGGTTCTCGCAGCTCTTCCATCCAGAGCACTTCCCATGAGCTAAATTTAATTCAGAGATGTCATATATAACTTAATGATGCTGTAACTGAAATTTTAATGCAACTTAAATGTGTGGAAAATGACTTATTGCTTATCTGTTTTCTTTGTCATACACTTAAACTGCTCACAAAAAGTTAAGAATATTCAGTTTGGTCCAGTTCAGACGACTTTATTTAGCACAAAAGCAATTCCTTCAGAGATCAGCAGTCATAATCTTAGTTTCAAGGAAGCATTAAAATGTTAAAAACAAAAAAAACAATACTATATAAATGTAATAACAATAAATGAATAAAATAATAATAATAGTCATAATAATACTGAAAATGAAGGTCATTTAAAAAGTAAAAAAAAAAAAAAATCCAATAGGTAAATTATAAATCCTGCTCATGAGTAAAAAAAAATAAGTTTTTACAATACATTTCACCCAAAAGTTGAAAATCCCTCACTGCGTCTCTGCCTTCTGTTAGTTTTTCAGATCTGTTGAGTTACATACAGTACATCTATTATACATCTCCTCTCAAAATGTCAGTTTTTCCTCACTGATGCAGGAATGCTACAGTTCTGCCTCTCAGGGCTCCGTTATAGTTGATTCACCTTAACTCTGCTGTCACAGCGCTTTAATGAAGCAAGCAGCTGCAGAGAGTCGCAAAGAGCCTGAAAAGAAGGCAACATCGAAACCTTCAGGAGCGGAGCAAAGGACCAGCCACCTGTCTCAGGCTCATTTATTAGCTGGAGCTGTCAAGAGACGCAGGTACACACAGACTGCCATCATTTAGACCTGAAATGATGTCTTTGGCTGTTGGCCTGATGGTCATTTTTTCCTCACACAGTTCTTCGCAATCATCAGACAACGGGAAGAAACAGAAAGTGGAAATCACGACGACTACGGCAGGAAACGGAGATAGACTCACAGGTGGGCTGCAGTCTGAGGCCTTTCACATCAGAGAAATACACTTCTGTTCTATTTACTGCTTGGTAACGCGTGGATGTAGTAAGTTTGTTGTCCACAAACCAAACTGGAATCACCTTTTTGTTATAGGAGTTCAAATCAGTGACGGCACTCATCAGAAAATCCAGTGTTGCAATCATGTATACTTTAATGTCCACTCGGGGAAATCTGTTTTGACTTGAGAGCTGTAACGTTATCTACTCATCTTTACTGAAGAAAGCTAAGCAATAAAACCAGAGAATAATCCAGATATATCCAGAGGAACAGGCCAGTAACATGGATGGCAGCATGCTTTAACAGCACGTTGAGGGGAGGGGAAAACACACAACCTAGAGATGAGACGGATGATGCTGCTGCACAGGCCGCTCAGCTATTTATTAAAAGATATTTTTGGATTTGAATTTGGTTCAGTTTGTAGGGTTAACTCCAAATCTTCTGCCAGTGAGCACAGGGTTCTAATCTGAATGGAGGATGTGTGAAAAGTTCAATAAAACTCTTTGGTTCTGTCTTAACAAGTCATAATTGGATCTGAGGAGGACATTTTCAGATGACTTTGTCGTCATCTCTTGGATTTAGCTTATGTAGAAAGATCTCTGCACCACGCCAACATCTAGTGCTCTCCAGCTGCAAAGATGGGAACTTTATTTTCTGATTGACACTAAACAGCCTCATTCTGCTAAAGTGATATTCGATGTAAACAGGGATACAGATTGAGAGGGATTTGTGTCCTGGTGTAGCAGTATCATCTTAAAAATGGAAAAAAAAAAACAAAAAAAAACACCTGTATTAATGTTAGTGCAGCACTTTGTATGAAGGGAAAAAGACAGGTGGGCTGACCCAGCCCGGAGTTGTACCTTCACTGATGGATTTGAATTTGGAGACTGTAGGTTTTGGGTCGGAAAAGGGGAAACCAATTATTAATAATAAATAGGTTTACTATCTCGGTCAATTTCTCTTAATAAAACTAGAGATGCACCGATCTTATCGGCTCCAATAGTGACAAATTAGCTGGATTGGATATCGGATGAATTTAGCCGATCCATCATTCCGATCCAGTCATTTCTGTTTTTTATTAATATCATAATAAATGTACACTTTATTAGTTAATAAATAAGTACATTTATATCTGTGTTAATTTACTTTTTTTTTTATAACAAGGCTAAATGTTTATGTTAGGCCTGATGCCTTCTCTTACATGCCAAGTTATGTGGCTTATTCATTTAACAGTAGTATTGGATCGATATCGGCCAATACGCTTAACCCAGATATCGGTCGGTAGGGATCGGTGTATCTTTAAATAAAACCAAAATTGACTAAATGTAAGCCTTGAGATTATCCATTTCAATTAGATAAATTATTTATTTAACATCACTGTTGATTTTTTTTCCTTAAGATTTTATCTCTGTAGCGCATCATGATAAATACGACAAACGCTGCACCTTCGCCGAAGAAATATGCTGTTCAGAGAGCAGAAAGATCTGCTGCTGACCGATAGGAAGGAATTTATGAAACTCAGCCTCTTTCTCTGAATGTTGCTCACACTCCCCAAAATTATTCATACCCTCCAGTTAAAGAAAAGGCTAAATTCACGACAGTAATTCAAATAACAACAAACTAAAGAAACTAATAACAGATGATTTACTAAATTATAATTTAGTGAAATAAAATGTCAATTTTGAATTGTGGTTGGAAGAAATAATAATAAAAATAATAATAGAAAACCAACAAAACTGTCCCTGACATATAGAAGCACCTTTCCCACGAATGGTGGACCAAAATACCTGTCAAGAGACGCAGAAGTCTTTTTGAACATTAGAGAAAAGACCTGATTGTAGTGATTTCCTCAAAGTGTTGCTCAACAAAATTTAGCTTCGGAGCCCCATCTTGCTTGTTTACTTGTTTTGTTTTTTGTGTGTTTGTTTTTAATATTTCTGTCAAATCACAATTCAAAATCAATGTCATGATTTTAATAGAATTTTCATTTATTAATACTTTTGTTCATTTCATCTTATTTCACTGACACCTGATTTTTTTTTCCTTCTTTAATTTGAGGGTAAAAATATTTTTTATGGGCGGCTGTCATTTTTTAAGAGCTCTTTTTTTATTTTCTTACTCCGGCTTAAATAAAAAGGGATGACTATCAATTTCAAATATGATCCCATCTGAATGAAGTGCAGCTTGATTTTCAGCCTCTTTGCAAATGAAATGTAGAAGTTCCTTTCTCTGAGGTCGTCGCTGGGTGCGACTGATTAGCAGTGAGGGGAGGCCCTGAAACAGAAGCTGATACATCAGCAGATAAATGCCTCAAGTTGCTGTTTTTCAACTGTCTCTCCAAGTCATGGTGTTCTGGCTCATTAGGATACTACAGCAATGATGCGTATCATTTAACTAGTTTTAAAAAGACCTGACTATAGTTGCAGAGTGTTGACAATGAATCAAAACTTCAAAATTTTCCAGCTTGTCAGTGGCTCCTCTTCTCAGGTTAACATGTATTTATTATAAATACTTTTTTTGTATTCTTTTACTTACTACAAACATTTTAACTTATGTTTTAGATGCTTTATTATTATATTCTGATTTGATTTACTTATTTATTCCTCATACCTACTTTTATTGTTTGGTTTTGATGGTCTGATATGATTTTTAGGTCTGCTTTTTCTTCACGTTCACCCTTCCTGTTTGTTAGGCTGAGTTGTTGGCATGGCAACCCGATTTATTTTTTTTTATTTTTGTTCAGCAATTGGAGCCACTACAATAAAAGTGCTATATAAATAAAGATTGATAAAGGAAAATAAGGCTGTATGGATGCATTTACAACCTCTGAGTCTGATGCTGTGTTGTTGTGTTCAGAACAGGCGGGCGGAGCAGGAGGGGGGGCGGGGAAGGCTGACGATCAGCGGGAGGTCCCCGGCCTGACAGCGAAGACGGCGTCGGCTCCCCTGAGCTCCAGTCAGGGTGTGTTACACCTGCCGTCGGCAGCCGTGTGCGTCGGCGTTTTACCGGGACTCTGTGTTTACTCTGGCAGCAGCGACTCCGACAGCAGCTCGGACAGCGAAGGTAGCGTGGACGCAATCATGCCGCCGTATCCTCGGCACAACAGGGCTTACAGATAGACACACAGCAGCATCCAATCACACGCTCACACCGAAATGTTTGCAAGTCTTCAAAACGACCTGCAGCAGTCAGAAAAGATAAAGTCACACCTTATAAACACGTTAATGTTGATGTTGGTCATTCATTTGCACACCTACTCCTCGTAGACATTGTCAGTATTCCTGTTGTTTTCACAGCTGTGAGTTAAACTGTTGCTCTTTGTCGTCAGACAAAGTTCAGCCCAATGACTAAATCATATTTAACCAAATCTATTTATGTTTTTAATTTCTTCATTTTTTGCTATTGTGGCTTTCAAACGTGACACCTCCACCCTTATTTCCCTCAATCACATCTCACACAGTTTAAGCCGAGCAACCAATCCCGCACTGCCTACCCCGACGACATCCTGTCCCCCCACGCTCCCCCTCCCACCCCCAGCCACAGCGACTGCAAGCTGTACTATTGGCTGAAGGAACAGTGATTGACAGCTGTGGAGCAAGGAAGAGACTGCTTTAGACTGTCACATGACTCACACCTTTTAGCTTTCAGCAGCAGAGGAGTGAGAGCGTGACACACGTTTCCGTTGATCTTGAGCCCTCATTGCAGGGTGGGAATGGTTTGAAAATGATTTTATTGTGACATGTAGATCAAAATTCTGTTTGAAAGTCTTTCCTGGAAGATGCTGGACTGTTTGTTGCTGTCTCAGATGTTTGAAGTGTGTTTTGTTTGTCAAAGTCTAAACAGGAAAATAAAGGACTTGCCATTGTTTTGTGATAATTCTCAGATTTGTGAGTGTGCGTGACACAATCATTTTTTTTTCTACAGACCTGAACAATTCAGTACCAGAAAGTTTTGCAGGTGATTAAAACTCAAATCCCAGAAATATCTGCTGCCGTTTTATCACACCGGAGAATTCATCCTCTGAAATTCACCATCATTCAAACCCTAGGTATGAATGTGAGCGTGAATGGTTGTCTGTCTCTCCATGTTGGCCCTGCGACAGACTGGCGACCTGTCCAGGGTGTACCCCGCCTCTCGCCTGATAATAGCTGGGATAGGCTCCAGCAACCCCCGCGACCCTGAACTGGATAAGCGGTACAGAAAATGACATGACATGACATATCAGCATATGAAAATATTGTGACATTTCAGTGTATTGATATTTTTTCCCACCCCTGTTTTTCAAAGTGTCGGAAACAAATAACAAAACTCCTATTTGCAATGACTGCATTTTTTCAGCTTTAATATCTGTATCAATATCGGCCATTTGATTTTTAAAATATCGGCCAAAATTCCAATATCATGCATCCCTACCAGCCAGACAAAATATTGGAATCGACATTTTTTGAGTATCGCGATACCACTGTACATTCTGATAGTTTTAGGCCAGATTCTAGCTTCTGTATCACATGATGGTGGTAGCCTATCAGATGTCATGATGATGATACTACCATTAGTGATGATAGTTTGGTATTTTTCAGTGCTTTAATGCAGGTTATTGCACATCATGTTTTGGTAAATTTATATTACTATTACATTTTATATTTCAACATTTTCCACTGATTAAGTGTAAATAATCCTAACCTGTACTTCAGTTATTTTATAATTGAAAGACATTTTTAATCTTGTATTGATGAGTAAATTGAACAAAAATAATTTGTTTTAAAATAATTTCTTTGCAGTACTTCTGTTATCAAGTTTTACTTGGATCTAATGTTGCCCTTGCATTCAAAATATTAATACTACTGTACAGTCGTCATTTTCTGTTAAGGGACAAAAAGTATTGGTATCGATTAAAAAGTAGCATAAACTACAGGTATCGTATTGACAGGAAAAAATTCGGTATTACTCATCTCTATTGGAATTCTTTTACTTGTGCAGTTAATAAGTAATAAAATCTTTAAGTTACTGTGAACATGAATGTGATGAGACTGAAATGGCACTGGCTGGAAAGTTTTAAATAAAACCTCATATTTGGCGACACCTAGTGGTGTAAGAGTTGCAGTGCAGGTGAAGCATTCCTGCATCCTCAAGCTAAACTGCAGGTTCAGCATTTGCAAACTTGGACATCTATTACTCTTCTGCTTGTATTTTTGGCCCCAGCCCCGCTTTTTTCTTATATTTTTATTTGATCTAACTTTCATGAAACCAGGTTTCTGCCAGATGAGTCCTACAATGTTTTTGACAATGCATCAAAATTAACTTTGCAGTCAACAATATGGAATTAATCTGCTCTCCCAACTTTATATGTCACAGATGCAGAAAAAACTTCTTCAGCTATGTTGAAAGAATCAACTGAGATGGTCTTTGGGATGTTTTGGGGATGCTGCCTTCAAGGTTCCAGGTGTGATGAGGCACAAATAGGAAAACATAAAAACACAGTTTCAGGAACTATTTTCAGCTAGATTGATAATCCATCAGATCCACCAGAGAATATGTAGAACATGCAGGTACGCACTGTGTAGGTTTCCTTTTGACAGCACTTACAGAATGAATGAATGTCAGAAAATGTGGTCTAATTTATGTTTTCTTTTACTGCAGTTTAAACAAATGCAGACGCTTGGGTACAGAAAGAAAAAGTCTTGGAATCAATATATTTATTTAAAGAAAACTATACTGTAAAAATAGGTCATGTTATCAAAAGCAAGGACTGACAGTTGTGCTTGAGATAAACAAAGCGCTTCTTAGGTCTCTGATGGTGGGGGGGCAACCTTGCCCACAGCCTTGACCAGCGCTTGCTGAATAACTGGATACAGTTTATAACATCCTTCGATGCAGGTCCGAATCCCTGCTGTCAGAGTCTCCTCAGCCATTTCACCGTCTGACTGCAGCCCAGAAATCTGGTTCAGGCTGGGAAGGAATGCAACAGTCAGGCCGCCCTGGTTCTCACTGCTGCCTGAACCCCAGCCGTTCTCCTCCGCATACGTAGGGTCAACCAAGCAGGAGGCACCATCCTGACGGATGGAACAACCAAGCACAAGATCATACATTTCAATCCCTGCATCTGCAAGCGCTAGAGAGGCACAAGTGACTGCGTGGGCCAGGACAGAACCACTGTTTTCCAGCACCATCACATTGACCTCGATCTGAGAGCGGGGGTACTTGTGAAGGCACACTGCTGGCTGTAGACTTTCATGTAGCATAAGAGAGAAGTCCTTATCCTGGCTTCCCTGGATCCAAGAGCCCCTCTCTGGGCAGGAAAATGGTGCAAATCGCATGTCGGTGGTCAGTCTGGACACAGACAGAGAAACACATTGGTGTTTTAAAACAGCAACATGGATGCCTAAGGGGTAAATGACCTGGACGATTCAACGTTGTAAATGGTCATCTATTGCAATATTAATAACAAATTTAATTTTATACCTATTAAATTGCTTTTACGTACGTAGGTCCTCGATTTTTATTAGCTTTATTATGTGCCAGAGTTTAATTAGGGGTTGTTGTTTTTTTTTATCCAAGTAGCTAAACACTGATTCTGCCCACATTTGACCGAAGTTTCTTCGTGTTTACACTTCTGAATGACAATAAAAGTAGGTCGACATAATAATTACATACCTTCCATTCTTCATATTTGTCTCATCTCTCCGTTCTGTTTCTCTGGGGCCATAAACGCAGCACATGAGCTTGGTGTTCCCAGCTTCTATGTACGCGGAGCCTTTAGCTTGACTCACCAGGCCGCACCGGACAAACACCGGCCGGACATCCACCTGATCTCGCTGCCGACCGTCTGTTCTGGGGCCATGCGAAGGGAGAACCGTCGGAGATCTGCACATAAACAGAGAAGGGCTTTGAGATACTTCGGGGCCTCGAACACGTTTCGTATCTGTCGGCATGGTGCATTAAAATAACCGTAACTGAACTGCCAGTAAAAGCAGTCCCACACGAAATGCCGCCGGAAAGAACCACAACAAACAGAGAACAGTTCCGCCCACAAGAAATATCTCACGCGGTGGTTTTTCATATATTATCGTCATTAAATATAGAATTAGAAAAAGACCCCACGTGAAAAGATTTAATATAGTTGCTGACATATACTTTATTAAACTATGACTCAATTATTATACACTAAATATAAGTAAATGAATGCTAAGAAGTACATTTGTAAAAGAAATATAGCACAGAGTTGTAGGAATATGAACTGTCTGACCATGAGCCCGAATACATTTGACGTTAATGGACATTTTTTAAAATTAAGTTTATACATCTCCAGCTCGAATTTAACACACCAGCGAGCAAGGGAAAAGAATATTGACTTCTGCGTCTTTTTCATTGCATCAGCCAAGGCACTGTCATTTGTAGCACTGATGTGGCGGGTTCATCTGAGATGGACAGTATTTTGATCCAATGAGAATTGACCTTCGGTGACGTTGCTCTGCAATTGGACCAATGGACCACGTACATGGGCGTGTTCACGACTTCTACGCTTTCCTTTTGGCCGAACAGCGTGGATTGAAGCAGTGAACTGAGAGCTGTGAGTGATTCATTCTGCAAGAACAGCAACTTCTGTGAGTAGTAGAATTTCTTCTGTGCTTTTGGAGTAAACAACGGTTACTGTAGCTATTAGTTTAATAGGTTGTCTCTCATAGTTGTGTTCTGAATTCCTCCATTAAGCTGGAATAGGAGAGAAGTAGCCGGGTTGGCTAAAATATTAGCTTGCTAACGTCAGCTCAAGCTAGTGTTTCTGACCGGTGTAGTTCCGAAATAAGCACCCACCAAGACCTTGTATTCTTTAGGCCCACTAAACAGACTTGTGATTTTCCTTAAGAACTTCATAAAAATGTAGTAATACCTGCTACCAGGCTGCTAACTCTGTAACTAAATTAAAAAGACAGAGAGGGGAAACAGATTAAATAGTCTCAAGAGTGATGTTTAGACGGTATAAAGATTGTAGAAGTCCGGTGAGTATTATGGTTTAATATTTCTGACTGGAGATTAGAATAAACACCAAAATTCTCAGCAGTAAATTATGTAAACGAGGAGATGGATTTACCAGGGGGGTGCATAATCTGGCATACCCCTCTGCCAGAATAATGCACCCCCTCCTATTCTGATTGGAAAGGTGCTCATGTCGGCACAACGTGTAAAAACTAAGCCAGATTTCGACATATGTTTTGGGATACGCCACTAACATTGATGTTGTGAGCCATGCATGGTTTCACTATCCATTAACCAGCTGATTTCTGTCTCAGTGTTGTGCCCACATATGTCTATAAATGAGCTTGATTTGGTGCTTACATTGCATATTTTCCTGCTGCCAGTTAATGCCAGTTTCCTTTTTCAAGTTTCATGTACCTTTAGTAAACCACACGGGGCTAAATTTTCCATCCGATCACATCATTGTCTTTTCTTTCTCTGGTTGCCAGCTGAGTGGTCTTGTAGTCAGGATGGGGACAGGGGCTGTTTACCATCTGCTAGCTTGCCCCAGAGAACTGCCAGGACAAGCTGTGGGATTTCCTCAGCTGGATAGTTTTCCACAGATGGAAATTGAGCTCTGCAGCCTTTTGATTATACACCAAACTGTTTTTGTGATGATTGAGTTGTACCTAAAAGCCCTAGTAATATTTCAATACTGAATAGCTTTTAGTCAAATAATATGGGTTTGTTTACTTGTGCTCCATACTTGTAGTTTTAAATATCTAAGTTTGCAACATGAATTGAAAATGAGCGTCTCTTCCTCTTAGACTAGACTGGAGAAAAAACTAAAATCAAAACAGATATTTTGACATTCATATTTATCTTTTTATTATCTTGTAGAGTTTAACTGCACGGTAAGGACTGTATGGTAAAGATTTAACGAACACAAAAAAGTAAAGGACTGCACGGTGGTGTGGCAGTTAGCACTGCAGCCTCACACAAAGAAGGTTGCTGGTTCAAGCCTTGGCTGGGGAGGGGTACGAGCAGTTTCCAACAGTAGCCTTCCTGTGTGGAGTTTGCATGTTCTCCTTGTGTATGCGTGGGTTCTCTCCGGGTACTCCAGCTTCCTTTCACCATCCAAACACATGCATGCATTGCACGTTAGGTGCAGAAAATTAACGAATAAATGAATGAGAATTTAACTTCCCTTGAAAGCTGGAGTATCAAAAAACTAATTCATGGCTTTTGAAACAACTAATTTTGCTTAAGTGTGACAACAACATGAAATATTTCTGGAATGCCACAGATATTTTTGGTGGTTGCGGTTTATTTCCACAACACAATATGTTCTTGAATAAATGGTGCAGTCTATTGTAGTATGAAACCATCGCTGTCTCACAGGATCATTGAGCTGCTGTTGGTTGATGTGAAAGGGAAGTGACAGCAGAAGATAAGACTGACAAGATGCTTACCATGCAAATTAACCTCAGATGGGAGATGGGAGTAGGAAATCAGTTATTGGCAACTTTTTAGAATAGCTGCAATCAATAAAAATAATAGCAACTGTTATATTTGCATAGTTTATCAAGAAAACCTTGTCCTTCTTTGTTTTAACTCATGGTTACATCTTTGGTCATTTCAGTTGGATAAGATACAATAAGCCTATCTGAAGACATTCCCTTGGGATTTGGTTTTTAAAAATTTTTTTTTATTGATCTTTCAGTTATATGATTTTAAACTCTAAACAGTTGATCATGAAAACAGTTGTAAGTCTCAACCTAAAGAAAACTGTAAACAGAGAGAAATCTGTAACTCATGAAACCCACATGATGACACATTTGTTCCTTCTTAATGCTCCAGAGGCTTAATGGTTTCAGTGTAGCTCACTCCTTAATATCATCCACAAGTCATTTTGTTTTGTGGTTGTTATCGTGTAAACAGGCAGTACATCACAATATGGTGAGACTGTACATCTTTGAATATGATCTTACAGTCAGTTTGTTTGTTTTCTTTGGGTTTTTTTTTTCCTTTGGGCAGCTGTTGAAGGTCGATGGATCAGTTCCCCAGACTATATGCCGAAGTGTCTTTGGACAAGACAATAATCCCCACATTACCTCCTGACTTGCCCATAGGGATATGAATGTGTGTGTTAGCACTTAACAACAGCAATAGAAGTACCATATGTTTGCATATGGGTAAATATAACTTGTAAAAATGGTTTGAGTGGTCAACATAAAAGTAGTGAAGCGCTATATAAGTACAGTTCATTTACCATTGTCATTATTCTATGACCATTTACTGGGAGAGTGTTAAACGGGAGGCCTTTGGTCAGTGTCTAACTTACAGGGAAACCCAAGCTAGCTTTTGTTATTATGTTATTAATCTTCATGGGCAAAGGGCTGTTTTAGAGTCCCTTCTAACGCTGTGGTTACTGGTAATCGCTGACAAAACCAGTCGCACATCAGTTAATCTTTTTATTGTCCAGTTCACATTAATTCCAGTCATGTGTTGCCAGTATCACACTGGCAGAATTCATACAGGTTTGTCCACAGATGATTGCATGATCAGAACAATAGTACCAGCTGGTCTTACTGGTTGGATTATGCAAGTCTTGTCTCAAAGGGTAGTGACATCCCAGCCTTTACATTACTTTTGACCTGACAACTTACTGTAGTTATGTTTACTTAATTGTTTGTCTACCTATCATCACTAACTTGGCAGAAAGTTGTTTTTGATGAGACCAAATGATTTGGTTTCTTTGCTTCTGGAAGAGGAGGGGTCAATTTCATGTGAAAACATTTAATTTGACAAGTGACTAACTTAAATTGCTGCCATGGTTGTTGATTTCCAGCAAAAATGTGGCTTAAAAGTTTTTTGTTTTTCTTCTTCTTCTAGAAAGCTGATTCAGAATGGAGTCTTCATTGAGTGCAGCTCAAATCCGTCAGAAGTTCATCGACTTCTTCCGTCGCTATGAGCACCAATACGTTCACTCATCTTCCACCATCCCACTGGATGACCCCACGCTGCTTTTTGCCAATGCCGGCATGAACCAGGTACACGCCAAATCTTCGTCAGAAGTACCTCTCTGCCTTGGCCTGCTTCTAATAACACCCACAGATTTCAACATTGTCAAGTAAAGCACAATTCATAAATTTGATTTCAAACCTCTGACTTTCAGTTCAAGCCTATCTTCCTCAACACCATCGATCCCTCCCATCCCATGGCCAAACTGCATCGTGCAGCCAACACGCAAAAGTGCATCCGCGCAGGAGGCAAACACAACGATCTGGACGACGTGGGTAAAGATGTCTACCACCACACCTTCTTTGAGATGCTGGGCTCCTGGTCCTTTGGAGACTACTTTAAGGTATTGTATTATCTAATTTTATTTTGTTTTATTTAGTCTTTTTTGTTTTACTTTTATTTTGCTTCACTTCTTAATTTGTCTATGGTTGCTTTACAATTGGAAAGAATCCTACTTTTAAAAATTCCCACAATATGGTTGCATCTCAGTTTCCTAATAATAACAGTAGTTGTAGTAGTTTCAAGTTGTGTGTAGTTGGTGTAGAAGTTTTTTATTCCTTCTTCTAATCTTCATCTTCCTTATCCTTCTCTTCCCTCTGAAGCAACTGGCCTGTAAGATGGCTTTAGAGCTGCTGACTCAGGAGTTTGGTATTTCCATTGATCGCTTGTATGTCACCTACTTTGGAGGGAATGCTGATGCTGGTCTGGAGCCTGACCTGGAGTGCAAGCAGATCTGGATAGACCTGGGGTGAGTCCAGCTTGTGAGTTGAGCATACCAATGAATCGAGCTAGGAATATCTTAGTAACCATCACTGACTTAACTCTTCTTTATTTTATTTTTTCTGGATGCATGATGTCTTGTGTGCACCTGGTCCTTCCTCTGAAAATTGTCTATTACTCCTTTTGTAGGCTTGCATTATGTCCGTAATTGTGATTCCTGTATACCTGTAAAATAATGTGATGATTTTCCGAGGATACCCTTCTTCATCAAGTCTCCACACTGATGCTGAACTGACCATTTTATATCGGCTATGAGCATATATGGATGTTTCAGTTTTTACTCAGCCTCTTTTCACATAAAACAACACTGTTCCTCCCAAAGCAACTCCTGCTATGTTAGAAAATATTTATTATCTCTCAGTATGTTTCCAATAATCACCTTTAGATTGCAGATTGAATGGAGTGAATATTTTCATTATGTATGGATTGCTTGGTTATAAAACCAGGGAGAGGAAGGAGATTATTTTTCCTGATTTGAACATTTAAAATGTTCTCGTGTTAAAGTGGTGGTTAGATAAGCCAGTGGCTGCGTTTCTTTCGGTCAGGATGGAGGAGGCTCGCATCCTGCCGGGCAGCATGAAGGATAACTTCTGGGAGATGGGTGATACAGGCCCCTGCGGTCCCTGCAGCGAGATCCACTACGACCGCATCGGAGGCAGAGACGCTGCTCACCTGGTGAACATGGACGACCCCAATGTCCTGGAGATCTGGAACCTGGTGTTCATTCAGTTCAACAGGTAACACACAGACACACACAAAGGAGTTCTCATAAATCACACAATCAGTTCAGATCCAAAGGAAAACAGTTTAACTGTGTGAATAACTTACATTGTTTACAGTGTATGTGATGCTCTCATTTACACACTGATACTTGTTCCAAAAGAAAATGGGATTTGTTGCAAAGCCTTGTGGGATAATTGTAAGTCTTTCTGGGTTATTGCATTTGTCGGCACCAGATTTTTTTTGCCTCAGCATCATAGCTCGGTATGTTTTTCTGACTGCATTCATCCTGAGTGTTGGTTTGTCCTCACTTCAAGCTGACTTTGGTTTGTTTACGCTTTTGTAGTTTGGTTTATTTGGTGTTGACCAAAGAAGAAAAACATATAATGTCTGTACAAACTGAGCTTACAACCTTTGGGCACAAAGCTTCATGAACTTGGAGAGAACATTTTCTTAGTCAGTAATGATCTACAGACTCACATTGAAGTCTGATTTTGATGACCAACAACTGCTTGTTATGTATCAATTGTAAGCTATAACGTTCCATGAGCAGAATCCAGCTGAATGTGCCAGTGGGGACATTGTATCATCAATTACAGTTAACTAGAGGTAAAAAAAAAAATGGTTTGGTACCCAAAGAATTGCTGATATGTATGATGAACATGCAATTTTATTCTAATGTACTTTTTATTTATTTAATATGTCATGTGTGTCATGGCTGTGGATCCCCATCTGCTCTTTAAAAATTCCTCATGCATGTAAATATCTTGGAATATTTTAGTTGATCTCAGTAATTACGAATCTCTCTGAAACTGTTTCGACCTTCTTTTTGCAACTTCCTTGTCCTGTAAATTGCTGCTGACTGGTGTACTGTATCAGAACTTACTTTCCCTTTTTCTGCCATATCAGTCTCTCTTTTTTGCACTCCTTTTATTGAAGGTAGATAAAATTTTAAAAAATTACTGGACTCATAGAAGATACTGCGAATCTTTGGCTTGTTTGACTTTGTAAGCCTAAGTCAAACAAGCAGAGCTCTGCTCCAGAAGAAGAAAGCGTCATCAAAAGTATATAATTAGATTTACTGATAACCTTTTTGGTTTTAACTTATAATATCTTGTTTTACTTGATCAGAGAGTCTGAGACGGAGCTAAAGCCGCTGCCTAAAAAGAGCATCGACACGGGGATGGGTCTGGAACGCCTGGTGTCCGTTCTGCAAAACAAGATGTCCAACTACGACACCGACCTCTTCGTCCCTTATTTTGAGGCCATTCAGAAGGTTAAAAAAAAACTTGAAATGTTTGTGTAAATGTGTAACCAAGGCAGATTTAATCTTGTACACTTAAAAGGGAACTCTCGCCTGAAGCAACAATAGATAAACATTTGCTTTAGCTCTAACACGGTAATGACGTATGAGGGTTGCTTTGGTCTCAGCTCCATATAGCAGAACATTGGCTCAATGTTTTCTGATCAGTCTTTTCAATGTGACACGAAGAGCACTGACTGAGAAAACAATGAAGAAATCACTGAAAACACACTTAAAAATGAGGATGATCAGATGGATGAAGAAGATGGAATTGACCAAAATATTCAGAAGCTGCTGATCTAAAAAACACACTCAGACGTTTGCGGCAAAGATCTCAGCTTTCTGTCAGTAGCTGATCACAGTAAGCTTCAGGATCACATGATCTCTATTACATGTTAGACTAGTACCTTATACAGAGTGAATGTGAACATGGATAAAAAAAACAAACATTTGAAACTGATCTATGTGACGTCTGTTTTAGGGTACTGGTGCTCGACCTTACACCGGTAAAGTGGGCGCTGATGATGCAGACGGCATCGACATGGCTTACCGTGTCCTCGCTGACCACGCTCGCACCATCACCATTGCCCTGTCAGACGGCGGTCGGCCCGACAACACGGGAAGAGGGTGAGGCGTAAACTTTTTAGTCAAGTCAGAGTTGATTTCTGTAGCATAATTAAGAGCTGTAGCAGCAAGACAATATAAATTGATACTCTGAGATGGCAGTAAATATGAGTAAACAATAAGATAATTAATCAGTTAGATAAATGGAAGTGCTTTAATGATGAAATCCAAGATATAACACTGAACCTGGTCTAACAACCAGAAGAAAGTGAGTAAAAATAAAGCCCCGTTTCCACCCGCGGGTCTGGGTCGAGTTAGGCCAGATCGTCCATGTTTTTTTTGTGTCTCCACAGATTAAAAACTGGGAGGGGTACTCTTGTATCTGACCTGACCCGGCCTACTTTTTTACTGATCTAACCAATCCGGACCAAAGAGGTGGAGCTAATACACAGCAATCTTGATTCGTTTAAAAATCTGTCACTTCCCATGTGACCCGGCGTAAAAACAAAGCAGGGGTGACTCCTTTGTTTCTGTCACGTGTGGTGCTTTGGTTAAAAAGCGTTGCACTGCGATGATGTCACACGATCACGTAGCAGTGCTATCCAGTTAATACTCCGTCTCCAGGATAAGGGGACAGTTAGCTGTGGGAACACAACGTGAAATCAACACATCCGTATCAAAACCCACCCAATCCGGCCTGGCCCAACCCAACCCAGACCTGCGGGTGGAAACGGGGTTCAAGTTTTAGGTGGGTGTTAAAATGAGTGAGTGAGTCTAGTCCAGAGATTTGCAGTTGGGATGCTCGATATAATTAGCCCCCTATCAGACATCGCCACCCCACCGATATTTAACCAATCAGCCCACTGTTTCTAAAGTCTAAAAGAAAACAAAAACATCTTCTTCTTTTTCTTCTTCAAAAACTTCTTTTTTACAGACTTTAAAAATTCTAAAGAGTAGGGGTGGAAAAAATATTGATACACTGAAATATCGCGATATTTTCATATGTTGATATCACATTGACATTTAAAAATGCAGTATTGATCCATCTTACTAACGAAATCTTGCGACATTTCATTGATCTGTTACGAAATCTCATGAGAATTCACAAAAATATGGCAATATTTTCATATGCTGATATCATATTGACACTTAAAAACGCAGTATCAGTCTATTTTACCAACGAAATCTCGTGATATTTTATTGTTCTGTTACGAAATCTTGCGAGAATTCACGAAATATCGTGAGATTTTATAACAGAACAATGAAATCTCGCGGGATTTTGTAAGTCAAATAGATTGATACTACTTTTTTGAATATCAATTTGATAATGGCATATGAAAATATTGCAATATTTCAGTATATCGAAATTTTCCCACCCCTATTTTTCAAAGTGTCGGAAACGGATAATAAAACTGCTATTTGCAATGACTGCTTATTTTTTTTCAGCTTTGATATCGGTATCGATATCAGTTATCGGCCACATGAGTTTTAAAATATCGGCATATCGGATATCGGCCAAAATTCCAATATGGTGCATCCCTAATTGGCAGTCATAACTAAAAAGGCTTCATCGCCTCCACCTTTTAGCCTGAATGTGGGAACATCCGTGAGTAACTTATTCTTAGCCCTCAGTGCTTTGGGTGGAGTATGAAGCTGTAACAGTGCAGACAGGTGAAGTGGCGCCGTGTATTTGAGACTCACAAACCAGTTGTAGAGTTTTGTTCTGGATTGTGTAGCAGACTGGTAACCAGTGTAGAGAGGCAAATGCAGCTGAGAGGCTGCTGCGTTTTGTAGAGCACACAGCAACCGATCAACACAGAAATATGAAGAGATGTTATAATCTAATCAAAGATAAGAAGAGCACGAATTACTCTTTGAGTGCAAATAGATGTAGACTTCAACCTCGCTGAGGAGCCTTTTTCAAAAAACACTCGTTTGAACACTAATTCAATCTGTCTGTCATTTTGAGTTGAATTTAGGAGAAAAAAATGGCAATAATGGCTTTGGATGTATATTGTTATGATTGTACCGATACCAATGTTGGTACTCTTTATCGATACCGGTATTTTTTGATACCATAACATAATTTAGAGTACATAATGAAGACATTACAAGATGTGAAAAGATAATAAACACCCGTTCAGATGTCATTGAGAGGCCTGGACATGAAGGTAGGTGAAGGACAGTTGTGAGAATAAGGGAGGTGTGTCTGTCTTACTCCATCACAATGATTACGTGATGGTGTCAGGATCACACGACAGTTAGGTAGATGTTCAAAAAGTATCGATAACAGTATCGTTTGTCCAGAATCTAAACGGTACCCTGTTATCGTCAAGATTAGGAACCGGTACCAAATGATACCGGTACTCTGTGAACATCAATAATAATGACAAAACCAGATTGAAAAAAGTTGTGTGTTATTTTCAGATGTTGGACAGACTTCATTCATTGATATGATGCTACATATGGAAAACTTCACAAATTCATTCATGCATGTCATTCAGGCTTAATTTCTCTGTAATGTTTTTGTGTTTTTTTTTGGCAGTTATGTGCTGAGGAGGATCCTGCGTCGTGCTGTTCGTTATTCACATGAGAAACTTGGAGCTCAGAGGGGTTTCTTTGCATCTCTGGTGGACGTGGTGGTTGATTCTCTGGTGAGGCTTTATTTCCTCTCCTTTTCTTTCTTTTTTCTTTCTTTCTTTTTATTTGCAGTGTTCTTGCACGACTAAAAACATGTAAAGAACAATCAAAATAAAAATCTAAACCACATGTAGATGCACAGTTAAAGGGGTTATTGCACAAATGAAAGGGTTTTTCATTTAAATGAATTTTTCTGTATATTTCAGAATTTAAACTATCACCCACCAGAAGTGATAATCTTTTGGAAGAATAACGTTTTTATCTGTTTTGCAGACAGTTTTAATCTAAATTTTTCCAGATTTTGGGAGAGTCATAACACACAGAGCCAACAAGCCCACACCTGTAGCTCCATGTTTCAGAAAGTGATGTTAGCATGAGTTGTTTTTTTCTTAGGTGTAGTTGTGACGTTCTTCGGTCTAAGGCTGCAGTTTAAGAGTTAAATGTGTGACAAAAACCTTTTAATCATACATACCAGATGGATATGACTCTTTAATCGCACTTAATTGATTTGTAAAAGTTAAATTGTTTCATTCAAGAGAAGATATACTGAATATTTAATATGTTTCTGTAAAGATATTTATAAATAAATAATGATTTAAAAGGTAATCCCCAAGTCTAATGTGCAGTTAAAATCCCTTTCTTTTAAATATGAAGTAAACAGGAAATTTAGTCTCTACAAGCGGTCTAGCATCGTCATGCTGTAAATGCTGACCTCTCTACTTTTGTATTTAATTTCTATTCTTCTCTGCTTCTCCATTGCTTCCTCATTTTTGACTTCTTTGTTTACTTAAATTTATCCTGCAGGGTGAAGCCTTCCCAGAGCTGAAAAAAGACCCTGATATGGTCAAAGACATCATTAATGAGGAGGAGGCACAGTTTCTCAAAACCCTCAGCAGAGGGCGCCGCATCCTGGATAGGAAGATCATGAGTCTAGGAGAATGTAGAACCATCCCAGGTAACCCGAAGCCTCTCGGCTCATATGTGTTCACGTCAATATCATAAGCTGCTGACGTGGAAAGTGATTTTGTTTGCTTGTTTTATCCCTCTGAAGCGTCATCTTCTTTCTTTTATCCCCTTTCTGCTTCACATCTCAGCCCTCACCTCCCACATCATATTGTGTCTCTGTCACTCCCCTCCTCCTGTAATTTCTTTTCCTTTAATCCTGTCAGTATTTTTTGTTCAGGCTTTATTAGATTAGTCTCTCGCTTCATTCATGCAGCTGACGTACTGCAGTCCTTCTCGTCCTGTGTTAAAAATAGTCAGATTAGTTAAATAAAAGCAAAAATCCCAAATACTGTGTTAATGTTTAAATGACAAACGCTCTGTTAAACCTGCTGCAGGGCGGTTGGTGTGAAAGTTAATAGATTTCTTTTAACGCTTGTTGTTTTCTTCTAGATTTTTACACGCTAAGATTCAGCCGGCTGTTTTGTGTCTGTATTTGCATCCAGGTGACACAGCGTGGTTGTTGTATGACACATACGGTTTCCCTCTGGACCTGACGTCCCTCATCGCTGAGGAGAAGGGCATGGGAGTGGACCTGGCTGCCTTCGAGGAGGAGAAGAAGGCTGCACAGGTAAGAAGATGGAAGCAGGAGTGGAGGGGAGTGAATGAAACCTTCTTACTTTCATGGATGCTTTTTAAATTTTGCTTTGCTGGTTGTGTCCTGAGTGCTGCCTAGTGTCCACTCCTGTGGGGACATAGTTTGCCTTGCATCAGCGTTCTGCAGTATTGCATTGTAAGTGAGAATCGGGAGCTGTACACCTGGTTGTTAAATAAATCCACATTTACGTTACAGTCCTGCCCAAACCCCTTGTTGTTTGATTAAGCAAGAAGGCTGGCATTTCCTCTTTAACACTGCAGTGAGTGTGTGGGCACTGACTGATGATGCAGCTCCGATTCCACCAGATGGGGGAGTTTGTGTCCTTTCTATCCTGTTTTATAGGCTGAGTTAACATTTTATGAGGCACACCTGTTGGATATAAAGCAAAACAGGACCTTGCTCAAGGGCCCACAGTGGTTTCATTTGAGTGACATTAAGATTAAACCTCTGTGGTTCCTTGAGCAAGGTCCTTAACCCCCACCAGCCGAGACATGGCAGCCCACTGCTCTCTAGTAAATCTAGAGGTGGGTTAAATACAGTGTCTGAATTTCCCAAATGGGATTAATATTGTAAAACCAAGAAATGGGGAAAAAAAAAAGTCCAAGAGCTTGGCAGTGAATCTTTTTTTTTGTTTTGTTTTGTTAACATTGTTAAGTGTTAACCCTTCCACACGGCACGCTTTATCCGTGTTTCCTCTGGGAAGACCTGTTACAAACCGTTGCAATTTTTCACACCCATTTCAGAGCTAGCTCTAACCGTGTTGAACCTGCACAAAACGTGACGTAACTGACGGCTGTCCACTGATTGGTCAAAGGAAATTGCCGTCATATGCGTCATACGTGTTTCGCCTCACCGCTTCTAAAAAATATTTGGCTCTGTTTTCGGTGACTACAAGCACCTCGATATCATCCAATGCCTCCATTGTTGTTTTTACTTTACTGATCACTGCCTGGCATGACAGTGACGTCACGGCAGTCTCGACCGTGCCTACTCCCCCCACTTCCAGGTAGTAGACTACTGCTTCTCTTGTGTGGAAACAAAAACCGCCCTGGTCGTCTTTAGCGTGTGGTGCTGTACTGTGCTGTACCGTGCCATGTGCAGCTGCAGTGGAAAAGGCCCATAAGAGTCTGACTAAAAAGGGACCAAAAGTCGCTGGGAATTTCATGCCAGTGACACTTTAAATATGTAACACATGTAAGTTGTAATTTAAAGTATCAGAGTGACTGTATTAAATCTGATCATGGTGTGTTTGTGTGTCTCCAGTTGAAGTCTCAGGGTAAAGGTGCAGGAGACGAGGACCACATCATGCTTGACATCTACGCCATCGAGGAGCTGAGAAACAAGCAGATACCAGCCACAGATGACTCCCCCAAATACACATATACCTCAGATGAAAATGGAAACTACGGTCAGGGATTTTCACGTTCTCAGCTCAGCTGGACTCGCTTTGCTTAAAGAAGTTCATGGATTGATCTTCATCCCGTGTACTTGTGCAGACTTCCAGCAGGCCTCGGCTACAGTTCTGGCTCTGCGGCGCGACCGAGCCTTCTGCGATGAGGTGACGACGGGTCAGGAGTGCGGCGTGCTACTGGACCAGACATCTTTTTACGCAGAGCAGGGAGGACAAACGTTTGACGAGGGATACATGCTGAGAGAGGACGACAGCTCTGAAGATGTAAGTGGAACAAAATGTAAACTTATAACGAAAGAAGGTGGATGTTTGTGCTTCTGATTGGTGTCGTAAAACCAAAAACATAAAACACAAAGGGAAAAAAATGTGTTTGTTGTAAATAAGGGACATAAAACCCTTGACTTGTATTTTTCAAGTGAAAAGCATTTGTTTTAAAATGACTGATGGATTGTAGAAATCATGCGGTCTGCAACATGACCCCTGCTTTGACAGAAGGATGCGTTATTAGACCCTAAATTGCCATTAATCCACCTCATTAGTTCAGTGTAACATGATGAGGTGGTTAACCTGGCTTATAGACCAAAGTGTGTGTGTTGTTGCAGTCATTCAAATCATCAAACTGATGGAGGTTTACTTCAGGGACTCATTAAAAGCGAGTGATCAGAGGATTTATGAAAAGACTGAGAAAAATGGCTTGTGAACAGTTTGTTGGGATCAAACGCAGCTGTGTCAAAGCGTGTCAGAGTTTTCAGTGATCACTTGGTTAAAGGTTCGTAAATCACCTCAGATTGTTTGGGTCCTTCTCAGTTAACTTCTGATATGGTGGGGCTAAATTAAAGCTCATGGGGAGATAAAAGCTGCAGCTGCTGTCTTGTTGTACTTGTTAGGGCTGAGATGGCTAAAAAAAAAAAGAAGCAAACAACAACACAAGCTAATTTTAACTCGAGCTACTGTTTAGCTTCAGTCATCAGGATGTACTCGCCATTTTTTTTTATAAAGACGTAGACAATGTGGATGTTTACAACTTTGTCTTTTGTTCTGTGTGCTTGTAGAATTGAACTTGCAGGCATTTCCCAAATGTTTACATGTAAATGGAAAGTATATTAAAACATTAGCCTTTTTGTTTTGTTTGATCAGAGGATCTGTATGTGGGTCACATTTTACACCATGTTTTATCTCTAAATACTAAAAGAAATTCACATCGGTTGGGACTTTTTTTTCAATGTACTTTTACAAAAACATTGTAAAAGTGCCTGTTTGTCTTTGCAGCGTATGGAGTTCACTGTGAAGAACACGCAGGTTCGAGGAGGTTACGTCCTTCACGTCGGCACCGTTTATGGAACGTTGAAAGTTGGAGACTCCGTCACTCTGCATGTAGACGAGGTGAGGCACATGATCCTGTTTCCATCAGCCCGTAAAAGCACGTTCAAGACGCCTTCAGTACCCATTTTGAACCTGAATCTAATCTTGCAGGCTCGTCGCCGGCCCATCATGAGCAACCACACCGCCACTCACATCTTAAACTTTGCCTTGCGGGGTGTTTTGGGGGAGGCAGATCAGAGGGGCTCCCTGGTTGCTCCTGATCGCCTGCGCTTTGACTTCACCGCCAAAGGTGCACTGAGCACAGGGGAGATCCGCCGGACTGAAGAGATCGCTTGTGCCATGATAAGAGACGCGAAGGTCCGTGAAACCGCTGGATGGTGAAATTTAATCCAGATTGCTGAAACTTGATCCTCTTTTAAACTTGTACTGTTGGGAATTTCCTCATCCTCTAAACCATCCAGCCCGTATACGCCATGGAAGCCCCACTAGCAGAGGCCAAGGCCATCCAGGGTCTGCGCGCCGTCTTTGATGAGACCTACCCCGACCCTGTTCGGGTCGTGTCGATCGGCATCCCTGTCCAGGAGCTGCTTGATGACCCCAGCAGCGCTGCAGGGTCCCTCACCTCCATTGAGTTTTGTGGTGGAACGTGAGTGTCCTCCATGTTTTCTTTGTTCCTGTGCTTTTAAATTTAGTCGATGCTTTCACGCAGGACATGAAAGAGACAAACTTCTGTCCAGTGTTAAATCTACAGAGATGCTGAGGTGGATTTAACCAAGGTAGATTTTACCGAGGTTTAAAAGCAGAAAGTAAGCAGCCTTATGTATGTTAACGTGTCGGCCGTGATTATGAAGGGTAGAAAGCTGCGTTCCTGTTCTCATCAGCCTGTATGACTCGGTTTAAACACGTAGCTGCAGACCCAGGAGTCTCTCTGTGGGCAGGATTTGCTAATTTAATTTAATTCACTCTAGTGAAGCTCAGCGAGTGATGTGCCATTTTTAGTTGGTGGAACATCAGGTGAAGTATCTTATGGGGGTTTTACTGGGAACAGAATACACTGCAGTAGTTGAGGTGGGAGATGACAGTGATCTGTAGCAGCAGGCCACCGAGTCAGATTCAGCAAATGCAGTTGAGCCTGTGCTGCTGTGGATTAGCAATATTAGTTCATGAGATGTTGGCTTGGTCTGTTTTCAGTGGGAGAAAGTTCTGTCTGCATTGTTAATGTAGCTGCTGCAGGTGCACACAATCATTTTAGTTAGTAGTCAATGCTGCAGGTACAGCTCCATAACCACACAAGACTACTCTTGTACTCTTGTTTATACAAAAGTCAAATGGAGACAGGTCTTTTTTTAAATACTGTAAAATGGATTTTTTTTTTCAACGATTAATTAAAAGACATGCAGCTTTTCCTCAAGTCTTAAACGTTGTGTAAATGGGTAAATGTTTATTTTCAGGAACAAGCCATTAAAATGTGTAAAAAGAGAATTTAAACAGTTTGCCTGGAGGTCTGCGTCTGTTTGTATAGCAGTGCTGTTCATTATCTCGTTTGATTCAGCTCAAAGCTACATGACTTCATCCTGATTCACCTTTGCTGCTCCGCAGCTGTCAGTCACACAACACTTTATTTTTCAAAATACTGTTGGGGATGAAGGAGAACATCACGTGCATGCTCTCATCAGAGCTAGCGTTGTCCTGAGTCCAGGCAGATGTTCAGCATAGCAGCATTAATGCGACACGTCAGAGCTGCATCTGAACAAAATGTCTTCATTTGCATGAAGTTTGTTGTTTTTAAATGTGTTGGCTGCCCACAAGTTGTTTGTAAAGTGGAAATCTTAACTGGATGTGTGTGATTTAATGTTCAGATGAATATGCTGCTGTACAAAGGACATTTAGTAAAACTCAACTCAGCAATTAGACTCGCTCTGCTGACTTACACCATTTCTGAAAAATTCCCCTTAATGCCAAACCTCTCTACTCTCTCCTAGATTAGTTGTAATGGACTTTTCTGTCACTGTGTTGCTGCAGGAGATTAAATTTCCTGGTGTGACTTAGGGATGTGGCAGTTTCAAGGTATACCAAGGTATAAAAACGTAGCGAATAAAAACCATTACATTTTCCGTCATACCCTCATCCTATGACGGTGGCGTCAAGGTATGAAGGTTGCGTACACCTGCAAGTCAGGTGTACCCCACCTGCCCTGACGCAGACTCCAAGATGGTGGTGGTAAATTCGTGTAGCTTGCCAACGCCATTAAACATCAAAGGAAGAGCTACAGATGTTCCAATAAAGGGCATTGTTCAACCGAAAAAAGTTGTTTTTATTTAACCAGACACTTAAAAACAATATTTAAGAGCGTAGTCATGATACCATGGTATACCATGAAACTAGGGATGCACAATATAATCAGCCCCCTATCAGTATCGGCTTTAAAACTGAGTATTGGACATCGGCACCCCACCAATTTAACCGATCAGCCCACTGTTTCTAAAGTTAAAAAAAAAATTTCTTCAACGTCTTCTTTACAGACTTTAAAGGTTGAATATGGAATACGGACAGAACAACGACATCACGTGTGTCCAGGTTGTTGTTGCAACGGCAGAAAAACAACTCCAGCCGCTGGGATGCCAGACTCACTGCCGAAACGCAAGTGACCAACAGTCTGCAGCATGTCCAACAAGTAACACAGAGGAGTTTATAACTGACAGCTAACGTTAGCCATGTTAGCAAACAAGCTAGCTTACCGATCCCAGAGGAAAGTCGCCATTTCTGTGTTTTGACTCCGTGGAAAACGTTTATGTGGGTCCATTTAGTGAAGTCCTCACCTAAATTTACTCCAGGTTTTGCTTTTCTCAGGTCACTCCTTCTCAGAAACAGATAACAATATCTCCAGGGCTCTGAAGTAGCTGCTTCACTCGTCATCTCCACGGTTTTCCCCTGAACAGGCCTGACTATGACCAAAATATTGTTTCCACACAGAGATCGTATTTGGCAACCTGCAATGGCGGCGTGTATTGGCTTATAGACGTAAATAAAATGCCATTATCGAACCCGTCAAAATTTGTTTTATAATTATTTTTAGGCTCAATATAATTTTTCTGGGAAATGTTGTATTTTCATTCTGTACCCCCCCAAACTATCTGTGGTGGTATTATTTTTTAAAAAATATAGCTTTTAATAAAAATGTTCCATATTCAACCTTTAAAACTTCTAAAGACAAGGGGTGGGAAAAAAATATCAATACACTGAAATATCGCAATATTTTCATATGCTGATATCATATTGACATTTAAAAATGCGGTATTGATCTATTTTATTAACAAAATCTTGCAATATTTTATTGTTCTGTAACAAAATCTCACAAGAATTCACAAAAATTTCACAATATTTTCATATGCTGATATTATAGTGACATTTAATCTATTTAACTAACAAAATCTCGCGATATTTCATCATTCTGTTATGAAATCTTGCAAGAATTCACAAAACATCATGAGATTTTGTAACAGAACGATAAAATCTCCAGGGATTTTGTAAGTAAGATAGATGGATACCGCGTTTTTAATATCGATTTGATATTATTGGCATATGAAAATATCGTGATATTTCAGTGTATTGACATTTTTTCCCACCCTTATTTTTCAAAGTGCCGGAAACGAATAACAAAACTGCCATTTGCAACCACTGCTTATTTTTTCCAGCTTTAATATTGGTATCAATATCAGTTATCGGCCAAATGAGTTTTAAAATATTGGCATATCGAATATCGGCCAAAATTACAGTATCCTGCATCCCTACATGAAACCGTGATAATTTAGCTCAAGGTTACACCGTCAGAATTTTAAATCCCGGCACATGCCTAGTGTCACTTCAGTGTGAAAAGTTTTACATATCAGTTTTACATACTTAATAAAGCCGATTTTGTTAGTAGATAAATACAGAGGTTGTATTTTTCTGATTTAAATCCTGATAAGAACCAGCTCAGTGTTGTTTTGTTCTTAAACCTTAGAAAACATGACCGTGGGTGTTGCATGTCAGAGTGGGCTCTGGTTTGAAGCCCAGAAGGAGATGTTCGTATGCAGCGTTTCTGTTTATTATTGTTGCAGCTCTTACTGGCTCATGCTGCCTCAGGTTTTAGTAAATCAATGTTTCTCCTGGTGGTGCTTTGATCTGCTGCCACTTCAGACCTTCATGTTCTGCTGCTGAGTATTTATCTGCTGCTGGTTATTGTAACACTCAGCTCGAGCCTTTATAAGCAGAAAATATCACAGCTGACCAGAAACGCTGCTTCGGCTTCCTCAGTTAAAGTATTGATAATGATTTTATTATATGGTTTTAGAACTTTGAATATTGTGCATATTATATGGGACTATAATTATTATATGGGACTATTTTATTTAAAGCATACAGTTTAAGACTTATTATTATTATTAATTCATTAATTATTTTTATTTTTTTCAGTCAGTCAGTCATTTTCTGTACCGCTTATCCAGTTCAGGGTCGCGGGGGTTGCTGGGGTCTCAGCTATTATCAGGCGAGAGGCGGGGTACACCATGTATACAGTCTGATCCTTGACTTCTGCCCTCTGGTGGAGACCTTGCACTACAATAATTCTGACATACAGTACAGTATCGCATTTTGATGCACGTAACATTAAGGATGTGAATGTTAAAACAATTCAGTTCGATTCAGTTTGAATCCCATTTTCATTAAAATCGTCACCAGATTTTTCCTTTTCTTGTTTTTGATAAAGCATCAAAGACTTCAGATAAATACAAAAAAGAAAACAGACATTTTTCTGCCCATTATTTTTTGGGTCAGGCTTTAAAGGCTTAATGGCCTCTATACTTCTTATTTATCAGATCTCTTTCAAGAGCTCTGATAAATTTTCCAGAAGAAATCTTTTAATGGAGTCTTATGTTAGAGGTGAAATGATGATCATGATGATGATGATCATAATCGTTAAATAGTTTTTACTTTTTATGTCGCTTTATTCATTGATTTTGTTCAGGGTTTGTTTTTGATTATATTTCATTAATTTATTATAGGTTTAGTCTGATTTTAATTTACCTTTACTTTTAAGTCTGATTTCACAGTTTCACTATATATTTGTTTTTTTTTTTCTGATTTTATTCTCTGTAGCTTAATGATCCTGCAGTTTTTTTTATCTTCTGGTTTTTGTTAGTTATTTTTTTCTCTCCAGTTGTAATGGCATTTTCGTTATTTTCACCCGTGCAACACTTCTGACATTTTAAATGTTCAGAAAATAATCTTTACTACATCAGAGTTGCGTGGAGCAGGTGGGATTTGTTTCTGTATTTATTAGTTTTAGTAAAACACTTTGTGCTACACTCAGCTTAAGTGATTCAAGTAAATCTTAATGATTGTTTCTGAAATGTTTTCTCCTCTTCCACTTTTCCTCTCTGACTTTTTGCCTGCTGTTGTTGTCATGTTGATAATACGCTGTTGTTTTTATCTGCAGCCATCTGCAGAACTCGGGTCATGCTGCACCGTTTGTCATCGTCTCAGAGGAGGCCATCGCTAAGGGCATCCGCCGCATCGTCGCTGTGACGGGAGCAGAGGCCCAGAAGGTCAGGACACACACAACCTACACTGACTGATGCACTCCCTTCCAGCATTATGCTCATGCACACACATCCAGCTGCACGTGCAGAGAAAAGTTAGCAGGACAACAAGCTTTTGCTCTGGTGTGCTGATTTGCATATATTATTTGCCACTGACGTGAGTTTCTGTCTCTTATGTGGTTCTGACTGATTCATACGGGTTTACTTCAGGCCCAAAGGAAAGCCGATGCTCTGCACCAGTCTCTTTCTGCACTGGGAGACAAAGTGAAGCAGCAGAAGTCCCCCAACAAAGACGTACAGAAAGAGATCGCCGACATGACTGAGGTGATCAGCATTTCTGTGCTGGAAACATTTCAGAGCAGCTCTGCACGTCTGTGTCAACATCTCCGTCTTCTCTGCAGTTGATCGGCACCGCGGTAATCTCTCAGTGGCGGAAAGATGAGATGAGGGAAACCTTAAAGGGCCTGAAGAAGACCATGGACGACCTGGACCGCAGCTACAAGGCCGACATCCAGAAGAGAGTCCTGGAGAAGACGAAGGAGGTGATCGAGAACAACCCCAACCAGCCGCTGCTCATCATGGAGATGGAGACGGGAGCCTCGGCAAAGGTAAAGGTCATGATTTTTGTTTTCCTCTGAGAGATAACACCAAGACCTTTCATTTCAAAGATCACTGTGATCCTCTGAGTAATAATGTCCACAGTTCAGTCAGAAATAATAAACTAACATGATTATGTCAGAGTGATGACGTGAGTCTGTTCAGTTCGCTTGATGCTGTCGCTTCTGAGTTCGCCTTGAATCTGACTGTGTGTTTTAGCACCAGTCAGACTGACCGTCTGCAGGAAATCCTCTAATGACACTCCCAACTGTGTGTTTATTGGATCATTGAAAGACGTTGTTGATGGTAAATGGTGTGAAAAATTGATGTTATTTCAGATCTGCAAAGTGAACTGGTTCAAATGCCAACCCTGAACCAGGCCAGGAACTGCTTTAAAAAGGAAATGAATAAAAATAAATGGAAATTAAAAAAGATAAATAGAATAAAGTGAAAATAAATAATTGGATTGGTGAATAAGGGTATCACCTTTCCTACAAACCAAATGGGTATGAAATATAATATTACAAGTTAACAATTTCTGGATGATTTATATTCAGTTATCCTCAAAAAAACATTGGTGAGGCTGGTGTCCGCGACATTCTTTCTTAATTGTATTGACTTGGAGTCTAATTTGAGAAAAAAATAACAGAAAATTTACATAGTGATGCTAAAATGTTGTTGAATATTCAAATTCAGAAATTTAGCATATTTAGTGGTTGCTTTGTCAGATGCATTCATATTTCCACCCTGCTCACTGTCAACGAAGTAAAACCTTCATTTCTGCAGTTTTGCACTTTTTTTCCCCAGTTTCTTGGTTTATCTCATTATTTTATCACCAAGGGAGCGAATCAGCTCTGTGGCACATCACTTCTGACCCTGATCTGGTCTTTTTTATGTGACCTTCTTTTTCTCTTGTCCTATTTTCTCTCTGTAAACTTTTTTCCCTTCATTTTTCAGGCTCTGAACGAATCACTGAAGCTGCTGAAGTCGCAGTCCCCTCAGACCGCCGCCATGCTCTTTACCGTCGACCCAGACGCCGGAAAGATCACCTGCCTGTGCCAAGTCCCGCAGGTCCCCCATCCAGTCATTCATACGTGCTGAGCGCCTCCGTCTGAGCACCACGGATCTGACTTCCACCTCCTTTTCTCTGCAGGATGTGGCCAACCGCGGCCTCAAGGCCAGCGAGTGGGTCCAGGAGCTGTGCCCCTTGCTGGACGGTAAAGGAGGCGGCAAAGACATGTCGGCTCAGGCCACCGGCAAGAACACAAACAGCCTGCAGGAGGCGCTACAGATGGCCAGTGAATTTGCTCGGCTCAAACTGGGAGAGAACTGAGAGGAGAGGTGAGATGGTGAAGCTCAAACACGTTCCAGGGAGTGAGATGGAATGAAAGTCCTTGTGCCCCGCCTTGATTTCCTCCCTTCTTCGCTCCCCACTTGCAGGTCTGAAAGATGAGAAAAGTCTGGTTTCTCCACCCCGACAGACGACCACTGACACCCAGCCAGCAGCAAATGAGCCACTCATATTTATTGGGACTTATGTCTGGACATAAATTAACGATATAACATCCTTTCAGGCACTTTAACAGAGAAGGGATGAAGGAAGATATCAGAAAATGATTTTTTTTTGTGTCCACTGCATTATTGCATGTCCATACGCAGAGATAAAGGGATGTGTTTTGCTTTAGCCCCCTAATACTACTGTACAGCTCAGATAAAATAAAGAATATATAAAAACTGCAGATTCCTCTGAGAACGGAGCACTTAATGAACCACATCCTGCCTCTGAGCTCCTGTTTCATCTCGCTGTAACCCCCTCCGTACCTCTGAGGCACTTTGTCTTCCTTTTGGCTGCTTGCACCACATGAGCTGGGCCCGAGGAGAAGTAATAAGTCAGCTTAGCTCAGAAACAACTGAGGTGCAGTTTATTCTCTGTGCCCTTCGCTGGCTCCAGGCTTTCTGTCTGCTCTCTGAACAGCGGCGCCGTCCATCAGTGTGAGCCAAACCCAGTTTTCACTGGTTGGACTGGAGGTGTTCGTGCTGTAGCTGTACCATAGTCTCAAAACATCCAGACATTATCTGCCACGTCTGTTGATTCATTCAGTAGATTAATGATTTGTTAACTGTGTAAATTGATCAGGAATGTGTTCGGTAACCAATCTGTGTTTCTTCATGTTGCTGACATTTAATATTGATCGAATGCAGACCGTTTTATCATTGTAGCTGTTCCATGTTGCAGAAACTATGAGGATGGAATAAATCCGACTGGTAAATGCTGCGTGTCTCTTGTCCTTTTTAAATGTGAGATAACAGAGTGATGGATTACAGATCAGCATTTGCAGGCTGATTAATCGGAGCCTCAGATCTGGGCTCGGTGGAATTAATTCCAGCATAAATGTTAACTGGAGCTCTCTCTCAGTGCGGATAAGTGAACCCTACAGGACTGTCTGTTACCAGTAACAAGTTAACACTGGTCAGAGGGAATAGCTGCTGGCCTCCGGCACAAAACTCACTGCAACTTCCATTAGAACCCCGGTTAAAATGAATTATTAGATAAAATCAATACAAAGGTAGTTACTGTCAGCCCATCCTGAGCAATAAGGTCAACATTCAGCTAACCGGTGCGTTGTTCAATATGTAACGTGTACTGATCTGTGTTTATCCTTCTACTCTGTGATGATTCGTTACTATTGTTTCCCTGCCACAATTATTCAGTTTTTGGTTTTTTTTTAAATAGATGGCACACTGATCTATTTATACTCGCCAGACATGTAATTAGGTCCACATGCTAATCAGCCAATAATGTGGCGACAACTCAACACATGTATGTATGTAGAAGTGGTGAGGACGACTTGCTGAAGTTCAAACTGAGCATAAGAATGAAAAAAGGGTTTAAATGACTCAGAAAAACAACCATATTACGTTCAGAGTATTAGGGATGGGCAATACCAAATTTTTTTCCCGTCGATACAATACCAGTAATTTATGGTTCTTTTTCATAGCAATTTTTTTCTATACCAATACCTTTTGTCCCTTAAAAGAAAATCATATGCTTGTACAGTTTGCATTGATATCTTGAATGCAAGGGCAATATTAGATATAAGTAAAACTTGAGAACTGAAGTACTGGAAAGGAAAGCTTTTAAAGCAAATTATATTGATGAGTAAATTTAACAAAAATAAGATTAAAAACTTCTTTTAATTATCAAATAACTTAAGTACAGGTAAGATTATTTAAATTTGTTTGGTGGAAAATGTTCAAATCTAAAATCTAATATTGATATTATGAATTTACCAAAACATAATGTGCAATAACCTGCATTTAAGCACTGAAAAATACCAAAACATCATCATCACTAACATCACTAACCCCCCCCCCGCAGCAGCAGCTCATTGTCACACTGGTCCAGCTGGGACTCAACACCTCCCTCTGCAACTGGCTGCTGGAATTCCTGGCGGGGAGACCACAGGCAGTTCGGGTCGGCAGCAACACCTCCAGCACCATCACACTGAGCATGGGGGCCCCCCAAGGATGCGTGCTGAGCCCCCTCCTCTTCACTCTGCTGACCCACGACTGCGCTCGACATTCAGCTCCAACCTCTTCATTAAGTTTGCAGCCAACACGACCGTGGTGGGTCTCATCAACAACAATGATGAGACAAACTACAGAAGTGAGCCGCCTGGTCACGTGGTGCAAGGACAACCATCTCCATGGAGAAGACGGAGATCGTGGTGGACTTCAGGAGAGGGTCTGCCCAGCATGCTCCACTGATCATCAACTGTGCTGAGGTGGAGCAGGTGAGCAGCACCTGGGTGTCCACATCTCCCAAGACCTGTCCTGGGACACCAACACCACGTCCCTGGCCAAGAAAGCCCAACAGCGACTTGTGGAAACTGAGAAGAGCAAGAGCCCCGTCCCCCATCATGCACTCCTTCTATAGGGGCACCATGGAGAGCATTCTGACCAGCAGCATCACCGTGTGGTACGGAGCCTGCACCACATCCTGCTGCTAGACCCTGCAGCGCACCCTGAAAGCAGCTGGGAAGATCGTCGGTGTCCCCCTCTCCTCTCTATTGGACATTTACCACTCCGTCCAACCTTGAAGCAGATGGGCTACAGCAGCAGAAGACCACACCGGGTGCCACTCCTGTCAGCTAAGAACAGGAAACTGAGATTACAATTCACAGACTCACCGATCCTGCCTTGGATCAAGGCTTCAGGCTGCTGCTGGTGTAATGGTGTGGGGGAGATCTTCTTAGACCACTTTGGGCTCCTTTGTACCAACGTGGCATGATTTAATGTCCATCCCTTTATGACCACAGTGTAGCATCTTCTGATGCTACTTCCAGCAGGATAATGCTCCATGTCACAAAGCTCGGCTCCAACTGCTTTCTTGGACAGTTCACTGCACTCCAATGACCTCCTCAGTCACCAGATCTCAGTCCAGCAGAGCAGCTTTGGGATGTGGTGGAACGGGAAATTCTCATCATGGATGTGCAGCAACAGCGTGGTGCTATCATGTCGATATGGAGCAAAATCTCTGAGGAATGTTTCCAACACCTTGTTGGATATATTTTACATATTATACATGTATTCATAGCCTCAGAAGACAATAGCTATGATCATTTCATTCCTACCGTCTTCATTTCTAAGAACAGTGAATTGGACTCAGAACAGGTTTTAGCTGTCACTTTGACAGTCGGCTCCATGTTCGGTTAATAGTTTTAGTGTATTAAATATTCTTTATGTAATATTGTTTTATTTTATTCTGTTTGGGTCCCCAAAACTTTCTGCATTCACTGCAACTCAGTTGTGTGAATTTGGACCCTCAGCTGCATTTACTTCTGTTAACAGTAAAGATGTAAAGAAGATGATGTAAAGATGTAATAGACATTGCTTTTGGTTTGGTGTAAATAACTAAAATGTATTGATGGGTTCACAGGAAAAGAACATGGTACTGTACATATATTGGAAAGGTACACTATACTTATCTGTAGTTTGTGTACATGTATGTGGTATACATCAGTGAACAGTTATTGCTGATTAAATGGGGTTAGCATTAACTTCCTCCTACTACATTTCAAACATAAAATCAATTATTTCAATGTGATAACAGTCTGTGGGTTTTGCATGTGAGCTGTTATCGTTCAGCATCTCAATATGATGGCTTTTATTTATTTTGAAGATTGGTTGTTGTTTGTAGGATTTTTTTTCTTTTTTTGATTTGTTTTTCAAAAAAGACTTCATTCATTCATTCAACTGTGAATTTTCATCAGAAGTTTTATTGTTCTCTTAACCTGGAGACTGTAAAACTCCATAATTGCTTTATTTAATGTTCAGTCTACTCACTTGCAAATGAGGCTTCTAATTACTGTTTTGCACTTTTTCCCTTTTCTCTTCAATTCAAAATTCCAGTTTTCCATTTGTTACTGAATGCAGCACAACAGCATACCAGGCAGTAGTTGAATAAATGTGTAACTTTGGTTAACTTTTGGTCTCATAAGCAACCGTTTTCAGTGTCAGAGTGACGCAGACTCTGCATGAAAACATGCATGAAGTCAAACTGATTTTATGTCCAGGATATTTATTACTTTTCCATGACAGAGTGATTGAGTAGAAAAAAGTGAGAAAAAGCTAATCCCAGCACTGGGACGTTAGAAATAGATCTACTCAATCTTCAGCTCTCTGCTTGAACTCACCAGACTCAGATTATCGGCTCATTAACAAGTTTGTGCAGAATTTGGGGAGAAGCTGCTGAAAAAGCTTGTTTCATTTGAAGCAGATGTTTAGAGCTGGGAAACATCTTGAGCTGCATTGCAGCAGTCTGACTCTTCTACACGTGTTAGCCTCAGACTGCCGTTCATCAATCAATGGAAATAAATCTTCTCTGGTTGTCAGAAACAGCAGAACTTAGGCCGTCTACTTCCAGAAGAAAACAACCAGAAAAACTGGATTTATTTGGGGAAGATCCAGCAGCACAGTTTCAGAATGAACCAGAATCACACCATGGCGATTTTAGCCCATTTTTGGTGGTACTGAAGCACATCTAAAATTATATATGCACTACTCACAAAAAGTGAAGGATATTTGGCTTTTTGTATGATGTCAGAATGAATCTAAAATCCACTTCAATCTGTACAGGTGAACTGAATGAAACTTTCTCTAAACTTTTCACTGCACATGTACATTGTTCAATGATTAAATATTCATTCTGCATCATTCTGTTCTCGAAAAACCGAAAGTTGAATATCCCTAACTTTTTGTGAGTAGTGTATGTATATATATATATCTGTATATGTATATTAGGGCTGTCAGCATTAATTGCAATTAGTTAAAAAAAAATTCCATAACGCGGTAAAAAAAATGTAATCGCATTTCGTGAAGTGGAAAAAGTGATGGATGAAAAACTCCTGTTTTAGACGGTTCTGTTTGTCATAAGCGAGATAGAAATTTCCGACCAGTGATACATCTCACTTGATTGCTGTTATTTCCAGCTAGAAATTTTATGATTGTTTTTCTAATGGTGCTATTGTTTATTTTAAAGTAGTTTAAGAGAGTGGCCTGTATTTAATCTCTCAAAGTATGCACTGCATTACTTTATTCTTTCTAATATTTGGAAATTAGTCTACATTCACTTTTTTAAATAAAAAAAAAAAAAATGTCAAAAAGAAAATTCGATGTGTTCATGTGATTCCCAATGAAGGCTATGGTACAATATACTACATCATGGGCTAAGAACTGCCTTGATTTGCAAAATAAAAGAATAATACACATGCAATTCAAACCGCGATTAACCTCAGTTAACTATGAAGGTTCTGTGATTAATCACAATTTTAAAAAAATTAATCGTTTGACAGCTCTAATAAACTTGGTTCAGGTTTTAGTCTTTACAAAACCTGAATGAATACAGCAAACTGAAGCCAATCATTTTTAAACGCTGGTCTTGCAGGTCACACCACCAACATGATTATGACATAACTGACATGGAATTACATGGTATCGGACTCCTGAACCCCTGTACTCATGATACCGACACCAGCATTTTTTTAGCAGCATCTGAGGCATTTCCGATACTGGTATCGGTAACGGAACAACTCCATATTTACCAAAGTAAAGCTTAGTAAACATTTGATATTATTTGAAATTCAATCATGTATACTTGGTGTGGGACCCGGGAAGGTGCCTGCCTGATTTTAAAGGTGGCTCATGCTCCCCCAGGCCCCCCTTTGGCCTCGCCCTTCCATGTGTCATTCAAATCTCAGAGAAATGACATCAACCATGTGGAAAAATAAAATGCAGAACATGTCTATGAGCTGTTAGAACTTATTTTTGTTGCATCAGTTTATTAATAGAACCAGTTGATTCTACACCAATATTAGTTTTTACTTCTTTTAATACAGTTGCCATGGCTTCATCTAATCATGACATCATCTACTTTTACGACATTGACCTTAGATATCCAGTCACTTCAGACACATCCAGTTTCATGAAGCATTTATTTGTACAATAGCATAAGATACAAAGAGTCACATGTCATACAGACGTTCAGTGGTAAATACGCACACGGCCTTTTTCCAGAAGGTACCGAAGGAGACATTAAAGGCGGGACGAGACGATGGTGACAGGCCACCCACATGGGGAAGCTTCACCCATTCAAACAAGTTTAACTCACTATTTCTGTTCCTACTCTATCTGCTTCTGCACGTTTGCTGCTCTTACAGACTCACTAAGAAGCTTTGTTCCTATTTGACAAGTTAACATTTTATCTCAGTCACTCTGGAGCAAAAGGACAATATCTACCAGAGGTATGAGTGTTGGCGTTACAATCGGCGGAGGCGGTCTGATATGGGCTGTTTGTCTGGTACAGATGAATAAAGAGCTGCTTGGATGTGTTCCACCTCTAAAACAACAGGGCCACTGTTGTCGGATCTTTTCAGCTTTTTTGCTGGATCCTTCAGCTGAATTCATCCAGTTTTCTCAGTTCACCTCAAACCAGCTGATGGGTCCTTGTTCATATTTTTAAAATAAGGCCTAAAATGATGGAGCAACAGAGGAGATGTTGATTACAAAAGATGTGTTTATTTTACTTTTTGATTTACTTTTTGCAGCTGCTTGCCAGTCTTTAACCTAAATAACAAGCTAGATTTCCACAGATTTGTGCTGCTTATTTAACACATCTTATAAGATTCCTTGTTTCCATGACTGCAAGAGCTCATGTCTGGCTCCAAACAGGTGCTTTACACCTGTCATTCCCAAACTCAGACATGCAACGAGCTGTTGGAGCCTGGTTTTCCTCGGTAATATGGAGGCTGGTGCTCTTCTGTTGTGTAAAGCCTGTGCTTGAACTCCATCGGTGAATGAGTGATGATTGTGGCTAAAATGGGACAAACTCAGCGTGAAATGTGCCAGACAGAAGAGGGTAAAAATAGAAGGAGCACAAAGATGATTTAAGTCGGGGATGTTTTGTAGCCTGGAATTAGAAAATAAAATAAAACATCTTTTGAGGGAAGTCAGTTCAGTTTAAATAAAAAATAAATGGCACATCTTTCAGTTAAGAGGATTGATCTGGTTTAGAAGCCTCGAATCGTGTCTGGAAGCTAATAAAATGGGTGTTTTGGGTCAGCAGCAGGAGGAAAGACCTACTTTAGGTTATGTTTGCCACATGAACACTCAAATCTGTGTCACGTCTCTAATTTAGGTTGAAACAGCAGGAAGGGTTTTCTCTGCTCTCGTCCTATCTGATCGCAACGCTGTGGTCTCCAGCTGGTCGACATGGAAGAGGCTGATAACGGCTCGCCTGCTGGAACAGCCCGTTTGGGAGCGCAGATTAACTATAAATAAGGAGAGAGGTATTCTGCTGCCAGAAGGGGTGAAAAGATGTCAGCGTGAAAGGAATGAACATTCATTATGAAGCTGGAGGGGAGCGAGCAGCTCACATTTCCAAACCTTTTTCATCACCGTTGCTTGTTTTTCCTGCTGTCTTCGGGGCTTGAATCCAGCAGGTGACCCCCCCCCCCCCCCCCCCCCCAACTGCATGCAGGCTGATCAAAAGCAAGCTCATTATATGAATCCAGTTCATCATCAGTTTCCGTTTTCTGCTTCAGCCCAGTCATCTCTAAAAACATCTGTTTACAAAGCAGTAAGAAGTGAAGAGCAGAAGGCAGTGTGTGTTATGTGTGTGTGTTTGAAAGTAGCTCAGAAGGCACAGCTCTCAGCCAGATGTGTGACAAAATAAAAGGGTAGCAGGTGTGTCGCTGATGGCGCAGTGGCAGGACAAGGCACAAAAGTGGGTGTTGTTGTGGGAGGAAAAAAAAAAAAACCCACAAAGATGCGTCCAGATTCAGTCTGAGATGAGTCCAGCTCAGCACGACGATTCCTGTAAAACCTGCGGGGAAATGATGAAACCCGGAGGCGAGATCAGGTCCTCGCATCGCCTGCTGGGGGCAGTGACACCCCAACCCTCCTCAGTGTGATCGCACCATGCTGGAAGTTCATGTCGGACTAAAAACACCGGACCAGAGCATGCTCTGGTTAAATGATCAGAGGATGTGCTGCAGCAGCTGGTGGTCTCACTCCACATCCTCAGATGTGATGGGAGGACGGATTTGTGGTCTTTGTTCATGAGAGTCACTTCAGACAGCAGCACATCTTTATTCTGTACTTTTAAAATGACCCTGGAAATATTTTCTGAGCAGATAAATTTGTTTTTTCTTTGTGTTCTTTTGCTCGTTTCTTGTCTCGGACTGAACACATCAGCTGATTTCAGACATCAGTCTGATTTAAACACAGACCATTTCAGAATGGGATTATGTTAGAAATGATTCAAGTTCTTGTTGTTTATGTGAATGTTTTTCACTCTTTCTTGGTGCTCTGCCTCCAACTGGAGGTCTGTGAAACCATTGTATGAAAAGAGGTTTTGATTTAACACCTGAGCAGACACCTGCAGATAATCCTGGATTTACCATTTTCTTTTAACTTGTGAATCTACAGTCTAGAGGAATCAAACTATCGAAACGAAAAAGGAAACTATTTATTAAACAGGCTCTTCTGTCCTCAGGTTTTAAACTTTTTCGCTGTTGAAAAGGTTAAATGTTGAAAAATGGATTAAAACGTCGCTTTTACAGCTTTGTTTCTCTTCGCTAATTTTCTTTTTGAATGCATTTAAGTTTTTTCTTTTATTACAGGGAGTTTTTGTCTTCTAAGGATTCGACACTCATCATTTCAAAGAAATTCTGGGCGTGATTAAAGATAAAGTGCTGTAAAAAGAAAGTGGAAACACTTTGCTTAATTTTAGTAGAATTAAAACATGGGAAGGAGGGGGAGAAAGAAGAGGTTCAATTTTTCCCTTTTAGAAAAACAAAGTTACATTTTTTTTCACTTTTTAAAAATAATTCAATTCTTGAGAGAGAAACTAAATATGTTTGAGGATAATTCTGTTTACAGTACGGGCTGAAAGTTAGACACACTCCCATTAAAGAAAAGGCTAAATTCAACAAGAACCTGAAAAAGTAATTATAAATAAAAATTTACTAAATTGTAATCTAGTAAAATAAAACATTGATTTTGAATTGTGGTTTTAAAAAATAAAAAAATAAAAACAAAACTGTCCCAGACTGATTACAGCACCTTGCCCATGAACTGTTTTATTTTATGTTTGTTTTTTTATATTTTTGTTGAACCACAATTACAAATCAATGTCACAATTTTGTCAAAATTTTTATTTATTATTACTTTTGTCAATTTCAATTTATATCACTGGCAGCTGATTTTTTTCCATCTTTAATAGGAGTGTGTCTAAACTTTGGCCCGTACTGTAAAACCCTGTTTATTCATCACTTGGTTAATTTAGAGATTTTCTGTTTTTTTCCCCTCCTTCAACAAGTTTTTTTTTTTCAGACTGTAAAAAAAATGTCCAAAATAAACATTTTAGGGGTTTATTTCACGATACTTTGTCTGATGCACCAAAATCAACAAAAGTTGCCGTTTTCTCAAAATCTTTTTCTCTTACTCTGGGTAAAAAAACATCTCAACTTCAGAAGCACTTACAGAAACCAAATTTTCAAGTTTTGCTCCTGACTGTATTTTAAAGTTTTTACCTAAGAATTTTTTGATATCTCATTCACAGCCTGAATTATAGAACATTTCATCCCAAAACTATGCCAAAAAAGGAGGCTGACAGTATATTCTAAATTATGAAATGATAACTAGAGATATCCAAAATCCCCTCTGTAAAAACTTTTGGATTTAATATGTGAACAAAATTCAAAAGGAACTTTGAACCTTGTTTAATCCAGTGTTTAGATTTTTTTCCTAAAAATGTATGCAAAATAGCACATTTTTGGCTATATAACACCTCATTTGCATATTTAAACATAAAATTTCAGAAAACTTGTAATACAAAAAATGATAACCCTAATGTGAGGAATAAACCAGGAAAGTTTCATGGTGATACTAGTTAGTTAAATCTTTTACCCTATTTTCCTGTATTTGCCTAAACAGAAAATATGAATGTATGAAATACTGAACTTCAGGTGAAACATCACCATGAAACATCAGTTCATTCCTTACATGAAACTTCTTATAAACCAAGAGAACAAACATCATTATTAGCTGGATGTCTTTAACTCATGTTGAGGAATTTTTTGTTTCCCCTTCAACATTTTTATCTCTTGTGGATTTTCTGAGTTTTGACTCATTTTTGGCATCTGATGTTTCAGATGTACACGTCAGTCTCCAGGAGCAGAATCAAGCTCGAACACTTCTAAGTTGCCATTTTGAACCCTCGATGACTCAGGCAAACATAAATCTGAGGCTCCCTCTCTGTAAAAGTTGCTAACTTGATGAATAATTCCCTTAAGGGTTTGATATTTGAGATTTCTTCATCATAAGAGACTCATGTTCCACCAGGGGAAAAGAAAGAAAAGAGAGTATGGTTGCTTGATGACTAGACGCCGCTCCGAACTCCACCGGGTACATTTTGTACTTGCATTTTTATCTGATCATGAATATTTCAGTAGATTTGGACATAATTTAATCTTAACTAGAGTTTTCAGGAGCTTTAAGTAATCCTTGATTTAACTTTGAGTCTGTGCCTGGCGTGCATCGGGTTGTTCTAAAGAGGCAAAACGATGCATTTTATCCTAACGTTTTTCCCAGCATGCTGCTTCCCTGCTTTCCAGATGCGCTCGGGAACCCCGAGTACTTCTCTCCATCAGCCACCAGCTGCTGCTTCATCAACACATCTGTCATGTTTGGATTCACTCTTTCCCTTCGTTCAAAGCACCGTCTCTCTCTCCTCTGCTTTCTCCTTCTTCACTAAAATTAGTTTGTTTTCTTTTTAGATGTAAATAACTCAGGATGGAGGGTAATAGCGGGTCATGTATGGTGACAGAAAGCATTAGTGCGGTGTGAGAAGGAGGGAAAAACCCAATCTGAGCCGGCAGCGGAACAAAACTCTGTCGCCATCATGAAACGGGCTGCAGAGGTGAAGTCTAAGGCGTCTGGTGGCTCCACCTCCTCCAGACTTTGCTGAAGTTTTAATTGGCTGATCAGGGACCGGGGCGAGTGGTTAATGAGGCCGAGCTGCTGACGAGCAGTAACAAGTTCCAGTGGGGCTTTCTCTCACCCCATCATGTGGGCCTTAATCTGGGGCAAAGCCCTCCAGATGGTCTCTTGACTCCACTGGGATGCAGGAGTCTGGCTTTGTGGGGGAGTCCTTTCAAAAACGAGCGAGAAACTCTGGTTAAAGTTTGTGGAAGTGTCCGAGTTTCCTCCCAAACAACCACCGAGCTCCTTTTTTGTTCTTAAAAACATTTGAGTGCATCGTGTCTCTCATGTGTGAGCTCTCCATCGCCGTCTCTCTGCAATTAGACCCTGGCAGACCACATGAGGTCTCCAGCATACCTCCATCCAAACACGAATCCCAGGAGATGCACTTTTAGCCTCATTAGTCTCATGCAGTCAGATCAACACACCTCCATGTCTGGATGTGAGCGGGCCTGCGGTTGTCATGGCGTTGAGCGACCTCCAGAAGCTGAGGCGAGCGATGCTGCAGCGATTTGAGTCGGAGGCTGAAAGGCAGAAAGTCTTGATTGTGTTTCTGAGAGATTCTGACACTATAAGGAGTCAAGGGGGGGGGGTGCTCCATATTTAACAAACCCATTGTCATCACATGCTGTCGCTAGGCAACCGCTTTACAAGCCGTCATGGCCACGCAGACCTTGTGACACCACAAATGGCTTGATGCTTGGCCTGAAAGGCATGACTGGAGTTCTGCAGCGTCAGATCTCTCCGCCTCCTCAGATTCGAAGGTTAAAGCGTCACGTCGAACACGGGTCATCAAGTTTGATGGCTCACCGTGGAGGGTACTGTTTGATATGAAACCAGGATTAAATAGTCCTCTAAGTATGATTTCCACTTGGCTGGGTCTAGAAGTGAGTTATATGTGGATGCTTGAGAGCTGCAGGGGTTTGTTTTAGTGGTTATTGACTTTTCCAGCTGTTCAGCCTCTGGGAGAGAGCAGCCGCCACGGTCATCACAGGCCGACTATCCAGTCTGATTCAGGACTGAACTCCAGGGGGAATCTTGATTAGAGGACATTTTTTGGGAAACATCTGTGACCATTCAGCCTGCCTTAACCTCAACTGGGAATCTAAACTGGTGCAGGTTAGTAAGGGTGAGTATCTAACACGCGGTGTTTGGCCAGTGAAGCGAGGATCGACACAGGAGACTCTGCTGCTCATTTTCCATGGAACACTGTGATTTTTCCAGCCTTGGCCAGCTGCTGAATGATCTGAGCTTCGTAGTCAGCGTCGTGGACGCCCGTCTTCCTGAACTCTCCGGAGTAGCGGTTCTGCTCCCAGTAGTGGTGCCAGTTTCCTCGGCTGTCCGCCCCAAAGCCAAAAACGTTGACCTGGAGGGGAGAGGAAGTGTTAGACCCACGAAACCAGGAACTCTGGTTTCAGATGGGAGGATTCAGGCTGACAGGACAAACCTCATCACAGACGTGCAGAGCAAAGAAAAGCACCAGCATGCCGGTGGAGGGGTAGCGCCCGTGATGTCTGGTCCAGTGGTCGTGGATGTATTTAAAGAAGGCTGGGTTGAAGATCTGGACCTGAGAGGTGGAAGAAGAAAACACTGTTGACCTTCTGTGACGGACTTTTCATATTCAGACATCTTGATGTATGACATGTAAATAATCATCTGTCTGGGATCATTGTCCTGCTGCATGAGACAGTTTCAGTCAAGCATTTAGCTGTCGAACAGATGGACTCACATCTGACTCCAGAACATGAGAGGAGTTCATGGTCCTCCCAAGTCAAGTCTTGATGCCCAGATCGGATTTGCTGCCTAAATCCGATCTTTTTAATGTGTGCTTACACGTATTTTATAATGTGACCCATATCGCATTTCTCGCGATTAGACAATCCTGTCATTTGAAACACAGCGCATGCATACTTATGGTGTTTACAAAACTGTAGGGTGCCTGTATCGAGCTCTGCCATTCCAACAAGGCTTTCCATGTAAGGAAACGCGTTAATAAGTCACTGACTCGGTGCTTTCCGGTGCTGAACTGCAAACAGCGAAGAGACCCTGATTAGGCGTTTTGCTTCTGCAAATGAATAAATATTTGCTGCCACAACACAGTTTGGGAAAATGCCAAGGAATGAAACTGCAGTGCGCTGCAGTCATTCACATGTTTTCCCTGGAACTTGTCAGTGACTTCAGGTGTCACCTGCAGCGCCGTCATCTGTAACTGCAGTTATTAATGTTGCATATGATGCCAGCGTGCATGAAGACGCACGGCTCCGTGGAGACTCCGCTCCAGCTGCTGCGGTGACTGACGCTGTATTTCTGCTTACGGTCAGAAATCCCTGAGATTCAGACATGAATTTGTTTCAGAACAGTTGAGTTACATTAGTACATGGAGGCATATTTCCCGTTTCAGGAGATTTTGATAACAGATTATTAAGTTGGTATGAGAGGTTGTGGAGTCCATCTGAACGCCGGGGGGAGGCGGGAGGCTTAGGAATTGTCGGAATGGTGGGATGTTTTTTATTTTTTTTTTAAATATCGTCATTCTGACCATAGAATGAAAAAAAATGTCGGAATGATGAGCCGTTTGGTAGAGATTTAAGTGTTACCATTTTGACAATTGGGAACTAGAGATGTAACGATATGAAAATCATGGTTATTGTGACCAAAATGATCATGGTTATCATTTTTATCGCAGTATTATCGAAATACCCCCCAGCATCTTTAAAAACATCCAAAATGGGTCCAAATGTCTATTTTGTGCTTTTCAAAAGGGGGAAAAATTTAAAGAGAACTGTCCATGTGGGAGCCTTTGTTGCCTTCCGCCATGTTTTCATAAATTAAATATTGCAAACTGCAACTGCTACTGCTTTTCCAGCCAATGAGCAGCATCACGGGAGTTTTTCAAAGTGCGGTAATCAGTCACGGTTTTGACGATAGTTAAAATTTGAAACGGTATTACTAATCGTGGGGAATTTTTTCACGGTTAACCATTTTACCGGTTATCGTTACATCCCTACTGGGAACTCATGTTGGAGTGGAGGAATGTCGGAATGGTTATTGCCTACCGTTAGGTTTTGTTTGTAGGCAGTGAACACGGCTTTATTTCTGTGGGTCCTTTTTATTTTGTCTTGAATTTCCTCCTCTCCCCAGAGACTGAGATGGCATGTCACCTTTTCAAACGATATGCCTTTTCATCTCTGACTGACAGTGTAAATGAGGCCTAAATGCCATGAGTGGGATTAATCTGATTGTTACAGGAATCTGATCTAACGCCTTTACATGCGCTGGTCTACATTTTCCAGTCCATCATCAGATTTATTTAGAGTACGCAGTGATGTAACTTCCTTTTGTTTTCTTTGATGAACACGTCAGCGCTCATCAGATGGTTGCGATGTTTGGCCTCTGAGAACATGGTGGAAGGCTCCAAAGGCACGGGGGGCCCTGGAGAAATTTTTCCTCTCAAAAAGGACAAAGTCTGACATGTTTGTTTAGTTTCCTGTTATTTGAATTACTATTCTGAACATGGCCTTTCTTTAATTGAAGGGTATGAATAATTTTAAAGACGACTGTAGATTTTTTTCAATGAATGTCCTGATAAATAAAACCCAAAGATAAAAAGAGACTGAAGAAATATCCAAAGCTTTTAAAGCTTTTATGTCGACAATCCTTCAGTATTTATTAGAGAAAAGAAGCAATAAAAGCTCCCGCCTCTTCAAGAAAACTTGCAGAACAAAAAGATTCATCAAGTTAAATTTTGATACTTTCTGATTGGGAAATATTTAAACCCTCAATTGAATCAACAGTAACTACAAATGTATCCTCTGCCTCCTGATGATGCACAGTTCTAACAAAATGGGCTTCAGGCGGCTTAGAGCTCCAAAGCGGAGGCGTAAATCTTAGAAATCTGTATTTATGGGTCAGCCCCCAAAGACTGCGTCTCTGACCAGCCGGAGGTATTTTCCACATCTTCACATGGCAGAGATTAGTTTAAGTTTATTTATTTTCACAGATTAAAGAGCGAGTGGGAGATTAGCGAAGACAAAGGGAAGGTTTGTAATCCTTCATCAACAATGAGGGTGCTATAATTACAGCGAAGCGGGGTCACTCTGTGCTTCTGCCTCTGCGAACGCGTCGGCCTCGTTTTGTTTCAGCATAATAGCTTTGAAAAGACGCACCTTGTCCTTATCAACGCGGAGGAACTGCTTCACTGGGGCGTAAGTACTGAAAGAGAGAGAGCATAGAGAAATTCATTCAACACATTCAATCAGCACTTAATGTAATTACAAGCAGCGATGAATTCTGGATGATTGACAGCTGACAGAGTGCTCCGGCTCAGTCTCCAGCACCTCACACTTCTGTTAATGGAGTTCTAACCTTTAAATATATGCGTGTGTTTCCTGATGCCCAACGGTGTCTGCATGAGCTATATGTCCTCAACTCCTTTCATGGTTTTGTGCACTCTCATATATGTGTTAATCCATGCTTATGCACATCTGTGTGTGTGTGTGTGTGGTCTTACAATCGAATCTGGCCGGTAGACAGAGCGCTGGTGATCCAAACCAGATCAAGTGTTTTGAAGGGAACTAGGACGAAGCTGACGTTGGCGGCCAGGTTTTTGGCGCTCTCCGGGTACATGAAGTGGTGAGTGGTGCGGCTCCCCACGTCTTCCTCGTAGCCTACCGTGGGGGCCAGATTGATCCTGGGGGAGAGTCGGAGGGAGGAATATCATCAGATATCTGCAGGTTGCAGGCTGCTCGCGGCATGATGAGCAAACCCAATCTGCAGCGGTAAAGTGGCTTCACAGGGAGCTCATTTCACGCCCATTTATTGGCATCTTGTAATGTCTCCTGATGTAGGACTTGCCTTCAAAGTGTTGTAACATTTGGGGAAATGACAAGATTGTCATCATCAAAGCAAAAAAAAAAAAAAACGAACACACTTTTTTCATACTCGAACCCCTGAGCAAAATAACTGCATCATTAAAGATACATTATCACCTTTTTAAAGGTCAAGCACAAGAAAATGGTGACATCTACTGGCTCAAATAACAAATTACAACTAATTAAATCCGCAAAGTTCCCTTCAAGAGTATCTTCTAAAGTAATGGAAATGTAACAAGTCTTATTTTAACTTCATTACCGATAAAAAAGTGTCTTCATTCACTGGCTTTTTAAGCTATTAAGTTACTGATTTTGCCACTTTATCTCGTAATATTCATTTTTCTGAGAGGAGACTGTATAAAAGGGTTCCTCAATCCAGGATCGAAGATCCCTGCTGCAGAAGCACAAGCAAATTTCTGCTTTTAGACCTCAGATTTGTTAGGGTTTGGGTTGATTTTACCCAGTCTCACCTGCTGAAACTTAAACTGCTGCAGATTAAACTAAATTCTTATTTTCTATCTCTGTAAATCACCAACAGATCAAAACTTTAAAAGGTACATCTTTAGAGTCACAAGCTTCCCAAGGTTTACTTACAAACCAAAATTTGTCATTCATTTACTGGAAACCTGCCATCTAAACTTAGATTAAAACTAGGTTTCTGTTTCAGAAATACTGTATATTCTTTTATTTCCTTTTTCTTGCCTCTTCTTGGCTATGACCTTGCACTTTACTGGATATGGTTATAACGTGGCTTCAAACAATTTGATTTAAGCTTGTACAGGTTGGAATTTCCAAACTCACCACTGTGATCTGTTTGCCAAAACGGGCAAACCTTCTGGCAAACTTTAGTTTACAAAGCTCTTCTTGAACTGGTTTCTGTAGAGTTGGGAATCTATCTTGTAAAGTCTTAAACATCATGTCCTGCACTCGTGATTTTCAGTTAACAGTTGTCCTCAAAATCATTCATACCCTCGAATTGAAGAAGGAAAAAAAAATCAGCTGTCAGTGAAATAAGATGAAATTGACCAAAATAATAAAAAATAAAAATTCTATAAAAATCATGACATTGATTTTGAATTGTGGTTTGAAAAAAACACAAATAAACACACACACACACACACAAAAAAAAGTAAACAAGCATGATGGGACTCCAAAGCTAAAATTTTGTCGAGCAACACTTTGAGGCAATCACTGCAATCAGGTGTTTTCTGTAATGTTCAAAAATACTTCTAAGGTACTCTAATGTGTCTGGGACAGTTTCTTTTGTTTGTTTTTTAATTATTATGTCAAACCACAATTCAAAAGCAATTCTTTATTTCACTAAATTATAATTTAGTACATTTTTATTCATTATTAGTTTCTTGTTATTTGAATTACAATTGTGAATTTAGCCTTTTCTTTAATTGGAGGGTATGAATATTTTTGAGGACGACTGTAGCTGTTCCTTGTACAAATTGATGTCAGGAAAGAGATTTAGCTTTGTAACAGACAACAGCATGACTGAAAGGCTTCTGTGAAACTGTTGGGCAGTGCTTGTGGGTTTTTTTTGTTGTTGTTTTTGTGCTTGTATTTAAACTTGTTACTCTGATCTGCTGGTTGTTTATGCATCAAACAGATGTTCACTTTTGCTCTTTGTTGTTTTTATGTTGATGTGTGTTGCCGACCTTTGGCCAGGTTGCCCTTGTGAAAGAGATCATGATCTCCGATGGTTTTATCTGGTTAAATAAAGTTTAAATTTGAAAAAAAAAGTAAATATGAGATTATATAAAAGGATAAAGCATTATCAGGTTTAGTTTTCCTGTAAACAGAAACTTTAAATACTAAGAAAAAGGCCTGCAAAGGATTTTTTCCTTGCTGTGTCAGATGGTGTACACTGCAGGACAAATCATATAATAAATGCATTTAAACGTCAGATTTTGTATGCAGAGAAACTTCCAGTAAGTATTCATTTCCGTCCAAATTTTACTCTTTGCAAACTTTAGTAGATGAATAAATAAAAAATAAACTCTACAAAACTGCCTCTTAAGCTGCTTAATTCTCCACAATAGCTGTTTTCACGGCATCCTGTTAGCTTCATCCCTGCCTCCACTCCCCAAGCCCTACTCCTATTTCAGTGCAGAGTTCAAATTAGATACATGTGTGAAAACTGCTAGTATTACACCAGCGCCATGCAGCTGTGTGTGACTCCTTGCTGGGTGAAGACGGATTAACAGCTTTATCTGTTCAACATTGTCTTTCTGCACCTGGAAAAGCACAAAAATCAAACTCACATCTCATCAGTTATGACCCAGCTTGTTGGGCACAATGGTTGAAATAGATGTTTTTGTTTTTACATGATAAAATTTGCAACCTAAAGTTAAAAATCTTGGGGCACAGTGAGCTGCTGCAGCAGGAGAATTAGATCCCCTGCAGGCCTCTGCAGGCATGTCTTTTATCAACACCGGCACAGGTGCAGACAGTGAAGACGAGAAAGACAAAGCATCCCACGCAGCACCTAAAGACTTTTGCACTACTATTAAAGGCTCAGAAACTCTGCTGAGTCACTGTTTTAACGCAGTTCTCGCTGTAAAGCTTTCCAGCCGCACATCTAACAGTTCAGTCAATAACTAAACCACTCAGCTCTTTGTGCACTTGAGACGTTTACTATATTTACCATACAGTAGATGTGAGTCACTGTCTGGAGGAGTGATGCATTTATATAAACAGGAAGGTATGCTTTGGGTCTGAAAAAAAAAATTAAAAGAGTGCAGCGACCCATATGCCAGAGAATAAAACAGCTGTTTGTTAAGGGAGCTGGGGTGAGAAGGAATGCAGACATGTGGCTGCTGGTGCGTGGGACGGCTGTGGCTGAACTGAAGCTCAGAAACGAATGAAAATCTACCATAGCAATGACAAATCATAACAAGAGATGGAAGCTGGAGGCTGCCCACACATCTCTGAGAATGCAGCTGTAATGGATGCTGTGGCCTTTACCATACAAAAAAACAAACAAACTAGAGAATACCAGCAGCTCCCGCTGAGTGTTTCACAGCAGCGGGTGTGTCCTTGATGCAAACACGCTGCAGGGAACAACATATAGCAGTGTTCATGAGTCTGATTACACAGAACAATCGCGCTCTGTTATCCTGAGGGGGATTTATGTGCCTCGGCACATGGGCGTTTACATCACAGACACAATGAACGGTTTAAGTTTCAGCTTCTCTGGACATAAAGCACTTTCCGTTGACCACACAGATTAGGTGACCCCCGTCAACCAGTAGGAGGCCAAACAGAGGCCGGCTTTAAAACAGTGAGATTAAATTTAGAATCAATCCACACATCTGCTGTCTTTTTGTAAGCACATCTCCCCCCTCGCATGCACACATAATCTACATGTTGATGGAACATTAACGGGACATACTGTGCAGTGTGACTATTAAAGGAGGAAAGAGGGAAAATCCCCCCCCCCCTCATCTAAATTTCTTTGAGTCTTACTCTTATCTAATGCATCTGTGCATTAATTCTCCTCCAATAAATCCTTTACATCCATCCTCTTACCTCATGATGTAGTTGTGTCCATCAATGGCTTCCCCGTATCCGGCCCCACGGAGGTTTCCAGAGTTTCCCACCACGGCGCACCGGAGGCAGCGTCCCGGATCCCACGAGCCGTACGGCGACCGTCCGGGAATCACCTGAGATAAACCAGACTGGGCTCAACACACCCAAGAACCAGACCTGCAGCTCACACCTGACTGACTGTGTAAAATATACATCCTGCTGGGGGGAATTCTTTATGAGGATCTACATGGAAAATTCATGAGACACTTCTGCCCTCCGGGAGCCACATGGAAACTTAAACACATGAAAGCAGTGTCCTGCACCCAGAGAGTGAAAGAGGAAAAACACACAGACGAAGCCAGGTCGCAGATACATCTAACGTCTCCCCCTCAGTTCTTCTCCAAGAGAAGAAATGACTTATTTTAATGCAAGACGGTAATGGAAAGATGAATTAATCATGTAAAATACCTGGAAGAGCCTGAGGAGCACCTGCTGGATGCTGTGGGGTTTAAACTGGGGCTGCAGCATCTACAATGAGAGAGACAGAGCGGTTAAAATGTGTCCTCCTGCACAGTCAAATCCAACCTGACAGGCAAACCCATGTATATGCATACATTCGCCTTCATGCATGTGCAGCTACTTGCTGCTGGCCTGCGTGTGCATCGTCGTCCACACGTCAAAAACAAGCTGCATGAAAAATGAAAACAGATGGCAGTGGAAGAAGAGGTGAAAAATGCCCCCCAAAACTACAACTTATGCCAGGCTGGCTGCATATAAACTTTTCTTTCTGTTCTGAGCCAGAATAAATAGATTATAACAAAGAAAGTTGTGTTGGGTGAGGAGAAGTTGAGGAAAGACAAAAGGAGGACAAGGATGATCCTGTGGAGATGAATCTCTGCCAGCAGCCTAAGGGATAAATAACAGCATGAAAGTGAAGCTATTAGTGCTCTGCATAAAAAGCCTTCAGTTTCAGATCTTCCTTTTGGCTCAACTGAATATTGCTTTAACGCACAGTTGGAGAGCATTTCTGAAAACGTTAATTAAACCTCAAATTCGGCAGCGTTAATTATGTTAATGTGGACGAACGAAAGCAAAGTGGTTGAAAGCAATAAAAGCTGAGCTGAGCTTGTAAATATGATGCAGTTGTAAGTGAAACATGATGAAACTGCATTAGTGTGACTGCAGAGACCTGTGTGATGCATAGAAGAGGGAAAATAAACATCCGTGGATGGAGATGTGTAGATGTGAGATGTTTCAGGAAAAAAAAAAAAAAATTCTTTTAAACTAACAGGACACACATACTGTACACATCCTGGAAAATATACATATATATATATATATATATATATATATATATATATATATATATATATATATATATATATATATATATATATATACAGTTGTTTGAAAAAGTGTTTGCCCCTTCCTGATTTCTTATTTTTTTGCATGTTTGTCACAATTAAATGTTTCAGATCATCAAACATATTTAAATATTAGACAAAGATAGCACAAGTAAACACAAAATGCAGTTTTTAAATGAAGGTTTTTATTAGTAATGGTGGGAAAAAAATCCAAACTTACATGGCCCTGTGTGAAAAAGTGATTGCCTGCCCTTTTTGGAAGGTGTAGGTCCCATTACATTTGGTGTAAAAGTAACACAGCATTTCAGAAAAGAAACAACATACCAACAGTAAAATATGGTGGTGGTAGTGTGATGGTCTGGGGCTGTTTTGCTGCTTCAGGACCTGGAAGACTTGCTGTGGTAAATGGAACCATGAATTCTGCTGTCTACCAAAAAATCCTGAAGGAGAATATCCGGCCATCTGTTCATGACCTCAAGCTGAAGCGCACTTGGGTTCTGCAGCAGGACAATGATCCAAAACACACCAGCAAGTCCACCTCTGAATGGCTTAAGAAAAACAAAATGAAGACTTTGGAGTGGCCTAGATCAAAGTCCTGACCTGAATCTGATTGAGATGCTGTGGCATGAACTTAACAAGGCGGTTCATGCTGGAAAACCCTCCTCTGTGGCTGAATTACAACAATTCTGCAAAGATGAGTGGGCCACAATTCCTCCACTGTAGAACACTCATTGCCAGTTATCACAAACGCTTGATTGCAGTTATTGCTGCTAAGGGTGGCCCAACCAGTTATTAGGTTTAGGGGGCAATCACTTTTTCACGCAGGGCCATGTAGGTTTGGACCCCCCCCCCCACACACACACACACACACACACACACTAATAAAAATCTTCATTTAGAAACTGCATTTTGTTTTTACTTGTGTTATTTTTGTCTAATATTTAAATTTGTTTGATGATCTGAAACATATAAGTGTGACAAACATGCAAAAAAAAAAAAAAAAAGAAATCAGGAAGGGGGGCAAACAGTTTTTCATACAACTGTATATAAAAAAAAACCAAGCATATAATTTTAAACACATCTTTAAGGATTGAGCTCAGACATTAACTGCTGCCACAAAAACAAACTGCTGAGATTTGTTCCACTACCATCAACCTTAAAAAGAGGTTACTGGGGTTGAATAAGAATCACTTTTAAAAAGAAATTGCTGCAGCTGGCAAATCACAAAGGAAAGTGATTCATTTTCATGTTACAGGTTTCACACCTGCAGTGTCCAGTTTACAAATCCACTCCTTCTGTCGTCTACCTTGTGCGACAGTCCTTTAAACATCATGTCAATCTTGCGCTCAGCTGGGAAGTTGCATGTTGAAACCTCATCACAGACTTATTTTCCATAAATAACTGAAACAAAAAGCATAGAGGACAGGAAACAGTCCCCCCTCTAAAATGTCCCGATGAAGTGAATAACGATGGTTTTACTGAGTGGAGTCACTCTAAATATTCTTAAGAGTTCAGATCTCAGACAACGTGTTGGACATATAAATAAACTTTACTTACTTCCCTACTTACCAACTACCTCCATCTGCCTAATTGTCTAACTAAAGCGACTGAGGTCACCGATCTGCTCAGGTAAAGCCATTAACGGAGGAACAGGATTGTGCAGGGGTGTGTTAGTGGGGCGATGAGGTCTCATTTCTTTACTGGTAAAGCTGGAGATAAGAGGCCCAGTTTGACGGCTGTGTTTGGAAAACTATTGTGCTTCCTTCTTTTTTTTTTACTGAAGATAGGCAAAGTAAAGTGTTGCGTACTGATGAATCAAATGTGAAAAAAACACTAGAGGTCATTCATTCTTTAAAAAAACTTATCAAATAGTGATTCTTAGAAAGTAAAAGAATTTTTTTCTGTTCTTTATTGTCCTCAATGATGGTTTCAGAGCAGACTTGGAGAAACTCTGAGCCTGTCCGTCAGCATCAGATCTCTTCTAAAGCAGTCACAAGTCACTTTACATCGACAGCCTGCCTGTGCTCTCAGAGGCGTGAAATATTGTGAAGCCACATGTTCACGGTCAACAGTGAGAAAGTTTCCGCTTTGTCTCCTCGTTTCAGCCAAAGTGTCTTTCGTTTTCTGGATTACAGTTTTATGCTGCTTCATTGTGGGATGATGATGCGTTGCAGCAGCTGACGAGTTGACCACTTACAAAGACGATAAAGTTAATGGTTCAATTTTCGAGCATCTGCCAAATCACACAGGAGCATGTGTGCTCATGCGTGTGAAGATGGAAGCACCTGCGCAAAAAAAAAAAAAAAGAAAATCGCCCAAAACAAAAAGCAGACACAGAAGGTCCATCAGGATTTTGGCAGCCACTGCATCCCACACCTCCTCTTCCTCCTCCTCATGACCATCACCTCCTTTCACTCCCACACAGCAATCTTCATTTATTTCACACTCTTTTGTCACCACTTCACTTCCTGCACCCACCGTCAGCCTTAATTCTCCCAACACAGATCTAATTCGTTTAGATTTTCATCCTCTTCAACAGTCTCCGAGCACTCGTGTCTAATTCCTTTTCTTTAATATCCCTTGCTTCCTCTTTTTGTTTCTCCTCCTCCTCCTTTTCTTGTCCTTCTCCATCTCTGCGTCTCTCTGGGATGCATGTACTCATCAGCACTGATCAGACACCAGTCATCTTTCATTTGTTTCTCATGCCTCTTTTGTTCCCGTCCCTCTCCGTTTTTCCCTGTCCTCCTCGATCCTTCCTCCATCTTTGACAACCTGCATTAAACTTAAGGCAGCCTGGCATCCGGCCCTGCTGTTGTTCTGGGGTTACAAATTTTTGGCAGATGTTTTCTGGCTGTGGTGCCAAACACCATCTTGTTTCCCTCACCGCAGCCATCTGACTCCTGATGTATGAACATCCTGACTCAAACAAATCTACTGAATTTACCGAAGTGAAAAGGCTGACTTGTATCTTTATTACATTCTACAATGTATTTTTGCATTCTGAAGACATAAATATGTGATATTGCATTAAAATTAACAATAGGTAAAGGGGATCTCACTTCATACATGGTGCATTATGGGATATCTCCAACATGTTGGCATCTATTATAACTTCCAATAGTGTGTTGCGTCTGTTTTGGTGAGAAAATAGAATCCCCAAAATTATTTGTGTTGCTGAGTAATCGGTTGCTCCAACACCTCACGTGATGTAAAAGGGGAGAAGAGACAAGGTCGGCAAACATCAGGCCTAACGAAGGCATGGCGGCTAATGGCTTGGGTTGCGGCAGTTCGACAGACAATCATAACACCCAACAATATATTCCCAGCAATGAGAGTGCGCTCCCGGCATCAAAGGAGTGATGACATAGCAGCAAAAACTAGTTGATGTTGTTGGCATTGCTGCATATGTCAATTCCCCAAAGAAAAAAAAGTCACCTTTTACAGCGGGGGATTGTTTTGGCAGGCTGGACCTGGTCATGCTGCGGTCGGAGTTTGCTAAAGGCTATCTGTTAGCAACATCTGCACTTCAGATGGTGAAATATGTTTATCAGACAAGACAGCTTTTAGAAAATAAATAAACTTACAGGTAATGACAAGGTTGTGGTCGCCTCCCTCAGTAACGTAGAATGCTAAAACTACGTAGGATGATAAGCTGCTGTCTGATTCAACCGTTTTTGAACAAAGAAACAAAGCTGACAGACCATAAAACAGGAACTTTGATACTCACTCTGGACATTCACATGGCCTCATCAGTGCACAATAGATCATATTATACACCCAAAACCCAAGAAAAGTGAAACTTGATGTCGTGGCATCTTTGATGCTTATTCAGCCTTCACCCACAGAAACAGATCACAAGATCAAAACATACAACTAATGTGTCAATCTATAGAATATCAGGATCGTAGTTAAGTTAACTTTAAAATTTAGTATTTTGAAGTTTAACAAGGGGTGGTAAAAGTTACCATCCTTGGCAGTTCTAACATTTAATATCAAAACATCAGCATCACGAATGTCAGCTACGGCTAATGTAAGCTAGCTACAGTTAGCCTCTGAAGTTAAGCTTCATGTACCTGTGAGCAGATCACTGTGTGGTTATTGGTGTTTTCAGGGTTAAAGATTTGCAGACACAGGCTTCTCAGGGATTTGTAATTTTTAAATTGATCTGCTGTGTAAGCAGAGCATGTATGAAAACCAGATGTGGCAATGGCAGCCTTTGGGAGTTCGTCCATGTTCATAAGGATCCACATTGTCTATTGTGGCCATTTTCTAGAGAAAACGTTCTCAGGCTCTTTGGTCAAAGTCTCCCTGTAAATCCTCTTTCCTTTCTGGCATTTAAGCATGTTTCCTCAGCAGCTCTGTGTCTGAACTCACTCTGAATGGAAGAAACTAATGTTTGCATTACGATAGATGCCAACATGGCGCACCTGCCCCATAATGCTTAGTAGCTCCCATTCCCTATTTAATATATATTTGATTAAATTATATTGAATAGGGAATTGACAAAGCCTTTAAAAGCCTTCTGGTTTAAATATCCATCAAACAAAACATTGAGGACAATCATGACAAGATGTTGAAAACGAAAATGGAAGCAAGATCACAGAGCAGATCTTGAGATGTGCACATGGCAAACTAAGTTGAAATATGATGATGTAATGGTGCTTGTGTCATCATAGTGTATGTAATTATCACCAGTTCAGGTCAGTCTAGACTAACTTTTTTTTTTTTTTTTTTTTTACCAGGAGCACCAGGAGCCCCTTACTTAAATTTTTAGGAGCGCAAGCAGAAAATTTAGGGGCACACACCAAAATCAACTTGCAAAGCAAATACTCACATTTCCTCTCATTTTCACTGAATTACTGATTAATACTTGAACAATAAACGCAGAAACTACAATGTACACAGTTCACAGAATGTTTTATATTTCAAACTTTACTGATAGTGCCATGTTTTAGTTGTGTGGTACCAGTTTTATCAGCAAATCTGGTGCAACGGATCAATGACCTCACAATGACCTCCGATCCCCGTGGATCGGATCAATTTTCAGATCAGCAAAAAAAAGAGAAAAAGTACAAGACAAATTTACCTCTATCTATTTATCTCAGTATTTTTTCCAATTAGAAAAAAAAAATCAACTCAAGAGTCATTCCGCTCAATTATATAAAAATAAATTAATAATGAAGAAATTATGACAAAGGGACGATGAACAGATGACAAAATTTCAAGGTCATGCGTGATGTTGCCAGTTCACGTGATAACAACCATGATAAAGAGAGCTGGATCAAAGTCCAGTGGTCCATGATGGGAAAAAACCCCCACTGATCCCCCTGACTGGTTGACTTCTAATCTGGTGTCACTGGTTAAAAATAATGTGTATATATAATTCAGCATCGCAAATCTGCTGGGACTTTTATTTTGAAATTCACCCAATGCTTTACACTGTTCTCATGTCTGATTTCCTGTTGGGCCCTCGCTACACTGCTGAGAGCTTGATAAGTTGAGGAAGCATGTGTGTGTGTGTGTGGGAGATAGAGAATGTGTAACTGTTTGTCTAATTCTTAATAGGTAAAGCACTTTGTGCAGCTATTTTATGAAAAGTGCTTTATAAATAAATTTCATTCATTCATTCTTTCATTCAATAATAATAATATGCTCCATTTATAGGTGCCTTTCAGACCCTCAACACATTTAACAATAAGAAGGAATAAAGATTTTAAAAAGACGTGAGAACCCACAGTGTAGATTTTTAACCATCTTCTAGGACAGTATTTATGGGGAGGTTGTAATAATATTTATTTCTATTCCTATCTAAAAAAGAAAAAAAAAGAAAAAGTTTCCATTTCTTTTGTTTTTTTTTAAATTCATGACAAGACAAAGCATTAAAGTTTTGTGTGCTTGAGCTTGGACATTTACCAGATTGCTGTCGTTTATGTTGCACCTGAACAGGTAAATAACATTCTGTCTGCAGACGTTTCTACTACAGTCCAGTACAAGTTCATGTAACAACATGCCGTCGCAATGAAATTAGACTTCATCGGATCTGCAGTGCTCAGTAACTTTCAGCTAAATAAAGGCAAATGCTGCGAGATCCTCCATCCCTGCAGTCTTCACGTTGGCGAACTTGTCCGGGTGAGATGCGCTGCTTCTGAACGGTTGGGTGGCCCAACCGGTTATTAGGTTTAGGGTGCAATCACTTTTTCACACAGGGTCATGGAGGTTTAGATTTATTTCCCCCTTACTATTAACAATCTTCATTTAAAAACTGCATTTTGTGTTTACTTGTGTTATCTTTGTCTCACATTTAAATTTGTTTGATGATCTGAAACATTTAAGTGTGACAAACATGCAAAAAAGTAAGAAATCAGGAACACTTTCACACAACTGTATGTGTCACATGTGATTTACATGGGCTTTACATGTGAATCACATGGGTTTCACATATGATTTACATGGGTTTCATCAAGACATGCTTATAATCCCACATTTACTAATTTGGGGGATTTTCTATTTTTACATCTATTTCTTTGACAAAGCAGTAAAAAAGGTGTTTTAAATCAATAAACAGGTCACAGTTTCTAAAGCTCAATGTGAAATGTTTCCTGCTGTTTATTCCTTCCTATCCATACACTAGATTTAACTGAAGACCACTCCAATCACACCCTTAAGTTTTCATTCTTTTATAGCCTAACTTCATAGGAAAGTCAAGTAATATAGAAATTGTTCCACATTAAACTGCTAGACTTAAGAGTTTCTTCAGAAGGGAGAAAGTTAAATAACTGAAAGCTACTTCTAAGTTTGTCTCCTTAAACTCTGAATCTGCCTTCTGGTTGCCAAATAAAAAGCTGTAACTTTTACATCACGGTGCTGTAACACAGCAAACGGACCAGTTTGTTTTTCCTCGTTGCTCTTTCTTCTTCCCCACGTAGCCATCTATTTAGTTTAGCTCAGTGTCAATTGATTTATTGATTGAAGAAGTGGAGATCTGCTGAAAGTAATGTGTTGGCTCACTCTTAAATGGAGTATCTACCATAAACTCATCTAAAACTTCAAATGGCTGACGTGGACAAACCAAGGCTTTTCACTTACAAAGGCAACAAAACTGGGAAAACGTCCGTGAGGTTAATTTGATATAATCGATGTGTTTAATTTCATGCACACGGTGCAGGTGTTCAGCCACTAAATGGCAACAAATGTGTGTCACAGCATTCATTTACTTGTTGTTCTGCTGCTTTCCATTTTTCTTTTTTTACAAAAGAAACAACACTTTAATCAACTCAAGCCGTTTCCATCTAATTGCAAAGTTATTTTCCATAAAATTAAATACTTTCAAGTTTTTATTTTGCAGACAAAAGACCACAAACCTTCTTCTTCTGCAGTACTGCTTCTTTGAATCAATTCTTAACACTTCTAAAGCACAAAGAGCTTCTTCAGTTTAAGTTTAAATTTACACATCTCTAACAAAATCTGGAAGTGTTTAAAGGCTGCAGATGTTTCTGACTTCACTTTACAAAAAATGATGATGGTTGGAAATAAAAAAATTCCTTGAAACTAATAAATCAATTATTGATTAACTTAAAACAGACTTCCACTGAGCCCGTTTACACGCACATCAAATAACTGATAATTACCTGTTTTCTGGATTTACCACATGCCATTTCTATAGTGCTGGAATATAACAACGTACAAGTGCTTTGTATGTTTTTTCATGTATTTTTGCTTTACTCAAGTACGTACAGTATATTTAGTTGTGGTTGCGTCGACTTTTACTTCTCACCTTAAAATTTGGCCTTGAGTGACTTTTCTCCTCTTTTTGTTATCCTGTTGATGAGCAGCTTGTGTTAAAATGGATTAAATCACCAACATTTATAGTTTCAAAAACCACTAAAATTTAACCGAGGGTCAAAAGTGAATGTGTGTTGTTCACATCTCTATAATTTACTTTGTTTAGAGTATGACTGTTAATAGAGCAAATCTGCTCTATACCCATTGTATCTCGCTGCTATGAAAGAAACGTTTCTTCTCAGACAAATATGTTTGCGTTGGTGTGTGTGTGAGAGACAGGAATGCTGATGACATATGAAGCATTTCCAGTTGTAAATGTGCATGCTTCCAGCTGAATAGATATTGACTCCAATGAAGTCAGTGCCTGGCATGAACCTCAGCACACGCCACAGGTTACATGTTACAGTCACACTGTATTGATTGGAATCATGGTTCCTCTGAAAGCTGCAGGAAATGACACTGAATTGAATGGGCTATTCCACATTTCTTACAATGAGCGCTGCTATAAGCTTTTACTTCACACCCTTCACATCACTCCCCAAATAGTTCATTCTCTGCTTATAACTGAAACTCGTGGTAATTTGTGCATTGCTATGCAGCACCTGCAACTTTTAAGTTCGATTTGCTAGAGGGACTATTTTTCTCAGCAAAAGTCATTAAAGGGCGGTAAATTCATCAAAATGAAATATTGTGTGAAGTTTCTTTTATCGTTCTGGTAAGTAGACGTATAATAAGTCATTATATAAAAATAAATCCCGTTTGGATTGATAATGAGAGAGGAATTGGTCCACTACACTGATGAAAGCGGGCAGGTAATATTAAACCCTCTTTCACCTGCAGCAGCAGCAGCAGCACTAGCCAGTGGTAAAACACCCAAAATGAATTCTGGAGTCAGTATTCTTTGTTACTTTAATGGTGGGATTTTTCCAGTAGCATCATCTGTATCATTGGAAATTGAAATGGCACAGCTCATAATATTGATTTGCAGTCAGCAACACACTTGATGGTGATGTATACTGCATTAGCCAACACATTCAGCAAGAACTTTTAAATTAAATACTTTAAGTATATTTAATAGCAAGTACTTACTTCTACTTACTTCTCAAGAAAAAGGTTAATGTGGTGCTTTTACTTAAACTACAGTATATTCATTTTATTTATGTCTATTTATTTGTTCTTTTACTTGAGTACAGTATTGAGTAATTCCTCCTCCACTGTGCTTACATGATCACTTGAATAATCCGATTTTTTTCTTATATTAGATCACAGCCAATCTGATTATGAGAAACCAGATTAACACACCTAGTTTTCTCCCCAGAACTCTGTCTCCATGCATGTAGACCTGAAGATCTTATTAATATTCATTCACTATTCATTCATTCATTTTCTGTACTTGTCCAATTCAGGGTCGCCTTTGTAGCTGGAACCTATCGCAGCTATTATCAGGCGGGAGGCAGGGTACACCCTGGACAGGTAGCCAGTCCGTTGCATGGCCAATGTCATTAATATTTTTTGTTCTTTTTAAACATGTGTGGGGTATGGGTTTTAAAAAAGAAAAATAAAAAAATGGGGGAAAAAGTGGCGGCACCATCAGGCCAAGACTGAGGGCAGATGCTCCCTGTACGACTCTGTGCTGCCTCCTACTCAGGCCATTGTCAACTTCCCACTTATTTCCATAGAAAGAATAAAGTCCACATCTTTGTGGTCATTAGACGGCCAACAGGAGACTAAATGTTGGCTGTACACCGCAGCGTCTGGCGAAGCTGTCCAGTTAGTGTGGGGGACTGCCCAAATCTAGATCGATCGCTGGCGTTTCTTCACAGGGAATCAGTAAAAACTTATTCCCCATTTAGGAGAGTTTCTTTCCATGTTGATTAAAGCAATTAAAAATGCAAAAAAGTGTCGGGAATAGTTTAAAATTCACTCGATGGAGAAACTCACAAGTTCTGTTTCAAAGAACAGCCAAACTACAGTGACCATCGTGACCAATTATGAGCATGCATGAGTGAGCATGCATAAATTACAAAAAAGACTCCATTACACTGATCTAACAATGAGGTGTGAAATATACACCGATTCAAATGAGGTCCCAACACTTATTCACACGTCTCCACCACAAAAAAATGGTTCAAAATTACACAGTTTTCTCAGGATGGGGCAGGCTCTGGGCCAATCTGAATAGTGGTTGCGTGTGCTTAAAGCCTGACTTGGTCATCCTGTTCAGAAACATTTTTTGTTATGCTGGGTGAAGTGGTCCTCCCATCCTGACAGTAGTGGACTTTTTTACATTGCAGAAGGAGTTGGAAGTGAGTGAATTGAAGCTTTTAGAAACATGGTTTGTCAGCTGTTTACTAGCAAGCAAAAAAGCGATCCTTGGCTGTTATCAACAACCAGCTCGTAAAACATTGGCGTGCACGTTACTGTGCTCTGAAAGCGTGGTTTTGGGCGGTGTATTTTTAAAAATGTCACTTGCTCAAACCGTTTTTCCGTCATTGCAAACCCTTGCTTTAAGCTCACCCACATAAATGTGTTTAACATTCTTTTACTGTTAAATGAAATGACATCTTTAAAATAAGCAAATTTTTTTTTTAAGTTGCAGGTTTTCCATAGTACCACCGTTTATTTCCATTATATCATTAATATTATTCTGTATTTCTTTTTAAATGGTACAAAACTGCAAAACAACAAAAAAATATGTTATATTACAGTTATGTTTTTACACAGTGTAGACATGTGACACGCACCTGGATGCAGTTGATGTGTGATGGCTAAAGGTATTTAATAAACTCACAAACCACACTTCAACAGCTGTAAACACACCTTCAGAGGACACCAGAACAACCTGTGAGCCTGGTGCTTCCACAGGCATGATAGTAATTGATGCATCTGAATCTAAAGGCTACTCGATACAGGTATGTGGGGTAGTGGGTCACTTTTTACTCCTTTAATTTACAGATTTGGGAGGTGCATATATAAAAAGTTTACAGTTATAAAGCAGGAAATTAAAAAAAGCCTTAAAAATCAACGAACAGTAAAATTTTGGGATGGATTTAAGAACCAGGAGCGTTTAGTGTTCTGGTTTCATGCTCTTCCTCTGAACTCCCTTTTTCACCCCTCTCATTTTCTTTTTATCCTACGCTCTTACACCATCATTATAGATCTACTCTTCCCCTCATTTATTCCTCCTCGTCTCTCTTGGTTCACCCCCCCCCCCCCCCCCCGTTGCAGTTTGACCTAATGACTTGGCAGAATTATTGGTCTGCGTTTGCAGTTTTATCATGTCAGAGCTGAATTTAAGAACTTAGGATGAGGCTTTGGTCAAACCCAACCACAGGACGACTCCACAAAACATGTTTGTAAGAAGCATCCACAGAAATAAAAAAAGAAATAAAAATCTGTCAGGGTGTTCATGTAACAAGTCTGTAATTAAGTGCTTGCCATCTGTCTCCTGCATTCCCTCAGATGACAGAGTCATTTAGGTTTTTTCTGCCATAACTCGACCGTTTGCTCCACATCAGCACCAACAGCACATGTGATTGGCAGCGATACAGAAGGAGCATGTTGTACTTGTAAGCAGGGATTGCTTAGCTCTGCAGTGAGAGGGGGAGGAGGGGGAGGTGATTATGATGCATTACTCCCCTTAAGTTAAAATTATACAGTACACAGCTTCATTCATGTAACTGACCTCCTCCTTCTGTGCCAAATATAAGTGATGGTGCTCCAGATGCTGAGGTTAAAAACATAATAAACTGTACAATTTATTGTTTAATTAACTTTGATGGACTTTATAATATAAATAATAAAGTTTTTCATAGACCAAATGCTATTATGTGCAATTTCATCAAAGCTTTCATAACCACGATGCAATGTCTTCCAATTTTATCCAATATTTTAGTTCATGTTGTCACATTTTATTCGAGTTATTTTAGCATTCTTGTCATGGTACTTTACGTGTGCAACCAGTGGAAAAAAAGAACTTGAGGAAAAAAAAAAAAACCAAATGAATAAATGAACACAGTGGTTTTACCATTTAAAAATTCACTCCACATGAATAGATAAAACTTTTTTTTTCCTTGTTAGCATGTTTATATTGGTGATTTTTAAAAAATCATATGCTAAAGGATATCAGTCTGACAGGCAATGTGTATAGTTATAGGTATAGTAAATACTGCTACCTAATGTGTGGGCATATTTGGACTGGCTCTGCAGGGATCAATTAATAGTGACTTGTTGAGCAGGTTAACCAATCAGATGTCACGATTTGTTTGTTGATGAGCTGCAATTACAATTTGAATTCATTCATGATGCACGGCAGCTAAGGAAACATGGAGTAATTAAAGGGTGAAATTATCACATTTTTCCATCATTTAAATTAATTTAAATGACTCAAACAAATTCAGTTAATTTCAAATCTGATAAATAACTCATGAATTTATTTACCATTTTTATTTACATACTTAAGAAATTAACCATAAATTTGATTGTTACTATGTATTTATTTCCGATTTTGCTAAATACAGATTTAAGGAGTTATTTATTTGTTTATTATCTATTTATTTATTTGTTTATTCAACATGTTTACAATTTCAATAAATTAATTACAATGAATAATTTCTCAGTGCTTTATGTATTTCATTGAGGAACTCTTCTCTCTACACATCCGGTGTAGGTAACTCTGGTTCTTAAGTCGCCTACCTCGAGGCATGCTCGGCACAAGTCTGCTAATCAAGTCTGTGTCTGAGTCAGGTGTGTTGCAGCAGGGAAACCCCGAACACCTGCAGGATGCCGGCTCTCCAGAACCAGAGTTGCCCACATCTGCCATATATCCAACAGAATTATTGTTAACCCCTTAATGCAGAAATTGATCTACAACAATAAAAAACTTAATATATACAGAAAAAAACAATATAAGAAAATGACTGGAATAAATAAAACTACAAATGAATATTATATAAATTGGTAACAATTTAATAAATTAAGACGCATATTATTGAATAAACATAACCAAACATGAGTAAAGGCAAATAAATACAATAAATTAGATGAAAATAAATTAAATAAACACAAGTGTTAAAGAGGCATTAAAGAGTTAACTGTGGGTAGAATCAGTGTGTGAAATAGAGGGATTCTTTGAGTGTCTGAAAACCTTTTAAAAACCAGCTTTAAGCTCTCTCCCATGTCATAAACAACTCTGTTTACAGATTTTAATGAATATTTTACAAGAGACTAACTTAGAAAAGAGCTAATTGGTATTACAAACACAAAGTTATTTATCTCGCAGATGAAAACGAAGCAAGCAACACAAGTTCTGGATTCCTCTGTCTGAAGGGGGGCTCTGGTTTTAATGGGGAACAGGGGATTACCCTGCAAACTTTCAAACCCCTCTGCCCTCATACTGTCTGCCTATATTTTACACACTTATCCAGGAAGAAAACATCTCCAGTCAAAAAAACTGAAATTAAACAATGAAGATGAAAACTGATTAAATCGTCATTGACTCTGATGTGAGCAGCTGTTCTATGAAAGCGACAGATGTAGAAAATGTAGATTTTCTTCAGAATCACCTGCAACTCTCTTAAAGTCGCAATACACCCCCCCCCCCCCCTCTGTTTTTTTTGCAACAATTTTTTGGGAACAATTTGGTCACCTATAACTCATGTTTGTGCACGTCAAGTGTGGCGATGCATTCAAGCGCTGATTAGTTGAGCTTAAAGTATTTAGGTGAAATCTACTTGGGGGGTCAAGGTTCAGGCGTATGGCTAACAGCATTTTAAAGCCTGACAGGTTTGCACGTTGCATGTTTAGTCTGTAATGGTTTTATATGGGTTTATGCGCGCCACTCAGTTGGTGGCATGCAAACAAACATGTTAAAACCTGTTAATCACTGAGCTCTTAAAGAGCTCGTAAGACGATTTGATTTCTTTGGACGGAGCTGGGGGTGGCATTTTCTTTGCTTCCAGTGTTGCTGTATGATGCAGCTTTGTGTGCACAAACATGCAACATCCCATCTACTCCCCTCTTAGAGATTAGAACTAGATTGTGATATTCTCTAGAAAAATAAACATAAAAACAGACAAGATTCTGAGGCAGAGCCCCCAGCCTAAAATCATTAATGAAGGGTGGCAAATTTATTAGAGACATATTAATTAAAGAACAAGTTACATCAGTCAACATCTCCACCAATATGCTGCCTGTAGCGTTCAACTCCAGGGATTGGAAACCGGAAGCAATGCACGAAGCAGGACTTAAGTTAACCGAAGCATTGATTACTAAAATATTAATCAATTATATTTTCTGATCGATTAATTCGAATAATTCGATTAATTGTTTCAGCCCTACAAAAAACTAATACTCGAAGTTATTGTTGTGAAGAGTTTCTATAAGCTGCTGGATCATTAGGGAGACACTATTATTCCACACAATGGTTCATTATCAGCATAGTTTATGAATCATGAGGAAAATGTCTCGTGTTGTGTCAGATTGTAGTTACCTCATCTCTAACATATACAGTTGTCCTCAAAATTATTCATACCCTCCAATTAAAGGAACTAGAGGCAGGAATTTGAAAAAACAAACAAACATGCATGTCCATTTTTTTACATACTGAATTTAATACTGGTGATGAAGCACTAAATACCAAAAATAACGTTTCCACCCACATCTCTCTCCGTTGCCTTGAACAGGCTGTGTGCTGCAAAATGCGCTGCAATTCGGTGTCCGAATTTCCCGCGCTGCCCTGCGGACGTGACGTCAAATGACCTACATCCGCAGTTTTGATACAGGAAGAAGACGGTCGGGGTAAATTCAAACACTGTAAGCGATAGTTATGGATTCTTCTGCCGTCAGCAAACGATCCAGATCAACTGAAAGACACTAAAAAGTGGTCTTTCTTTTAGACCAGTAAAAAGGTTAACTACGGAGAAAAAGGTGAGTAAACAACATTATAGCTTCAGTTTGTGCACGCTCCCGTGACGGCTTGGCTCGTGGCTGCAGTTACCTGAAGCGCCAGTCGCGAGTTTCGTTTCTTAATCTTGCCTCTAGTCCCTTTAAAGAAAAGGCTAAATTCACAACAGTAATTCAAATAACAAGAAACTAATAACAAATAAGAATTTGCAAAATTATAATTTAGTGAAATAAATATTGCTTTTTAATTGTGGTTGGAAATAATAATAAAAACAAACAAACAAACAAAACTGTCCCAGACACATTAGAGCACCTTTCCCAAGAACAGTGCACCAAAATACCAGTCAACAGGTGTAGAAGTCTTTTTGAACATTACAGAAAACTCCTGATTGCAGTGATTGCCTCAAAGTGTTGCTAAACAAAATTTTAGCTTTGGGGTATGCTTGTTTTCTTTTATTTTTTGTGCATTTGGTTTTAATATTTCTTTCAAACCACAATTCAAAATCAATATCATGATTTTCATAGATTTCTTTATATTATTACTTTTGTCAATTTCAACTTATTCCATTGGCAGCTGATTTTTTTCCCTCTTTAATTGAAGGGTATGAATAATTTTGAAGATGACTGTCTTACTATTTATTTAACTTTCTTTTCTCTCTCTCAATGTCACTGTAAACTGGTTTCTGTCAAACACATCCTTGCAGGGTAAATCAGTGATGGATGCAGCTTTGTTTGGCCTTGTATATGAATCTATCGGGACTGCTACTCTTTTTATATTTTACCAGTGAAGCTGATACATATGACTGAATGAATTCAGACAACATAAGAAAATTATGCACAGAACAAAAAAAAAAAAAAAAAAATCAACTAAGACATAACTGAGGTCAGGGGCATACAAGTATGAGATCATCTGTGTTTATCCCACCTCTCAAGTATGGCTCAGAAAGTTATCTCAACTCAACCTCCTTTGTTTCAGTGATGTCTTTTCTCTTTTTTTAGCTCACATCTTGTTCCTAAGGAACCCTTAGGAGAAGTAATACAGAAACAAATGATTACAGAATGATGCCATTATGAGAAACTCAAACTGATCTCAGAGATGAGGTTGAGCCACAAATGAGCAGCACATTTTTCCGATAGGAATCGGCACCTTCCACTTAACGACTGCAGCCACAAAATGGTGAGTAGATTTCAAAGATGGAGTTACTTACCACCCACCAGTAGTAGACATCAGGGGGCAGCTGGATGTTGTCTCTGGTCCAAACGGGAGAGATGTCTGGGTCGTAGTTCTCATCGAACCAGTCGGACACTCCAGGGTCTCCGACGCACCGAGGACAGGCACACGTCTTCTGCAGCTGAGAGTCGGACGGGGACAGCCGGTGAGCCCCCACGTAGCTGGGCACCAGCTTCACCCGCCTTGACTCCTCCCACCCAGGTGGCTCCAGGTAGTTGAATCCGACGCCCCCGCGCAGGGAGACGGACAAGAAGAGTGAGGTGAGAAAGACGAGAACCAGCGTTCCGAAAAGAACCCAGAGTCTGCGGGAACATCGGACCCTGCCTCCTTTCTCTGCCCCACCTCCTCCCCCACCACTACCTCCCCCCATGACCACCCCTCCGCTCATCCAGGGTCTGAGCTCTGACAGTCTGGGAGCTCCCCTGGGCGGGCCCCCACTCCAGGACCCCCAACCCCAGCTCCTGTCTCGGTGGAGCGTGGAGGACGGGATGCGGCCCCCCCATGGCCATGCCCCCACCCCTGGGCCTGCCACTGTCCCCAGCCCACCACCACCTGCTCCTGTGGTCCTGGTCAGGGTGACTGGGACACCCCCACCCTCACACTGGACCACCCGCTATACCAGAGCAGCGAACACACACACGCTGACACGCAGACGGAGGACAATGTGTCAGAGTCGATTTGTCTCACAGTCAAGCTGCGCACGCCGCGATGCTCCGACGCCGTCTCTCTCCTCCGTCTCTCCACACACACAAACGCCTCAACACACACACGAGCAAGCGGAGGCTGGATCCCAGTGCCGAAACCTCCCTCCGCTCCCTACCAGAGGTGATCTCCCCTTCAGCTCCGAGCAGCTTCTTAACCTCCTTTCATTCCTCTGGTTTCAAGTTCTGAACTTTCTCCCTGCTTCCTCATGCCCACCCCCCCCCCCCCCGCCTCCTTTCGTCACTCTTCAGGGTGATGGATGCAGCAGGTCTCCCTGGTTTTCGCTGCCATCTGTGTGGACGCCGAGCTCAGCTCCTGCGCTCGGCTTTCTCGCTCTGCACTGAAAGCGATGTAGCCGAGGAAAGCTGGCAGATCAGTGGAGAGCAGCGGAGAGAGGGAGGGAAGACGGGAGGAGGAGCAGTAGAGGGGAGGAGGTCTGTCCTGTAGGGTGTTTCATCATGGCTCTAGTCATCCTTGACAGAAAAAAAAAAAATCCCCTCTTTTCTTCTTCTTTGCGCAGGTTTCCTCTTTTCTTCTTACAAAACCACCTCACTCAGCCTCTCAGTTTCAAGCTCTCTCCTTCTCTTCCACCCCGAGTGCTTCGTCTGCAGAGCTACTTGATGGAAATCAGCTGCTCTTCCCTCAAACACGAACTTTTAAAAGTTGCAGCAGAAAGTTTTCTTCTGATGAATGATTGGGATGAAACCTTAATGAAGACGTAACTCTCAGTTATTAGCAGATCTCACGGCGTCGCGATGGAGGAGAGTGCAGCATTTACAACATCGCGATGTCGATGACTGTCAGCGCTGCAGTTACGGGGATTTTGCCAAGTTTTTTTTTTCTTCTTGGCATCTAAAATTCAGAGTTCAGGAGTATAAAAAGTCATTCCACTCTTCATCACTGCCCCCACAGAGGAAAAACGTGGAAAAGACAAAGATAAAATGTCATTCTAGTTCTAAGTTAAAGGACCGATTTTTTTTTATGGTGACGGATTTTCTGGAGTGAAAGTGACGGAGGGAGTGAGGTGTGCAGGGTGTGACTGAAAAAAAACAAAACCAGTCCCAAATCTCATCTTCTCTCCAGCTGGCTTTGAGAGGATGATGAGGGACAGGGTGGGGGTAGCATCTGTCCTTTAGCTCAGAGTATGTGTGTGTGTGTGCATGTTTATCTGCCTCTGATTTAATGTGTGTATGGTGTTAAGCTAGATTTGGACACCCTGTGCCAGATGCACTAATTTAATTGTGTTCTCCAGCTGTGCCGGCGCGTGATGTGCAGGATGTGGCCTATTGGCCGTCAGCGGGCTTGTCGCCTAGACGCTGAGCTTAAGGTGGCTGCTGCTTAGCTGTAATCCACTGAACTGTAATCCCGGGGAACGACCCCTGCAGGGCCCGCTTTACACCAGCTGTCGACCCCACCCATGTCCGAGTGATGCCCTGCAAGCACCAGCTTAACTCACCTGCACACGCTAAGTAATATGTTTTCACTTTGAAATTAAAAGCTGTTTTTCTTGCTGGGTTTGGGTTTGTGGATCCCTGAGGCACAAATCGCTGCTTTCAGTCAAGTTTGGAGATCAATTATTTCACGGTACAAAACATCTAATGTAGGCTTGAGGTTCCAGCTGGGTCTGCTGATGTCTGGCATGAAGTCTGGATTCCTGGCCGGTGGAAAACCTGCAGAGACAAAGAGAGATGGAGGTAATAGATGGAACGCCATGGATGAGATACACAAGTCAGTGGAATCCTTCCGCTGGAGACTGATTCCCAATGCGAGACGAGAGGCAAGACGAACAGGAACAAACTGAAACACAGAAGAGAAAGAAACATCTTTTTGTAAGAGGAAAACCTTCAGAGCAGCAAGTTGTTGCAGTTTTAAGACATGTGCAGCTCATTTAAGACATCAGGAAGAGCATCGTTCAACTGTCGCTCCTCTGCGGCCGCCATTCTGACTGTTCATGGTTACAGAACTGATTTGGCGAAAAAGACCTGTCGTAAAGTCCCGCCTCCTGCGCTTTGAATGGTCCAGTCAAATTTTAACTGGCGTGGAAATCAGTCTCAAATGGAGGTGTGACAGTGTGGAGTCCTGTCACTGTGCCTGCGATTGAGCACGCGCCCTGGCCACTTTGCCACAGGGACGTCCGTTTGGTTGACTGGTAAGCACTCATGACTCTCACCTGGGAATCTGGGAATCGAATCCTGCCTGGGGCCCTCCATTGCGTACCTTGCTACTGAGGGAACACAGACTGACGTGCCATGTATCTCATACATGGCGTTAGTCAGGCCGGTGTAGCAGGCTACATAATTACATTTAGGGATGCACAATAACCTTTCAGACAAGCGATAAATTTCAGCTTCTAAAGGCTGATACCGATAACTGATAACCGATAACACATATATACCTAATCATGACATTAACTTAAAACAAACTTAAAACTGTGATTTTCAATTTCTGCACATCCAATGTTATAAATTCCAGCTGTAGGGGTTGTTAGTGTCTAAAATAAGAAAGGAAAGTGGTTTGGAAGCTGCTTGGGGTGTCCCCTGTGAAGCAGCAGCTTTCTTTCGGGATTAAAGCCCAAATTACACAAAAATAACTTGTTGAACTAAAATCAGTCCCCCCCCAATTTAAAAATCTCATCTGCACTCAGCAAGTTGTCATGATATCGGACCAATCAGAATGACGTATTAGGGTGTATATCGTTATGATTGCATCAACACCGATGCCAATGTCGATACTCGATATTTATTGATACTCTTATCGATACTACAATGAAATTTAGAGTAAACAGTGACGACATTACAAAATGTTAAAAGATTAGTTTTTTTATTCCCACAAGGAGGATCAGAACATAACAGAAGCTATTCTTACAACTAAAAGCTTCTAACAGAAGATCATAGAGAAAACCAGACATTAACAGAAATGTGAATTGGAGGCACTTCTGCAGCATTTGGCCAGTTTTTGCAAAAAAAAAAAAAAAAAGCAACATATTTACTTTCTCAGACTGCAGCCGAGACCTCTCTGGACAGAGTGTGTCTCCAGTGGTGGAGAACACTTGTTCAGATGGCGTTAAAGGGGAAACTCAGTAACTTTTTTACCTCAATAAATGCTTTTCGGAATCCCCGTGGGGCTAAACAAAGTGTTTACAGAGCGATTCAATGTTTCCCCCCCTCCCGCCGGGGGCTCTGGCCTGCTAGCAGCTAAAAACAACTTTGCCTGCGCCGACCCGAGCAGAACTTGCGACAACAGAAACCGCTGTACGGTACTCAGGTCCCCTATCTACCGAGCTGCTTCCAGCTCTGATTTGAACCAGACTACCAGCGCTAATTCGAAGAAAACATTTCTTTAGCTTCACACCACCTAAACACGGCTCCTGGCTCTCATAACCAACTCTTTGCTGGACCAGAGTGATTCACGTAGCTTGCGCTGCCTGGGCGCCGGGTGAAGCATCACTGCTTCAGGCTCAATAATCACTTGTCACGTCCGCAAAAAGTAAATAAAAGTTCGTATTCTTACCTGCTACTCTCCAACACCAGAGAAAAATATAATCCACGGCATATTTACCCGCAAATCGCGGGTAAAACGTCCCATTTCAGAAAATACAGGACTTTGCTTTGAGCAGAGGGAGACGAGCTGCTGCTACCAACGCAGCAAAGTAGCATCAACAAGCTAGTAAACGCTTAGAAATATATCCAGCGATCAAAATAGAGGAAAGACAGGTAGAGAAGCCGTCTGTGTGCTGTGGGGGTGTAGGGGGGTTGAACACGACAGTGAAAGGACGCCACTAGGGGAGCCCCGAGCTGAAGTTACTGAGTTCTGCTTTAAAGAGGCAGGACGCAAAGGCAGGTGAAGGACAGCTGTGATAATAAGGGAACTGCGATGGTTAGGTAGACGTTCAAAAAGTATTCATGAGTATTGTTTGTCCAGAATCTTAACGGTACCCCAGTATCGTTAAGATTTAACAAACGATACCGGTAATCGGTATACATCCTTAGATGTAATAATTTCCTGTTATCGGCCCATAATTATCGTGCACCCCTAGTTACATAACATCTTCTACTTTCTTCGGTGAAACAGAAGCAGTTTGTGTTCCAGTTTTCTCGAAAAACAGACCTTTTCCCCTCAGACATTAAACTCCTTTTCATCCATACTTTCCTGCTCAAGATGTCTTTCAGACATCCATCACATGAGACAAGGAGAAATATGGGAGGCGGACGACCCAAAAATCTAGTCTCTCCTGTTTTGTTGTGTGCTGATTGGGACTGAATAAATTTCAAAATGTCACAATGTTGAACTGGAAATTCTGAAGTAGACTGACAGCATACAGAGTGAGAGAGCCCGGGTGGAATACCAAGCAGAGAAACTCAACTCCTGTCACATGTGCTGCTGAGCTGGATGTTCAGGCTTCTGCAAGAAGACACTGTCAGGCTGCAAAACTTTGTGTCACAGCAGTTTTTCTTTTTTGCTTTAGTTTAGATGGGTGGTGGAAAGTGCTTACTAATTAAAACCTAATCATTAAAAATTCAGTTCAGGCTGTTGTAACACATTTAACACGTGTCTGGAAAAGATATTTACTGCATTCTTTGCAGCTGAATATCTGTTGAAAACCTTGAACTGCCCTATTTCAGAAGGCTGTGGGAAGAAACACGAGTTTAACTCCACTGATGTCATAAGCCATGAAAAACACGAGAAACTAAATGTCTGGGGGGATTTGGGTGAAGCTTTTAAACCTTGTGTAGACTTTTGCTGTAAACTGATAAGAAAAAAAAAAAGAAGTGTACAGATGCTGTGTTGAATCTTTAAATAAGACCCATTTACAGCAGGAAAAACACAACTTAAAAAGAGTGGACCACCAGGGAAAACAAGACCAGTTTCAGGTTGGACCCTTTTTGCCTCCAGAACTGCTTCAGTTCTTGGTGTCATAAATCCAACAATGTGTTGGAAACATTCCTGAGATTTTGCTCCATATTGACATGATAGCATCACACAGCTGCGGCACATCCATGATGATTATCATGATATGTATTTTCCATATTGTGGATTTAAATTTTTTGGACAATGATTTTATTCCCGCCAGTTTTAAAGCATCTATAGAAAAACAGTACAGATGCTTTATACTGTATAAGGAGCTGAAAGAAATTAGTTAGGGGTGGGCAATATCACCAAAAAAAGTGATCACAATTGTGTGTTGAAAAAAATAAATAAAATAACAAATACCATTACTATATAACAGATGATACTGATGGCCACACAAGAAGTCACAACAGTAAAACCCTTCCTCTGTTTGCCTAACTTGACATATGACATCAGAAAAAATAAAACCTCTGCAAAGTTTGTCTAAATTTCCGTTACTTTTCTAGTTTGGTTTGTTATTTTATATACTCTGTTTTTTTGACATTTTGAAGTGGATATCCGCTGATCTGCCATGTTCTCTTGTTCACTCGTTAAGTTGAGCTTCATCGTGATGCACGAGTCACATGATATCACGATAATACCAGTAATATCATGATACGATATAAACAATACGATATGGTACACCACTACCAGCAAGTGCATTTGTTGCTGATACTGACTTAATCCACCTTAATATAAATACTTCACTACATGGATTTGTTGCACCCTGAAGATGAATATGAAATGACTTATTACAAATGTTTAAATCATAACTTTTTAAGGGCCAAATCTTATTTACCTCATGTAACTTTCATTTTCCGATGCCACATTTATTTCCCAGTCCTCTTGATTTCCATCTTGAGCTCTTTTCAGACACAACATGCATAACATTACCAGTTTCATCCATCTCTTAAAGCAATGGCATTCATTGTTATGCATTATTCAGACACTGGTTTATTCAGAAAAAACTGCTCCATATGGCTTCAAGTGCAACTCAGAAACTCTTATAGAGACTCAGGTTTCTCACAGCAAAATGTCATAACACCATGATAATTCATAACAATGCAACACAGCAGTGATTGTGTTAAACACAGCCGCAGTGGATGGAGGCATCTAAAAAAACATCACTTCATGCATGTTCAGAAATATTAATCAATCAGCGTTAATATGTTGTTTGGTCATAAAAGGTCATATGAAGCCAACAAGCATGCGGTCATTGGTTTTCTCTTGCAAAGTTGGCTCATTGTGAAGAAAACTGCTCAGTTCTGCTGCTAATTATTGAAGGTAAAACCATGAAGCAGGAAAGTTCAGACAGTGTTGTTATGCATTTAACGATGGGATCTGTCAGATTAACCAAATTAACCCACTGTTGCTGTGTCTGTCTGCATGTCTGCAGTAGTTCAGAATAAGAGGTGCTTAAATAATCCGGATAAAAGGCCACACAAACTCATTAAACATCCCAACACCCAACATACAGCTGTTCATTGGAACATCCTGCTCTTTGTCCCTCATTACTGAACAAATGACGATTAATAAAGCTGAATGCAGTCTGCTTTTCTTTCAGCAATCATCCTCCCAACCAGCCAACCCATTCAGTGCAGAATGATTATTTTCTACCACTCCATGTCTGATGTATTGCCATGGCAGCCAGTGAGCGATGCAGGGTCGTTACAGCAACACAAACCACAGAGTCCCCAACCTTGACCCATCTAATCAAAGCTGAGGAACTAGGACAAACTTTTTTCTTTTTTGTCTCATTTCCATATTTGCTGTATAAATCACATCTTCCAGGGCAGAATATTCTGGAGGTTTTGCATAAGTTGATCAATGTAACTGGACGTCCCCTGGCTTTAAAAGTGAACTGGCAAAACAACACAGATTTACACAAAAACATATGCAAATGTGTGGAGCTGGCAGAGCATGTGATGTTCTTCTGGCTGTATATTGTGTTGCAGATTTCCAGCATGAGCCGTCTTTCTGTTACACTGTTTTCCATTCAGTTTCTCGTTCGGATTCTGTGTAATGGCATTTTAGTGTTCCACCAATTTATCATTCAGGCTTGAGGACACAATTCATTTAAGCATGAAGCTTGCCTCTGCCCCTTTGGCTCTAATGAGAAATGCCACCAATACAACTTAGGGAATTCTTAAATGCCCCCATTTCTCATTATTGTGGAAGGAGCAGACAAATGCACTAAGGCAATTGTCAGTGAAACAGCTGTCAGCATTTTTCACTGTTTTTGTGCCTGTTATCCATTAGAGATTACACACAAATTGTCTTTTGAATGATTTAAATTGTCCCTGAACACTTGCACACCTCTGCACGGTGATTACAACTCACAGATACACGAGACAACAAAGTTAATCTATAATGAATTGATGCAGGCAGTCGCAACACGCTGCAGCTCAGAGGTAACATGTTTTCATCAGCCTAACCTGTCAAGGGTTAGTAAATTTATACACCTTGTAGCAGCTTCAGTGTGCGAACTCAACTGCTGTGTTTTGTATTCTGTTCACTTTTGTGCACCGCTCCATCTGCTGAGCGGTAACATTTCAGTGGCACTGAGCGAATCACTTTAAACTGTCAATCACCTCTCCCACGTCCCTTGCCTGCATCCTCCATACTTTCTGCTGTAGGCGTACCCATATTTCTGTCAAATTCCAGCTATTAATGCCAGCAGCCTTTTAAAGCTAGCAATTACACCCAAATACCTCCCACCAGCCTCCTCTCAGTATAAATGGCTCTTAACAGGTGTCAGAAAAAGTTAGTCCTGTTTTTGTCTTTCTGCTTTCTATTTAGTGCTCGGGTCCATTACGCCCATCATCCAACACATTCTGGAGGGAATATACCTGATGGCTGCAGAACAAATCCAACCCCCATGGAAATGAATTTCAGGCATTACATCTTTGGCCAGACACTTACAGTCACGTAAATTCTGAGAAACCTTAAAAGATTTTAGTGATTCTGCTCTCTTGTTTTCTGAGTGAATGAGGTTTTATTTACCCTGACAGTTTTGGTAGGTAAATTAAAAAATTAAAAAAATCATTTTCTCACTGTTAGTGTCTGAACAAAGAAAGCAAAACTACTTGTAAGAAGATATGATGAACATTTTTGAGTTCTTCAAAGATTTTTTTTTCTATTTCTTCACAAGAAGCATCAAGGACATTTTAAAGATGAACTAATTTCAAATCAATCATCTGTAAGTCACTTAAGTACGTGAAAATCGGTGGCAAAATTAGATGCTAGCATTTTCAATTGATG
>JALJCO010012351.1:510073-553416 GCA_023101725.1 Atherinomorus stipes
CTCTTCCTGATTGGCTAATAAAAAGGCTCTGTCAAGATTTATTGGTTGGGATAAACACTTGGATAGCTTTTTCTTTTTTTTTTTTTTTTTTGCTGTCATTTTCCCAAGTGATGGAAAAATGTCAAAGCGTAAGATAATTTGAGACCTACCATGAAATTTAAGTCCACAACTGTCAAATTTAAAGACCTTTTAAAATACTAGACTTTAATAAACTTTAATAATTTATTAAAGGATAACTTTTTTTGTAAAACCTGGACCTTATTGCTCAGAGTTTATATGTGCATTTACTCACCAGTAAAATTATATGCATCTCTTTGACTGCTTCGGGAGATATTTCGTTGAGTCGCCCTTCGGCGTACATCCATATAATGGGAGAGGCGGGGCAGCCTCTGTATAACTGCAGCAAAAACTCCTTCATTTCACCAATACTTTAAGTAGAATGAACGAACAAATGAGTACTATTGTCCTGTGAGCTTAGAGTTTCACGGACTGCAGTTTTTTGGTGTCTTGGTAGCCAGCTGCTTTTCTCAGCTGTACTGCAGCGGTGCATATCTGGGGCACGTGGCGGCCTGTAGAGTAGAGAAACCCCCCAATAACTAACGGAGAGTTAACTCTGAACTAACAAGACAATGGTACTCATTCGTTCGCTGCTTTGTAGATGTGGAAGAACATTACAGAAGGAAAATGGTTAGTGCAACCTTTCTGCAATTTTGGAATTTTTGGGAGAGAGGCCAGACACATGAAGCATGCTAAGAATTTTCTTAGAACGCATCTGAGCAACACGAGAAGCAGAATCCACTGGACTGATGAAGCAAGTTTGATCTATTTAGTCATGATCCCCAACAGTCAGGCAAGGAGTGCTGAACTGGCAGCATCTCTGGGAATGTTTTCCCTTCACTGTAGCTGGGAGAACAGTGGGGAAAGATAAAAGAAAAGTAACTAAAGAATACAAACTCGCTTTCCACTTCATCTGGACAACCTTGCTGGTACAGGGTTGGACCTCTTTTCCCCTCCAGAACTGCTTTAATTCATGGTGTCATGAACTTAACAAGCGGTGGAAACATTCCTGCTCCATATTGACATGATGGCATCACACGGTTGCTGCACACCCATGATGAGAATCTCCCATTCCACCACATACCAAAGCTGCTCTGTTGGATTGATATCTGGTGACGGCGGAAGCCATCGGAGTACAGTGAACTCAGTGTCATGTTTTAGAAAGCAGTTGGAGATGATCTGAGCTTTGTGACATGGTGCATTATTCTGCTGGAAGTAGCCATCAGAAGATGCTACACTGGTGATAAAGGGATGGACATGGTCAGCAACAATACTAAGGTAAGCTGTGGTGGTAAACCATGCCACGTTGGTACTAAGTGGCCCAAAGTGGGCCAAGAAAATCTGCCCCACACCATTGCACCAGCAGCAGCCTGAAACCTTGATCCAAGGCAGTATGGATCCATGCTTTCATGATGTTTCCACCAGATTCTGAGCCTAGCATCTGAATGTGGAGCTGAAATGGAGACTAATCGGACCAGCAAAGGTTCTCCATCTTCTATTGTCCAGTTTTGGTGAGTCTGTGTAAATTGTAGCCTCAGTTTCCTGTTCTTAGCTGACAGGAGTGGCACCCGCCGTGGTCTCCTGCTGCTGTAGCCCATCTGCTTCAAGGTTGGACGTGCTGTGTGTTCAGAGATGCTATTCTGCATACCTTGGTTGGAACCAGTGCTGATCTGACTTCCTGTTACCTTTCAACTGTATCATCTCCAACCAGTCTACCCATTCTCCTCTGACATCAACAAGATATTCTGGTCCAGACAACTGCTGCTCTCTGGATATTTTCTCTACTTCAGACCATTCTCTGGAAACCCTACAGATGGTTGTGTGTGAAAATCCCAGAAAATATTCAGACCAACAACCATGCCATGTTCAAAGTCACTTAAATCCCCTTTCTTCCGCATTCTGATGCTCAGTTTGAACTTCAGCAAGTTGTCCTCACCATGTCTATATGGCTTGATGTGCTGAGTTTCTACCATGTGATTGGCTGGTTAGATACTTACCTATGGCTGGTTAGATACTTACCTAAAGTGGTTAAGAAAAGCTCTTTCAAAATCCTTGTGGTCCAGCCAAAGTCTAGAGCTGAAACCAGTGGAGCATCTCTGGAAATAGATCTGCACCTTGGTTGAGTGTGAATGTAAGAATGGCTTAAACCTTTACAGAAACAGCTTGCCAAGGTAATGTTTATGGGCTGCTTTTTGTTTAATAAAATCTCTATTTATTACCCAATCATGTCATGTTCCCTGTTCCTTCTCAGTCTGCCACCGCTGCATCCTTTTTCTGTCTTCACATTTAGTCTTTGGTCAGTTTTAATGAACACATTCAGAGATGAAGCTAAAAACACCCTATATCTGTATTGACTGCTGTCAAACACATGAATAAATTGAGTCTTGAACTGAAGGTCTTTAAAGATTTGTTCTTGTGGGGGTGGGGGAAGCAAGCATCAGTAAAATCTCTTGGTCTTTGTCTCCATATCAATTTATCTGGCATGTCTGAAACCTCTGACTTTGAAGCAACTTGCCATCTGGAAACCAAAAAACAACCAAAAAAAAAAAAGGAAATAAAAAGAAAAGCCCAGCCTTGAGCAGAACAAGAAGACAATCAAAACCAAAAAGAATTAAATAAGCCAAATGAGAAAATAATTCCAGACACAATTGAAGGGCAGTAAATTTGAAAAGAAGATAATGGGTCATTTATCACTGATTTTAAGTGTCTCCATTTTTATACACTGCCAGCAGAAAGCCTCGCTTCACCACTGAGCTGTAGCCATGGAAACTCACTATCTACATCCTTGGGAAACAGATAATTCTTTCACGCCTGTCCTTAGTTAATTGTGTCATATGCAGCCACTGATTACACAAAAAGACAAAAAAATACTGCTCCTTAAATTGAATTGCTACTTTATCCTTTCTTCTGCTTCAGATGGATAAATCTATCTGGATGTCCTGATCAAATGACTTGTAGTTACATCATTTTCTTCTTGTGAGTGATCATTTACTCAGACTGAGGGGATCTGAGTGAAATTCCCGCAGTCTGATCCTCGAGCCAAAGGTTAATCCGGAATGAGCGCACTAAAAACTTGGGGCGAAATCTTTGCAGTGACATTGAGGAAACTGTATGTGTTGGAAAAAAGCCATTACCGGCTTAACGAAGCTGATCTTTGGGATGAGGCACAATATCTCAAAAAGAGAAAGGAGTCCAAGGTACTCTGCTTATAAAAAGCTGAAAAGCCCAGGAGGACGGTGGGTCGTGATGATGTGCCATTGAATTGTCATTATCTACAAGTTTGTCAATACAAACAACCTCTATGTGCATTAATACATAAAATACATGATCAACATAATAGATTGCTAACACCGTAAATAAGCTCTAAAATAATATTACATGATAACAGTAAACAAGCAATTAACTTGCCAAATGTGTATTTACTTCTTCAGCTACTTCCTTTTTCTTGCTCCTTCTCTTTTTTATGGTTTTTCTGTTATCCACAGCTAAAATGCAAATATCTTCAATAAACTGAAATTCTTTCAATGAACTGGCTGTGGCTTGCATACCTTTAAATCTAAAGGATAACAACAAAAATGGCCTTCTCCCTCAGCGCACAGTGGCCCTCATTTGTCAAAGGATTGTAGAAATGATTGCAAATCTGATCATAAATGGTCGTACGATTAGACCCACGTGTGATTTATTAAGACGTTTGTATCGGTCCAATCTCGTCGTACGAACAAGAGTCTTGATAAATACCACAGCTGAAATCCATTGTCATTTAAATGTCACGCTCACGGTTACGCCCTAAAACATGCATGATTATGAGGCTTTGCCCAGTGAGGTTGAACCATGGAGTGGAGAGATTCTGCCAAAAAATAAACTTTTGGGTGGATCAAGACAGAATTCCTCATTTCTGAGGTGGGGAAGATTAAAGAGGTGCTGTTTGGCAGCTTAAAAACCAAAGTCAGAGACAAACGCCATCTTTCCCTGGTGTTTGCGACCAGCTTGTCCCTGCAGGTACCAGCTCTTTCTTCTTGCTTTGTCCATAAGAAAGCTTCTGAGATAAATTAAATGAATATATCTGCCGTAGTTCGCCTTGTGTGTCTAGCTCTTCCCCACTGTATTTTGGCCAAGTTACCATGGCAACCCATAGCTTGCCCTCAAGCATGGCAGACTGGTGCGGAAAAGTGACGTGTCATACCATGTGATTCATGTGGCGATGACGACTTTGCACGAGCCTAATACTAAAGTCTCATGCCTTCTTTCTAAAGAAGTGTTATCTACGTGTGGAGCCCTTCCGTGCCTCGTTCTAAAGAGCCCAAATAAAACATTCAATAATAAATAATAAAACCATCCAAACCATCTTCTTTTGTCGGACTTATCTAAAACAAGAAGGGGAAATGTTTTGAACGTAGTGTTTCATCCGCAACATATCAGAAATCACACAAGCTGCCCACGATAGGGGATTATCACGCTTACCGGAAGTTCCCTGATTTTGGCACTTCCTCTTCCGGGCCATGTTAACGACAGCCGTTCCTGCTCTGTTATACTGTTTAAATCGGATAAACTCCAAACATACTTAAGTTTTCATTCTAGACTGAAATGATACTAAGGAAGAAGTGGATCAAAGTGATCGATTCGCCGCGGTGAAGGGCCGAATTTTATAATAAAACACACGTTTGTTTGTCGCCGGTGGGGCACAACACCGGCACTTCACAGCATGCTAGCATTAGCCAGCTAGCGTTTACTGACGTGCTTAACATTGTGCGTCTTAAAACACACAAACATCTGAAAATCGGGTCTGTACCTTCCCGTTTCCAGTGGAACAACTGGGGACTGCCAAAAAAAGGAGACGCTTTCAGATGCTTGTGTGTTTTCAGCCGCACAAAGTTAGGCACGTTATCGAGCTGGCTAATGCTAACCTGCTAACACGACTGCGCAGTCTGCCGGCCACAAACAAATGTCTGTCGTTTTATTATAAAGTTCGGTCCTTCACCGCGGCGAATCGGTCGTTTTGATCCACTTCTTCCTTAGCATCACTTCAGTCTGGAATGAAAACTTGGCATTGGCGTTTATCCGATTAACAAAGTTTAACAGTAGTAGCTGGCGGACTACTGTTAGCAGGTTAGCATTAGCCAGCTTGATGACGTGCCTAACTTTGTGCGGCTGAAAACACACAAGCATCTGAAAGCGTCTCCTTTCTTGGCAGTCCCCAGTTGTTCCATTGGAAACGGGGGGGGGGGGGGGGTACAGACCCGATTTTCAGATGTTTGTGTGTTTTTAGACGCACAATGTTAAGCACGTCAGTAAACGCTAGCTGGCTAATGCTAGCATGCTGTGAAGTGCCGGTGTTGTGCCCCACCGGCGACAAACAAATGTGTGTTTTATTATAAAGTTCGGCCCTTCACCGCGGCGAATCGATCGCTTTGATCCACTTCTTCCTTAGTATCATTTCAGTCTACAATGAAAACTTGAGTATGTTTGGAGTTTATCCGATTTAAACAGTATAACAGAGCAGGAATGGCTGTCGTTCACATGGCCCGGAAGAGGAAGTGCCCAAAATCCGGGAACTTCCGGTAAGGGTGGTAATCCCCTATTACAGAGAGTATGGGAAGAATCAAGTGTGTGAGTGTGAAGACGTTTAGTACAGTGGGTAAAGCAACCAGCTAAAGAGCAGAAGGTTGCGGGATTGATCCCGGGTATGGTCGACATTATGCGTGTCGTCTATGTTGTTTTTTTTTTAATTCACGCGATATAAGATGACCGATAAATTTTGGGAGATTAGGTGTTTGGCAGTTTACAAGAGACAACAGTCGTCAATGGCGACGTCTCCTCTGTTGGTTGTTTTGTTTGGTAATCAACCAAAGCACGGTGAATGATGAAAAAATGAAAAACGACCACAGCTGTTAACTCTGTGTTGTTGCTGGGTGTGTTGTTATGGTGAGACATATGTGCAAGCATCACTACGTAGTCGCTTACGTGCCTGAACGTAAATGCAGCAAGTGGTGTCCCAATTCCTAGGGAAGATTACAAAGCCCTACCCCTTGTGGCTTCAATTCAAGGGTGTAGTGATAGTGGGCGAGGGCTAGGGGTAGTGAGTAAGGGCTAGTGAAAGTAGGGGGAACATAGGGATTGGGCCTAAGTAGCTCTCAGATTCAAAAAGGTTGGTGTCCACTGTTGTAGGGTATGAATAATTTTGAGGACAACTGCATGTTAATGTATGCATTATAGATGAATTAATAGATATACGAATAATACAATGTGTGAGTGTAAACAGAATGACTTCATAATAATGTGATGGTCAGCAGATAGAGGCTGTCTAGACCAACAGGAAAGAGCAGGCCCTGGACAGAGTAACTGAGACCAACTTGACATTAACAGACCAAGGTCTGTAACCAGGGCAAAAACCTGAGACGTATGTGTAGAGATGTATGGTGTTAGTTTGATAGTATAAGCAATTGAAATATGTTAAAATAGGGGTACATATTGGTGTATCAGGAAGGAGCACAGACACTCTTGCTCTGGCAGGAGACATCTCAGTTGGACTTTTCACCTGAAGCACAGAGTAGATGTAACCATTCCCAAACCAGCTGTGGATTACAACTGGGACTTTTTGGGGGACATTTATCTGCTCTTGCTCGTGTCAGGAATGGCTTGCCTTTCCTTGTGGATTAAAATACTGGATTTATCCCCCTTTTGCCTACCTTACAAAGGATCTGGATTCACTGACATATTTAAGGATTTATGGGACTTTCTTACCATGGATGAGAACTGCCTCATGAAACCTTTCTCCAGTTCTAACATGTTTCAGCTTCATTTGATTTAGGTGTGTGAAAGTGAAGTTGCCTACTGTGAGTGGGTTCTGAGAACTGGAATTAAGAAGCACTTGTTTAACTTTATCGTGGTGCAACGCCGTTAGATCAGGGGTGCCCAAGTCCAGTCCTTGAGAGCTACTATCTTGCACATTTTGGTTGCACCCCTTCTACAAATCACACCTGAATCAAATGAATGCTCGTTACCAGGCCTCTCAGAGCTGAATAGCAAGTGCATGAGAAGATTAACCATTTGATACAGGTGTGTTGGAGAGGGTATATGCTCTAAAAATTACAGGATAGTAGCTCTCAAGGACCGAACTTGGACACCCCTGCGTTAGATGGAAAGCTGGTTAAATCCTCGGGAAACATCACATGAAGGGTAAATGGTTGGACTCTTGCTCCTCTTGACATTTGAGTTTATTTAAACTGGCCAGTAAGTTTTATTTACTCACTAAAATGAATTTTATTGTAATTGTGGGTGTTCATTTAGAGCCCTGTTACACCCTTACCTGAGACATGACGCCAGCTCATGCGAGTGAATTATTGTTAGATGGTTTTTATAAAACATCATAGGTGTTTCATGATCTTTTTTACTTGGAAAATAGGGAAACAAATTCAACCAGTGTGAACCAAATGAAAAGACAGAATCTGAAAATGTTTCTGAATCCAGCACTGATAACCAAAGTTTTCCAAAGCTACCCAAATTTAGAACCAGGAACCTGACTGAATATACAGCACAGCCGGGTAAACCCAATGGGCTCTATGAACAGCTCCACTACTTCCTGAACTTGAGGTAGCTCCTTTGTTTCCTGTCTCTCATTACTGGACTAACAGATTAATCCAGGTGTGTCTGGCCAGTTACTAAGGTCAGGCACACCTGGATTAATCAGCTCATCCAGTAATGAAAGACAGGAAACAAAGGAGCCCATTACTAATCTAAGACATTAAAGGTACAGTGTAAGAATTACTGACATCTAGCAGTAAAGATGGGTATTTGAAAGAAAAGATGTTTTCTTTCAGATAGCTTCAGCTGTGTCTCATGTTGCAGTCTGCACTCTGCAAAGTGCGCAGACTAGGTAGGCTACGGAGTGTGCTACGAAGTCCGTGCACTCTGAAGCAGCCTCCTGAAATGGCAGGCTGCCAAAATGGGACTACTTGGCCAACGAGAATTTCCCATAGTGCTCAAGTCCTGTTGCATAGCAACTGCAGACTCCACCGCTGTCTAGTGACGGCATTCTTTCCGTTTATTCATTCAGATACGTTGCACAAACCGGACATTTTATTCATTTTCATTTTCGTTACTTGAACGTTAACACCACATTAATCGCTCGTTTACACCTGAATAATGTCAAATAAATGCATTTTCTGGGGCAAAAACGTCCCGACCACAACAAAACAAAGCTAAAGAGCGAATTACATACAAGGGGAGAGGGAGTTACATTCAAACTCACCACTGCATGCAAGTAAAGGCCCAAAGGTGCGGTTTGAGACAGATTTCACTTGCACAAGTCTAATGTTTATTTTCAGGGGGGAAACTTTCGGACTCTACCTTTAAAGGACCTGTACCTGATTTTATTTTAATCTCTTTCAGAGAAATGCTTTCTACACAGTATAATGTGTGTTAAAGGAGGTAATTTCATAAAAATGAATCACTCATTGATTGCGTATATGCATGAATCCAGGCCTTTTTAGTTTAGGTTTCTAAGGATGGTGTGACGCTCTCCTCATGCCAATGCGGTTCGTTCTACACAAGTTTTGGTTTCCCATCAGCCACTCACAGCGTTTTGTAACGAGGACCGCCCTCCTCTCGCGCGTGCACGGCAGCACTTGCAAACAGAACCGCATGGTGTCTGCCGAAGGGAAAGTGGCGATACCTCAGCAAAACAGCCTGTAAGCATCAAAACTGAGGAGGAGAGAGAGTTGAAATGCAGGAGAGACCAAAGAAGGAATAAAGTTCGTGTTCTCGGTGGATTGTACTGAAGGTAGAGGGCAGCTGGACGCCTCGGACTGAATGTGGACTCAAAGTCCGCCTGGACAGGTATTTTTTTCAATAACTTCCTTCTCAGTAACATTTACGTCCTCGGGTGCTGGCGCTTCCTCTGCTGGTCTACCGTATATAATAGTGATATTTACACCGTAACACGACAAATCCTTACATTACTGCTTCTCGAAGGGGCTGGTTAGAAACTTTATCAGGATGTCATGTTGTAATGTCGCCTATAACAACATAACTTGTCATAACTGTGCATCTGTTTACATAACTGTAGTTACGGTAAACTACCGGTTATGATAGAAAATGTCAAATACGTGTCCAGAGGAGACAGAGCTTTTTCTGTTTCTGCCCCTAAACTCTGGAACAGTCTCCCGCTGGTTGTCCGTTCCGCTCAGTCAGTTTCTGAGTTTAAAACTCTCCTCAAAACACATCTTTTTAGACTGGCCTTTGGATTTTAAATCGAGCTTGTTGTGTCTTGTTTTATCTATTGTTTTGCATTATGATCTCTGTTTTTATCTTTTTAATTTTTGCTGCTTTTATTCCTTGTTTTTGTTTTAATCTAATTTTGTTCAGCACTTTGGCGACTATTGTCATTTTTAAATGTGCTATATAAATAAACTTGAGATTGAGATTTAGCTGATCGGCAGCCATTTACTGCAACCAAAACAGTAATTTCACTGGAAGATGCAAGTTTTCTCTGGAGAGTTTCTTTGTGCACGAGTATGAAACGTGCACGTTATTTCATGCATGTTGAGTGGGAGGAGAGAAAAACGAGAGCAGGAGCGTTTCTCACTGGGAGAAACAGTTGGGGGCGGGGCGTACAGTTCAAACTACACTGTTCACCTCCCTTAGGGTTTGCAAATGTGCAAAATCAGTTATAGCGCCTTTAAACAAAGCTGGTACAGCAGTTTTAAAGTTCAGAGGGCTCTCACTTCACACACATTTTCTTGTCCATTCAGGGACACCGTAGTTAAAATAGTGGAACAAATATGGCAGCCTCCATGTATGTGCACCCCCAGCAAGTAGATGTAAATGATTCATTCTAGTGCAGCGATTACAAATAAATAGAAACACTGTTTTGAAGGACATATCACATTTTTCTCTTATTGACCTTTGATTTTTTTACACACTGTACCTTTAATGTTAAATATACATCCCCTTTAATCTGATGTTAAGATGGGATCTTTCTGGCATCTTCCTTTTTTGCTGTGAGGCCGTTAAAATCAAAAGTGGGAAATTTAAGTGTTTGGTACAATAAAACGAGAGAAACTGTGGAGTGGGATAAAACCCCAGGAAGATATTTTTGTAGGAACTAAAATTTTCAACCTTTTTTGATAATTTAAAGTGCTGGAAAATAATTTCTGGCTGACACAGAGGTAAGTATAAGTCAAATAGGATGTGAGTTATGCTCCCTCACATTTTTGTCTTCGCCTGGGCCTCAGCTGCAGCCTTTTGAATTATTTGAGAGCTCTGCATTTGCAGAGTGTGATTGCCTACTTTGGCTCTGTCAGCATGAATATAATTAGATGAGCTCCTGTAGAAAATGATCACTTAAAGAAAAAAGTCTCCCGAGCTGAAAAAGTCCACCCTGTGAGACCGGACTCTGTCCTTAAAAAACCCAATGAGTTATATACATGCAGTGTCCTTTTTTATGGATCCAGCATCTATAATCTGTGTGACTGGTGAGAGCTGCTGAAATATGTTCTTCTATTTGTCCTGGACTGAGAGGTGTTTCTGATATTCTGGCATCAAGATTAATTTGGAAACAGTGGATAAAATATTTAGAAAAGGACACTCAAAGGCTCCACAACGCCCCAAAGATAATGGTGTCAAGTGGGAATTTGCATCTTCAGGGAGAAAGAGTTGGCAGATGCAGCAGGTTAGAGGCATATAAAAAACTGCCAATGATATTTCATTACATTCACTCTGACTCACTAATTAAAATTTCATTCAAATCAAATAAAGAAAACAACCCAATAAGAGCTAGTGTGGAGTCACTTTTAATCAAATTATTCAAATGTTGTATTCTTTCTCATTCTGCATGAAGGTGTTAGTGCAGAGCTCAAATTTTTCAAAAGTTTTCTGTCAGTTGAGTATTGATCAGAGGAGACAGGAAAGGGAAACGTGACTGAGTGAAGATGGATAAAGAGGAAGGAAAAAATGGAAATATGATCTAATTTCATCCTACTGTTTGTATTAATTATAAGCAGTGTGTCATCATTAGTTGGAGCAACAGCTTGGAGCCTGTGATTCATAAAGAAAAATAATGGAATGAATGTGAAATGTAAACTAATCAGATTCAAACGACTGATATCTTTTTCTTCTGAACTTATGAGGGCTGAACCTTATTACTGCCTTAGTTTCCAGCAGAATTAACTTCGTAGTCAGGCTGAAGGAAGGAAGGAAAGAAAGAAAGAAAGGAAAGACGGAGGAAAAAGAAAAATGGCAGGAAGCAAATACGGGAGGAAAGGGAGCAAAAGGAAGAATAAAACTAAAGTAAAGAAACAGAGTAGAACAGGGGAAGTTTAGGAATGACAGAAATGGAAAAGGAAAATAAAGAGAGCGGAGGAAATTATGGGGAAAAGGTAAAGGAAGGGTAAAATGAAAGAAGGACGGAAACAGGGCAACAAATCAAAGTAGAAAAGTAGGGAGGAAAATTGTTGAAAAAAGAAATAAGTGAGGAAAGAGGTAAAAAGCAGGGAAAAAAACTGGGAAGGAAGGATGGGACATCAAAGAGAAAAAGTAGGCAGACAATAACAAAAAAAATCACAAAGTTTCGGTATAATATGACAAAAAAAATCAAAATAATAAAACTAACTAAACTGATAGACAATAACACAAACAAAACATGGCTTTTCGCACCGAAGGGAAAACAAGTCCAGTTATTTTAACTAACCAACAATCAATGCAACATAAAAACAAGGGAAGTTTATTTCCCATTAGAGGTGCGAATGCTCGAAGGAAACGATCCCTCAGGTTTTAAACTGAGTGCAGAAAACTGCTAACAGTGTGTTTAAATCTCCGGAAGGTCCAAGCTGAGGAGCAGCTTTAACAAGTCTTAAGTCCACAGAGAGGTCGAGCTCAAAAATGAACACACAGCTTTTCAAATCGAATCAAAGATACTTTATTAATACTAAATTCATCATGACTCATGAGTTCTCCACTGGTCCCAGTATGGAGCCCTAATCATAAGTTTATCTGCCTACATCACTTTCTGTTTCAGGCTTCAAACATCTTCATCTGGGAACATTTGAACATTTCAATTTTACACCCTGCCCCAAGTGGCTTTTAAAGGAGCTGCAGATTAGTAAACATTTTAAGTTTACTATATCTCTCAGACCATTATCGTCTTTTTGTTTTTCTTTAGTCATGTTTCCAGTGAAGTGAGCAACAGTTTCCACATAAAAAGCTTTTAGAAAGCAGCAATAAACTTGTTTTCTGTGATCTACCGTCCACAATAGCTTCACTTTTTAGACCTGAAGGCCAGATCCATCTTTTAGGGTGTGTTCACACCAGGATAGTTTGAGGACTCGGTCCGATTGGGCAGGAATTTCTGAAATGTTGCACCTTCCTTTGCTTCCATTCGGGTTCAAACTGCAGTAACTGAAGCGGACCAAACAGCCTGGTTAAACTAAACAGCTGCCCGCTAGGGGGCGATGCTCCCCAATACAACCACTGATCAATGATGAGAAAGCAGGAAGAAGAAGAAACCCGGACTCCGTGATTTCAGTGGAAATCTTTCTGCTTCTTATTACTAGGCTACTCCATCTGTCTACACATTTTCTGGTTGTTTTTCGTAGTAGTTTTGACCTCGGCTTCTTCAAACACGGGCTGTTGCTTTGTTTTCCCTCTGACCCAAACGCTAATCTACCCCACTTTCATCTACTTCTTCTTCTTCTGCTTTATTATGGTCAACAAACGTCACTTCCATTAGGTGCACTGAATGTCTATATGCTGGACAGTCTGATAGTTCGTTTGCAAGTGAATCGAGACCCCCGGCTTTCAGGCGGACCAGAGTCCGCTTCTTTGGTGCGGACCGAGTACAGCTGGTGTTCAGACTGCGCCAAACCAAGCAGACTATCCGTGGAATCAGACCGCGGTCCGTTTGAAGCAGACCAAGCAGCCAAAGTTTGAATGCACCCTTATTTTCAGCCACTGCCACAATCTCTGCTTACACTTTAAGTTTGAGTTAGGAGGCTAGGTTCTTACCTTAAAATTTAATGATTTAAATCTACAAGCATGCACACACACACTCAGTAAAATGCAGAAATTAAAATCCCACCAATGATGAGGCAGCCGAGGTTAGTGCATGAGCATAAACACGCAGGGGGAAGAATGTGATGGTTGTTGAAAGAAACTGCAGCCAAAATCTAACTTTATGAGACTTTCCAGTAAAAATACACTTTTTCTCTGAGCTTCTGTTGTGTGTTTCTCATGCATGGAGCCGTGAGGCATTTACAAAACATTTTGATAGCCTCACGCCAGATAGATCAGGATGATTTATAATCCCAAGATGGTTCATGGTGATGTTTGCAGGTGCAGATGTTTGTTTTAAGAAGGCGAGTGCTTAGCTCCAGGCCTCTAAAACACATAAAATACCGCTTAACTAGAACACAATTGACTAACCTTCTGATACCTGGAGTGGAACAAAGATCTCAGCTGAGCCTGAACACCTCCAGCATGAATTCAGCCTTGTCTATGAATTGATGACAGCTCTACCTGTACTTCTTTGTCTGCCTATACGTAACCTATGAAACTATTCTATTATTGAGTGACCAATTAAAATCAACATTTCATCATGTGGACAAGATGTAACAACTGCTGCAAATCTCTGCACTGTACAGAACATTTAGTCTTGCATTAACAAATCTTTGGCTACTTTTGTTCAATCAGGGTTAATAGTTTTCACTGGTTAAAGTAAAGAAGATAAAAATCAGGCCATGCTGATCAAGGTAATGCTTCAAAATTATTTTTTGACACGGAGTATATTTTAACTTGATTAACTGGTGGTCTTTCCTCCAACTAAGCATGAATGTTTTCTTCTTCTTTTTTTTTTTACTTTATTTCACACACTTGACTTGCACATCAAATTAAAATAACTAGTAAGAGATGAAAAGCAGCAAAACTAATGGACCATTTCTACACAGAAAATTAAATAACACTGTTGCTTTTCCCAAAAGTCAAGTTTGAAAACATTTTGAATAAACAATTTTTTGCATCTCTTTAATGTGCTTAAGTTTCTAAAATCCTTCCCCTGATATGATACTGATGGGTCATTATTGCCTGCTGTAGCTGATTGTACTGAATTACAGGCAGTTGGATGTCTCATTTATACTGTATATTGTGCCTTCGCTGCAGGTTTAGTTTTCAGTTTTTCTGCTTTTCAGCTTATTCATTATTATGATTGTCTGCTTGGGATGAATATGCTAGCTAGTTTTCTTCATTTGTACTGAAATTTAGCAAATATATCTTATTTAGCTTAGAGTGCACCATGGTGTGTACTAGATCAGACAAATGCTAGTATGGAGCTAGGATAGAGACATATGTTTTGTAACAGTTACAGCTGTGAATGAAATGGATTAATTCTGCAAATCTGCGAATACAAGTCAGTTTTACAAGTACAAAACATTTGCCACATATTTTACATGTCTACTCGGGAACCAATCGGATGTCTCTAACCACTAACCAATCCTAGAGAAAGGAGGGCTAAGATTCTCGATGTCCACAACCAATCTTTACGTCTTGTAAACCTTTGACTATCTGATTGAGGCCAGCATGATTGTCACAGCTTCCTAATGCTAAAAGGTAAAAGTAATTCGAGACAGTTTGCCTAGCAGATAGCTCGCTGTGTGCGCCTAATTTTCGACGAGTTTTCTGCCTCACGGGGCCTTGAGGTGAAAATCAAACAAGTTTGATATTTTTGGCCTCGCGAGGCAAAAAACTCACCATGTGCACGCAAATTGAGCTACGTGCCAAGGACAGAAATTCAAGTGACCAATCAAAACGCATCCTTCAATCACATGATTTCAAGTTGGCAGCCCACAGCGACGTAGTCAGTTACATATTAGAGGATAAATTGGTGGAAATGTGGCCAGACTATACCTGTTTCAATGATGTTTTGTCGGACTTCATTCATCCAAATATCCATCTCTGTCTCAGTTTCATTCATTTTTCTTACATGACTTCTTCTTTCGAGGTTAATGGCAGTTGGCAAACTCATGGAAGGTATATTACCGTCACCCACTGGTATGATGAGATGCCCCTCCCCTCAAGCTAATGACCGCCTCGCTCTTCAACCCAAGCCTCTCCTTCAAAGCTCCGAAGCAGGTGAAAGCCAAACCAATATTGACCCTGGTTTTTGAGCGTGCTCTAAAATCTCATTTCACTGCAGAGTACTTCCTTTTCTTTGCTGGGTCTGCAGTTTTTTCTCTTTTATTTATTTTTTTTCCCGTCTGAATCAAGTGACTGGTTTCTATTCCAGTCGATGAGTTTATCCCCACAGACTGCTACGCCTTTAGCTCTGCCATTGGCTGGAGACAAAAGCTCTGCCCAGAAACGTCCCAAATAGGTGTGCAAAATGTGTGACAAATATTTTGTATTTGTAAAACTGAATTGAACTGACAAACTTGCAGAATGAATCCTTACTTGATCTGTAGCAGTGGTTGTTACACTTACAAATATGCGGATAAATTTAAAATGTGCACAAGTTTAAAAACTGGGGCTGAACATTAAAAAACCTATTACCTGTCCCAGCTCCAGATACCACTGCGCCCTTCACTGTATCACAAGGTAAACTGCATCTAAAAGTTTGATACATCCATCTGTACAGCCTGTGGTCTGAAACTCCTGAATTTCTAAATTTGATAACTAATGTTCAAAGTTTCCCCATATTCAAACAAATATTACTCCAAATATCAGTATTTGATGTTTTTAAATTTGTTTGAAAGCCATTTACTAAAGTGGTTGTATTGTTACCTCAAATTTAAGCATACAGTAAAGTTAAACCCCTGCTAAAAGTCAGCTTGAGATTGCAGCATACAGGGAGAAACAAAGCTCATCAATTACAATACAATGTTCTGCTGGAGAAACCTGCATCCTGGCATGCACATAGATGCTAGTTTGACAGTTACCACCTACCTAATGCCAACAGCATCCCCCTCCAGGAGCAGCCTCCCCTGTAGGACAGGAGCAGGGATGAGGAAGACCTGCAAAATATTAGACAAGACGTCATGTTGTGGCTGACTGGTGCATAATACTCGACACCATTATAAATAGTGGTGTCACGTAACTGCTAACTTTAGTTTAGATAATTGCATCTCTGTTTTAACAACAAACCCCTTTTATGCATCAGTGCATAACAGTTCAGCTTTTCAACTTACAGCGACAGCTTAATCCAAGAAAACATGAGCAAACAGACAGCTTAAGTGTTTCCAGGCACACAAATGGTGATAGCCCAACCCAAGACACTTATTTCTAAATATTCTGAGACTTGAATTTATTAAGGCAAGGCGAGGCAGATTTATTTGCAAAGCACATTTAATGTACAAGACAATTCAAAGTGCTTTACATAAAACATTAAAAGCACTGAAAACATTAAGTTAATTTAGATTCAAAGGTGTGAAAAATAACCTTAAACTTCAACATTAATGTTACAGTATGAATTTTTTTTCCTTTCTTTTTTTTTTTTTTTTACCTCAGGTAAAGAAGAGCTGAGATAAATTATGAATCCTGGCACCCCTAAGTCTGGTTCAGGGCCTTGAAAGGCAATAACTGCTGCTTTAAAACATAAAGATGATGCAAAGAGAAACTATTGTCTAGGAGGGTAATACTGTCCACATCAGCTCTGAAATTCCTACCTTATTATTCCTTTTTCAGCCTTCATATTTTTGTGTAGTTGTCTGAGTGATTGGCATTATGATCATGGTAAACAAAACATGCACGCTTGGTTGACATCGCATGTCATCATTGCAATTCACAACCTGTTCCTGCATTTGTTGTAAGTTATTGCCTAAGAGTCATCTGACCACATTTATTTAATAATGATAATAATAATAATGGATTAGATTTATATCAATTATATTTTCGAGGCACTCAAAGCAGATCCATTATTCATTCATACTTGGTGATGGTAAGCTACTATGTAGCCACAGCTGCCCTGGGGCAGACTGACGGAAGCGTGGCAGCCATTTCGCCCCTCTGACCACCAGCAGAACCATTCACACGCATTCATACACTACTGTTGCCCCCACTGGAGGCAAGGAGGGTTAAGTGGACACAACAAGGACATAACGACATATGGCTGGGGGATTGGGGTTCGAACCACCTTTGATCCTTTGATCATTGGCCGACCTGCTCTACCACCTGAGCCACAGCCACCCCTTTACAGGATAGATGTCAAATTTATGTTTTCTGAAAGTGGACATATTACAAGAAAGAGAACTTTTCTTCACAGCTACTGGTACTTTGTCAAACTTTATATTCCAATGAAGTCAACTAATTTCTTGTTAGCATTTTCATAAAGACCCACAACAGAACTTTTAGCAGTTTTCTCAGTGACGCGCCCCCTATCGATGGCTAAACTAGCATTCATCTTGCATCGTACCTTGCATTTCTTAGCCCAATCAAACGTGATGCGCGTTCAAAACACCCGCTGTGTTCATGTCTGGTTCATATCCGTTGGCTAGTAAGTGACGCGGTGCGCAACCAATATTTGTACCTAAAACTGTCGTTCACCGTTCCCAAAGTTGAAAAATGTCAAACTGACAGAGCAACACTGCAAAACGTGGATTTTAAACTTCTGCTTTCGGTTGGAAGAGCAGAGTCTACCATTGCCAGAATTTACAGTGACCACTTTCTAAAACAGGTAAAATAGTTTATTATTTTATTATTTATTGCTAAGGCTATTTCCCCACTCTCTCTGGCAGCAAACCAGTTTTTAGGGGGTTTCTGTGGATCTCTGTGACTGGTAGACCTGGTTTGGAGAAATGCGGTTTGACTTATGCACAGCCTACAATTCGATTTGGAATTTGGAATAACAGAAGTAAAATAAATTAATTTACAAGATCCAAGCACATAAAAACACTCAGGGTTAGCAATATTATGAGCTAGGTTATTTATTTAAAATAGCATAACTCACTATTACCCGCAGAAACAAGGCGACAGCCATTCAAAGCTCATTTGGATCCTGGTTGACCCGACATGAACCAGAATAACTGTCAGCTTCTCGGCTGCTGAAGGCTTTACACATCGGACAGACAGAGATAGTCATGCGCGTTGCTTTCTTTCTTTTTTTTTTTGTCCTTTTTTTGTGGACCTTTGGGTGGATCTCTGCCCCGCTTGCAGCCTCATTCTGGGCTTTGCAGCACATGGGTCTCCTGATGAAGCAAATTATGATTAAAAAAAAACAAAAACCAAAACAGCTGATCTCCTTGTGTGTGATAGTGGCCGAGCCTCACACATCCTCCACTGCTCACAAACAGGTTAACATCGCAACAGTGTGGAAAATCCATATAGTGTCCTCTTAGGGAGAGAAAGCGACATTGGAAAGGAAGCTCGGCCTCATGGGGGAGATCGATGCGTCCAAACCACGTTAACTTCTTAATTTTGGACACCAGTCCCTCCTACAGTTGGAATTTTTAAGAGCGGATGTCCAGAAGTAAAGTTATGAGCGTTGCTTTGTCAGCAGCGGAGGTTTGTGATGTAAATCGCTCCACGGCTGGTAAATCCACAAGATTATAAGACCAGTCTGATTTATTTAGACTTCATGGGTCATATCTTATGTATAAATGTATTTTTTGGCAATATGGTGTCTGGACCAGCCCATTGAAAGCCTCGGCGTACTCGCTGTCATTCATTGTGCTGTGTTTTGAACCGGAAAAAAACACTTCTTGTCCTCCGTCTGCATTTCGTGCGACATTCGGGTCACGTGACTGAAACCCACCAATTAGTGTGAACGTTACATTCATAAAGCTCCCCCTGGCAACGCAAATCTGTTTGACACAACACATCAGCCAGACCATAATTCTGCTGCTACCATGCTGGACAGAACAAGTTGGAAAAAAAAAGAAAAAAAGATGTGTATTTTCTATTCCAAACACATCTGCATTGTTAAGCAGGGCTGAATCGCCTGTCACAAACAAGGCAAACCTGTTTAATAGAGCTAAAAGTGAAGTCAAGCTCACTCAATCCTCTTCAACCAGCTGCTATGAACAGAGATGTGAACCCATGATTTAAAATGAGTTGTTGTATAGTAGCTCTGTTATTTTGACCAAAACATGTCACAAATATTTAATTAAGCCCTCAAGAAATGATGGCAACTTGTGAATAAATGGCATAAAAAGTCTCTGAGCTCCAGGACAGGCAGTGAAAACTGGGTATCAGCTGTTAGGTGGAACATTTAATTGCACCCTTTCACATGAAGAATGCTTTTACAAAGTTTAATTAACATAATGCAGAACCAACTTTTAAAAGCAGACATTCAGCCATATTTGCATTATTGACAGTTTGTTGTGCTTGCTCTGTACAAACAAGTGCAAGCTGCATTAATTCAGGGAATAAACTGCAATGGCAGCTTCCCCCGCCCACTGATGGATGAACCTCCACAGCTGCTGGAGAGTATGCAGGTCAGTATCTTACTGGCGCATTACTGATATTTCTATTACAACCAGGACAAGAGTCACACTTGGATATAGCTTAGCAGTTTTCTACAGTTTTTCTTTACTGAACCCTGACCACAAAACCAAGGCACACGCAGAAGTGTTTAGTTAAAGAACACTTACAACCACACTGGTAACACATTTATATAATAAATGCAGTCTGTAAATCAATAAGAAAGTAAATGCACCTTCTTTCTATTCCGATTTCTTGTTTTGTTACATCATATAAGGCATTGCCTGTACTGTGCATTTTAAGGAGACGGGCACTGTAAGGATTAGCAGGGATAAACAGGCTTAAGCATGCATATGTATTCCTACAATCGCCTGTTTTTCGTTTTTTTTTTTTTTTATAGTGATTTTCCTCAACCCAGACCAGCGTACTCAAATTTAGATGCTTATTACACACAACATGGGGGAAAAAGCAGAATGAAATTGCATCTCGGAAAGAGAGCCTGCATTCTTGCAGAGCACTCCAGCAAGAACCAGACATACCACAGGATTACAGCAGGAAAGCAGGCAAATTCAATTGAAAATGTAAGTATCACTTAACCCACATGCTACTGCTTCAACACAAGGAAAATGCATGATTTAGAGCAAAAAGTGCCACTCCATAGTGCAGGAAAACAAATAAGCCAAAGAAAGCCTAATTCAAATATACCCTTCCTGCATCAGTGACTGGCAGTGTAGCCTTCAAATGTTGTCATTTAATGTAGCAACAACTTGAATATTAAGACAATAATAATACCATCATGTCATCTGCATAAACAATGATTGATAATCAAAACACAGCGTGTCCAAACAGTTTCCATATTACTGTAATTGGTCCAATTGCCTTCTCTCCTACTTCTAACCCTCGTTTCCTGCACACTAAGACCAAGGGGCAAACTCCCCTGGAAAAGTGCGAAGCCCGGAAGTTAAGTTTAATAATTGTAGTTTTTTTTCTTCATCCACTAGGGGCTGGCTCCAAAACAGAGCAAATCCCCATAGACTCCCATGTTAAAAAGACCAACTTGCAGTGCAGAAATAAACATGTTAACAGCCTGGTTCAAGAATTATTTTATGTTAAAAGGTCAAGTTTACCTTTATGTAAACTGTGAAGGGGGTGAATTTTTTTTTTTTTAATAACTCATCCGTTTAGATGTTGTTTATTCTTGAAATTACACATTAGGGACGTGTCCTTTTGATTGACATGCGGCAGACCAGATGCCGGCCGGTGGCTATCAGATAGCTCCTTGTTTGCTCTTGGTAAGGTCTCAGTCTGTTGCAGCGTAGCAAAAAGGTGGTTTTTAGCAGCTAATAGCAATTTCAAATATATCTTACCTTTAGCCCGCCACTTAGGGGGCTAATCTTCATTAGCGCCTCTTCGTTTCGAGTTAGTTCGGTTAACTTTTAGCCCAGTGTACATTCGCTGTCAATCATTTGCCCCGAGGCCGCTCTTTGCCCATTTTAGTATTTTCCGGAAGTGACAACACACGTGACACGGCAAGATGGCAATGGTGGGACACGCCCAACTGGCTTCACTTTCTCCTATTCAGACATGACCAGATGCTACGTCCATTTGTTTTAGTCTTTGTTTTTGTCCCACTGTTGGGTTAAAAAGGGACCAACTAATATCTGGGTTACTTTAACCCAGAAAATTGGGTTATTTTTTTTACCCAACTTTTGGGTTGAATATTTGACCCAGAAGTTGGGTTATATTGACTACAATGTTGGGTTATTAGAGACCTAGAAGTTGGGCCAACAACTCAGCAACCCACATGTCTGGGTTGAAATAACCCAGAAATTAATTGGTCCCTTTTTAACCCAGCAGTTTGACCCAGGAGTTTTTAGTGTGTCCTCCATTTCATCCTTCCTTCTGCTCGGTTCTTTCTTACCTTCAAGCAGATCGTGCAGACAACTGAGTCATCATTCTCATCAAAGAGGACACGCCTCTTTACCTTCAGTTGTTCCATACACTTTGTATCTGAATTGGATAGCATCACGTTTGTCCAATCCCTGGAAAATTGGTGCAGTCTAAGAGCACTTAAAATAATTCTACCCAGACATCTAAAAAAGCCAGCACAGAGGTGGACAACTATTTAAAAAACAATCATGTCTTTCTCCTGCTTTTATCTGCCTTTTTAGTTTTTGTCCCCTACTTTTTTTCTCCATCCTTCATTGCCTATTTTTGCTCACCTCCACTTCTGAGTGCCTCCAGGCTGAGTTTTAAAGGGTTTTATATAAAATCTGGTAAAAATGGATTTTTATATGCACTTGATGGTGCCACACGAGCTTAAAAGTGGGATGGTGTCGGAACATAATTCAATGATGAGTCATAAAAAAAAAAAAAAATCCATACTTCTCTCTTTTCCAATCCTTTATTTTAAACTTTCTCTTCCTCAGCTCCAGGAGGAGTTAATGCTTGTATCTCACGTCTGTCGCAAGTTTCTCAGGATCACACCAACTTGTTACAACACTATTCGCATTCACACCGTGCAATCACTTCATCACATGGGCCTTCAGAGAGAAAATGTTGCTTCACCAGCAAATACTGTCTTGTCACGCAGATTTCATCTTAATTTCTCCCTGCATCATGTCAGATTTCACACATAATACTTTTTAATCTTTGGTCTACGCAGAGTTTCTTTCTATAGTTTCAATTTAGGTGAGTGCTGTGTGACCTATATGCAGCTCACAACAAGACAGCCTCTTTTAAAATGACCAATTCAGCAATTTCACGACATAAACATATGTGAACGTTGAGCATTTGACAGATTACCATCCCCACGCTGCTCCAGTTCACCATCTTTGACACAGTTAATTGTATAAAAACCCAGCTTACTCAACTATTTATTTATGTTTGCTTGTATATTATTTGTACAATGTTATGCTTCGGGTCAAATCCGTCTGTTTACATTGTGATGACTGAACTGTAAATTAAAATCAGTGATAAAGCATTTATGGAATGAACTGGCTTTTAATCGCCTTATCAAAATCAAAGCATGGATTAAAAATGAGTGTTTATCTGCTTTTATGTAAGCTGCAGTAATTAGCACGCCAAGCTAAATACTTTCCAGCATACAGCGAGAATGGAGCGTTTATTCCAAGGTCAAAGACCGTATCATTAATTAAGTAAATAGTAATAAAAAACAAAACAATCTCCATCCTGTGGGTGGAAACGGGTCCTTGATTCTGTCGGAGCTGAAGATAATGTTCCAGGCTCTTTCTTTTCTCTTGGTTTAGCACTGAATTCACATTTATATTGTGCTGAACTGATGGATGTAAATAAGGAGAAATTACAGACTCATTTCCTCAAAGAATCACTTTTCTATCTTCCTTCTCATCTCACTGCCTCCCCTGCTAGGCTCTTCTGCCGCTCATCTCCTTTTCCTGCCATTAGTCTTCGGTCCTGTGAGAGGCGAGAGGAATAATAAAGGGAAGACGAGCAGGAGAGTCCTCCGTCCTGAGGCCCAGTGCCAGCTGCTACTGCTGCAGAGACTATCCATCCAAATACAGGCAGGCAAGGGATGACACTACTTTGGAATTCAGCCCTTGATGCAAACTCAGAGAGCTGAGACCGCCTCAGTGGGCCCTTGGCTGTCTGGTTGCTATATGACACTCTGTGTCAGTAGTGATACACTTAGGGGAAAAAACCTGTTACCATTACAAATGTGCTCATCCTTATCTGTCATGTACACAAGTAGCAAAAATCTCCCCTTCCTCCATCTATAGAACAGGACTGTATTTTTATATGAGTAAAATGCAGGGCAGCAACAGCTGCGGGATTGTACAGAATAACTGTCAGTGTACTATCACAACCAGTTGGACAAACAGGGTTTAAATGTCGGACACTTATGTAGTGTTCTTTTAAAGAAGCCATTCAAATGCTGCTAATCAGCTGATGTTTGTTAGACCCGTCCCTTCTTTTGTCCTCTACTTGTCCAGTTTTCTAATGTTTTAAGGATCCCATGCTGAGATTTGCCAAGTTTTCAGCTAATAGTTCTGTAGAAATCATCTTTATGCTGCTAAAATCTTATTTCCTGTCGAACAGTCTCTTCTTTGCTGTTTTTAACAGACGCAACTTAAGACATGGGAACAAATGTTTCTTTATAACAGGCTGCTGGTTACAAAGTAAAACAGTGCAAAATCACACATACCCTGAAAAAAATTTAAACTAGGTGCTGGACCATGAAGACAACGCAGATAGCAGGGTGAAAAGAGATGGATCCGCACACTAGTTTTAGCTCCCAAATTGGTTTATTCAACAAAAAGTGACGTTTTGGGCCACCGCCCATCTTTAGACTCGCTTCAGAGTGTCTGAAGAAGGGCGGTGGCGAGTCTGAAGAGGGGCGGTGGCCCAAAACGTTACTATTTGTTGGTGAATAAACCAATTTGGGAGCAACAACTAGTGTGCTGGTGACAAAGTGCCAATAGATTAAAGGGATATTGTGTAAGTTCTCCTGTGTTTTATTCACAAAAACTGATTTTTTGGTTCAAAAGTGTTTTTTCATTAATCAGTAATCACTCCCATCAACAAACTGAAGTGCTCCTCTAAGTTCTAAATTTGCCGTTCGTATCATTCATTTACACATCGAGCGGGGCGGCTCGGTGAAGGCTGCCATGTCGTATCGCCATGTTTTTGCGTTCGGGAGAAGCGTGACGGTAGGAAAACACAGAAACTCACCGGACACACCAGAGTTTTCAGCTCAGTTCAAGGTAATGCCTTTGAAAAGTCACCGCGCTGCAGTGGGGGAGAAACTAGCGTCTCACTGACGCTGGGTTCACGTGCAGTCGGGCAGACGGCCGTTGGTAACAAACCAGATGTCATTTTAATCAATGAAGCCGAGTGAAAGACGGTAAAACATGGGTCAGGGAAAACAATACGACATCGCCATGACAACCGAACAGATGTGGACTGATGTCACTGTAACTGACGGACCACGTCTTCACATAGAGGCCGGTGATAACTTTACATGCAGCGGATGTCGTCGGTCTGCCCGGTTTCACGCGAACGCAGCATGAAAAGTACGAGGGAGCTGCTCCCGATTACACAGTGTCCCTTTAAGTTGCCTGTTCTGTCGACAGAACATTAATTAACTTCTTAAGCTTTGTGCATTTTGTATACTTTCATGGTTTATACTAGGGATGTTTGATACTGGCTTTTTTACGGATATCTAATATCCGATATTGTCCAACTCCTAATTTCCAATATCCGACACCTACCGATATATTCAGACAACTGTGAGGTTGTGTCTCATATTTTGAGAAATACAACTAAACTCTGCTCCGAGAGCAACAATCCCAAAATAGCCTTAACTTAGCCAGAGGAGTTCATTTTGGACATCTGGCTGCCATATGTCAGGTATTAGCCAACCGGTGGTTAATTATGTTTCTGACAACTTGGTAACTCAACCAACAACTTAAAACCAGTCATATTATAAGCAGTTTCAAAGCAAGTCAGTCTGTAGCAGCAGCAGCTGCACCTTAGTCACATGACTCTAAAGCCCTGTTTCCACCAGCGGGTCTGGGTTGGGTCAGGCCGGATCGGTTCACGTTCTTTTGCATCTCCACAGATAAAAACTGAGACGGGTACCCTTATATCTGACCCAACCTACTTTTTTGGTACCCTTTGGTAGGGGAACTGATCTAACCGATCCGGATCAAAGAGGTGGAGCTGATACACAGCAACCCGTTGATTCGTTGAAAAATATGTAACTTTTTGCGTGACCGGGCGTAAAAACTAAATCCTTTGTTTCTGTCACGTGTGGTGCAGTGCTTTGGTTAAAAGGCGACTGATGTCACGCGATCACGTAGCAGCGCTATCCAGTTAAAGGCCTCCTTCCACTGAAAACCCGTTTAACTTGCTCCTTCTGAAATACGGAGGGTTTCCCCTTGTTTACTTACACATGCTGACTTGCTAGCATTGCGTTCCCCCCAGTCGGCTGTGCTTTCTCATCAGAGAAACAATACGAAGAAAAGAGCGAATCGGGAACAGCCTTGCCCTTCTACGTCACATTTCAAATAGCGTATCCCACGTGGGGTTTCTATCTGTCCATTGGAAGGCAGGTAACCCTCCACTACACACTAGACGTGGAGACAGCACGACTTTAGCTTCGGAGTTGAGAAGCTAATTAGCTAACTGTTTGTTAGCATGGCGGAACAAACTTGTTTGTCGGCTCTATTTCCTGTCAGTAGCGAAATAAGAGCGGAGGGCGGAGCTTCCTTCATACACTGATGGGAGCCAGCCAATCAGACGGAAATTCATGAGAAGGACCCGGAAAAGCCTGCCGTTGGACCACAAGCCTCTCTTCTAGTATACAAATACAGCTGGATACTAAGCAACCAGAAGGTTTTTTTAAACAGAAATGATGCAGAATGCATTCAATAATAATGGAGAACACAGAAATATTAATGAAATGACCATGGAAGTACAACTTTAATACTCTGCCTACAGGGTAAGGGTACAGTTTGCTGTGGGGACGCAATGCGAAATCAACATATCCGTCCAAACCCACCCAACCAGGCCCAGCCTGACCCGACCCAACCCAGACCTGCGGGTGGAAACAGGGCTTAAAAGGAATGCTGGGATATGAAGTTCTTCCAGAAAAACAGGGATTTTTCTACATGCTGGAGCGGTGCTGATGGAACAAAATCTTGTGAGATCTCAATGTTCCATGACAAAATCTCGCCTGATTTCGTTAGCAAAAAATATTGGTTAAAACTATATCCAATACTTATCCGATATCACATCCCTACTTCCCTGATTCCCTAACATCCTTAATTTATACTGTAGGTGAGTGTCGGGTGGCATAAAAAATAAACAAAAGGCAAAAGCAGAAGGACTGGACTGACAAAAAGTGAAAAGACAGAACATATCCAAAGGAAAACTTTGAAAGACCTTCAGAAAGATGGAGAGCTATTGAACAAGACCTCTTTAAAAGATTACAACAAAATCTATTTACTGGAAAGTGAAATATAAAGAAATGACGGCTGAACCGGGACTTTTGTACAGCACCGATAGTGATAACATACAGTAGTTGGCACAGTCTCTGCCCAGCCTCAAGGTTAACATTGCTTACATGCTTTAGAGAGTCCATCAACTAACTTTGGTATTGTTGGCTTTTCATTTCAAAACTACCCAGTAACTGGCACACTTGTTAATGTTATTGTCACCCTCTATCAGTGCTCCACAGTCTGTTGAATCAAGGCAAGGAAGTAGCAGACCATCTGGAAAAAGCACACAGACAGATGGAGATTCAAACCTCTGCCTAGCTCAAACAGTATACCCTTCAATGTGTGTATCTTACAATTAAAAAGGCATTCTTCCAACTCAACCGTGCACTTAAAAAAAGGAAATGAGAGCGCAGGGTCCAGGATATCCCAGTTTTTCATTCATTATATATGGGTCACGTTCAGAAACAAACTGGGTCCCTCACTTCCCACAATGCAACCTTATTTCCTCCAAGGCATTTCAAACACAGAGTATCTGTAACACATATTTTCTCTTCCCAAATTGAATCTCAAACTTTGAACTTAGCTAAAATCCACTAGATGAACACAGGGAAAGCCTTTCATAAAAATAAATTTCAAGCAAACTGCTTTTTAGGAACTTAACATGCTAAACAGTGAGTAGAGTGAATGTCAGCTGAATATATATAGGAAAAAACAACCACCAAATTTCTACAACAATGCCAATGCTCATGCCTTCTTAAAGCAAAATATGCACAGTTAAAGTGACGTTATTGTTGCAAAGTTATTAGACAGAAACAAAATATAAAAGTACAAAGCGTGAGGCACTTGGTGTTATTTCGACAAGTCATGCGTATTCCAGGTTTTGTATGCAGTTAACGCATTTTAAAAGCAACAAAAGCTGCCAGAAAGATTGTGAGGTCTGTCTCTGCAGGCATATGATCCACCAAAGCCCTGGGAGCTGTACCGATGCAAGGAGGGCAGATGACACTGGAGTCCTGGCTCAATGTGTCAATGTACTCTGAGCATTATTCGCTGTTCCTGCGTCATCCTCAAATGTCACATCAGATGGAGAATACAACACTGGAATGAAATCAAGTCTGCATTCACACTGGCTCTGTTTATTCAGCTTTAAACAGCCATGGTCCACTTCCATGGATGGCACGGTTCCTTTGAAGTAGTGTGATTGCTTATTTGCTCTTCGGGACAAACCAAACAAGGGAACTTGAGTCCACCTGAAAACCAGGGAACTCTGTTCAACTGCAAGTGAACCCCGGTGCGGTTCTCCTACAGTGTGAAACCAAATAGAGCGTCCGGTGAATCAGAAAGGAAAAGTCATAGCGCAACAGGCTAGATAGCTAGCTGCCTCCTCTGCTGCTCATACTGGACCGATTCTGGCAAAAACAGTATTTACTTTAAACATCAAAGCAAAAACAGACACCTCAACCAGAGACTTTGCTGATTACAAAGATGCCTGCGACATCACTGTGGGACAAAAACTCTGGGAGCTATCAGCCAATCAGAAATCAGCTCTTACTTTTGCTGTTTATATGGCAGCTCTAAAAACCTGCTGTGTTGTCGTATGACTGTGTGTTTGAAATGAATCATGGAGGTCATGCTGGTTTCCATGGAGATGAAGGGGGTTTTACACTGCAAAAATGCTAATCTTACTAGGTATATTTTTCTAATGTGTAGTTAAAATATCTAATCACGCTCAAAATAAGACAAAATTACCAAAAGAGAAACATTTTAGTGAGATATAGCAACTTGTTTTAAGGTAATACATCTTATTTCAAGAAATCTCATCAAGAAAATCTTGCTTGTTCTATAGGAAAACATTTTTGGTTATTACAAGTAAAAAAAAAAAAGAAAAAAAAAAAAAGAAAAATTCTTTTTTCACTTATTCTAAGAGTGGCCAAGTTTTTATATATTTTTTTACTTGTAAAAAGCACAAAAAAAAAAACAAACAAAAAAAACCTGCCAATCGAACAAGCAAAATTTTCTTGATAAGATTTCTTGAAATAAGATGCATTTCTTAAAACAAGTTGTATATCTCACTGAAATGTTTCTCTTAAGGTAATTTTGTCTTATTTTAAACGTTATGAAATATTTTGACTAGAAATTGGAAAAATATACTTGGTTAGACTTGAGTTTCTGCAGTGTATAGTGAAATATTCACTCTTCCTATTATATACTGCAGTATCCTGTATTAACGTGTAAAAATAAACAAAAGAAATCGAGTTAATTCAATCACTTTGCATTAACACATCAATTTAAATTAATTAAAATTAAAATTTAAAGACCTGTGAGGAATGCTCGGGATTTTACACATTTATGGTTTTGGGGAATTAAGATATAATTGTGATAATTGTAAAATCGTGATTATTTCTTTGACAATAATCGTACCAAGAAAATCTGTAATCGTGACACCCTACTTATTCCTACGATTACTTACTTACTTACTTACTTACTTAGATATATTTAATTTGGGGGGGGTTGCCATTTAAGAGAGGAGGAAGAAAAAAAAAACAGGCCTCATCAAGAAGGTTAATAAGTTGTTTAATAGTTCACATTTTTTAGAATAAGCTATAATGTTTTAACCTGCTGAGGGCCCCCCTTTTTTTTTCAATTTTCCTTAGGTGGCAGTGATACACTTCTGAAAATACTGGCCTAGAGTCTCACCTCAATTTAGTTGGATTGTAGTCCTTTCTTTTTGCTTCTTTGACAGCAGTAAATTCATTACCAAGAAACCCAAGTTAATTTAACGCCTTTTGTAAATTCTGTGCTCTGAAAGGAAAAAGTACATGAATGGATCTGAAACTGGACCAACCACAGAAATCACAGAAGATTTTTATTCTAAAACGTGCTTTTCCTTCTTTTCCCAGGTTTCACCATGAATAGATTTGATCCAGTTCACTGCAACAGGAATTTTGGAACAATATTAAAACTTTTCTTGCATCCACAGATTTGTGAGCAGTTTGATGATCACACATCTTTGTAAAACAGGAAAAACAATTTTGATTTATGAAAACTTGAGTCTTATAATAAAGATATCTTAAAGAGAGAAGTGCCTGTGATAAAGAGCTGACTTAATTTTCTTCTACTAAAAGAAACTATGCATAATATTCACATATATTCTTGTCACAATTTGTCAGTGTAACCATGACAATAAGTCCATCTCGTATCAGATGAGGGGATAAGCTGTCACACATCTGATCAGCAAAACAACTTCTTTTAGTGCAAATATCAGCAAGATTGCAGCAAGGATTCCAAAGGAAAGAAGCAGTCACAGTCACGCTGGTCTTAACTGTCTCCATTTACATTAAACATGGCTGAAATCACAGCATGCTTACTCAACTGCAGTGAAATAACGAGTACATCTTCAATTCAAAGCAGGTGGTGCTTACAGAGCAAGCACAGTCTCTGTAGTTTCAGGCGGGAGTTGAATAACTAGGCCTCAGACCTACAAATTTTATGAAAAGGGAGCAGGAGGGATCCTTTAGCTCTTGCTCACCGTCTCCCTTGGGTGCTCTTTCACGCTTAACAGAGAGAAGAGACAAAGATGAGAAAGTTTCTAGGAGACAGATGAGATGAACACTTGACAGACAGTAGCCCTGGGAACTCTTCTTGTACCTCATGAAACAAACAGGCAGGAAGGAAAGAAACTCTCTAAACTCAAGGAACGGAGCCAACAGCACCTTTGTTTTTATGTCACATTAGCGGGAAAATCTGCGATGGGAGCCATTTCCGCTGATGCCGTTATAATTGGCTCAGATGGTTGTAGCAGAAACGATTGCAGTACCAATTGTGACTGAAGAACTGCGACTAAATCAGCATAGCTTACATCAAATGTCTGCGTCCTCCTGGGTGGGGTGTTTCAAAGCTCTAAATGTGATCATCAGAGATGAAAGAGTTATGAGGCTGTCTGCACACAGGGTCCCAGGTGAGGACAGGAAATTTGAAGGAGCAATAATCCTGAGAGAACAAAGCCCACACATGGCTAGTAAGCCCATGTGATTGATGGCTGTGTCTACCGATCCATTTGGAGCACAAAGGGGGATATAATAGGTGTTACACCATGTTGCACAGACTGACTTGACAGGTAAAAGCACATAAGCTAGAAAACGCAGCTGCTACTAATGCATGCTGTATGATGACACTGATGACAGGTTAACCTGTGAGCGCGTTGAAAAATAAATGACTCACACACAAGAAGTGGAAAAGTTAAGAACTTCACCTGCAAGAATTACCAAGTAAGTCATGGCGTGTCCTTTTATATTTGACAGATTAGCACTTTTCACAAACTTGTGCTACAAAACTGCTTTTTTCCTGCAAGCAGGCATCTGTCGGATACATGAAATAGCTGGTTTCTACAACACAATAGGCAGCTGCGTTCGCTCATGGCGACTTTGGAGAATCTGTCAATAGAAATGACTTTAATAGTAGGTTGCAGACAGTTGTAATAATACTGAAGGTCGAATTTTCTTCTTTCTACAAAGCCACAACAGTATACACATATTTGTTGACAGAGACATTGAAGTGAGGAAACCCCAGCTTTGGATCCATAACAGAGCGGAATGGGTCATCCTGTATAATCAGAGAACAAATGCCTCAGTACCTTCAGATAAACAGTAAGTATGGGTGTGCAGTATAACTGGTATATAAACTATATAAATGTTGCCAACAGTAGAGATTTTGACCACACCAGCCAACTGTGATAGCGCATGTTAATGATGACAACATCAGAATTTCTAAATTGAAGCCACATTGCCCCTCTAGCAAGCAGTGTCGTTGGAGATTGTTGCCCGACAAGCTACATGTGGAGTCCGGAGAGAGGAAAGGTAGCGGCTGATAGGTTGCTTTAGATGTTACAAGTTCAATAAATGAACTGAGTTATAATCCCCCCCCCCCCCCACAGTTGACATGAAGGTAAACTTGACCAATTAAACCTAAAATGATTTTTTGAACCAGGCTGTAAACATGTTTATTTCTGCTGTGAAGTTGGCGTTTCTAACATGGGAGTCTATGGCAGTGGTTCTCAAACTTTTTTTGCGGGGCCCCCTTTTCATTAGAAATTATAATGTCAAGCCCCACCACCACCACCATATGCACCCAAACATTGCCCTTTGAGACATCATCATCATCATTAGTGCTTTAAAGAATATGCCCATTTTTTGTTAGAAGTACTAAAACTATAGGCCTGGCTGGGCCCTCCTTGACAGAGCCCTGAGCCCCCCAGTTTGAGAACCACTAGTCTATGAGGATTTGCTCTGTTTTGGAGCCAGCCCCTGGCAGATGAAGAAAGAACTACAAAAAATGACTTCTTCAGGGTAGCCTCACAGTTGGCCACTGGAGGTTGCCGCTTGATTGAAACATGTTTAGCTTAAAGGTATAGATCCACTTCAGAGATGGAAATGACAAAACACTGGTTAGTAATTTTTGTCAAATCGAAATAATTCAAGATAGTTGGCTGGCCATTTATGAATTCTTTGTAGAAGTCTTGGGGAGGATTGTTTTCCAGACAGATAGTTTCAATAATCAGGTGACACCTTTGTTGTCAGTCAAGGTGCAGCCGGGTCATTACAAAATAATAAAACAAAAACATTTGTACAGCTAATACCACAATATAACGGTCTACAGAAATATCACATATCTTTCATGTAAATATATCGCAATATCATATCGGTATATGGCCCAGCCCTAATGTTAACGCTACCGTAGGCTGATGAATTTGGCAGAGGTAAACATAGGCACTCATTTAGCTCCGTGGGTTGAGCAGCCACCCCATGAACAGAGACCACAGTTCCTCAGCGCAGTTGCCCCTGGTTCGATTCCCGGTCCTGGTCCCTTTGCTGCATGTCTCTCCCCACTCTCTCTGCCCCCTTCCTGTTGCTATACACTGTCATATAAAGGCCACTAGAGCCCAAAAAATACCAAGCACCCATGTAGGTTTGATGGCAAAGTCAAAGTATGCACTGTTCCTGGCGAACAACCTCTGATGTAAAGAACGTTTGCACCAAATATTGAAATTTGTTTGATATAAACAAAAAAAAATCCTGTAGAAATTGTGTTTTTTTTGTTTTTTTTTTTAAGATAAATTTTGCACAATAAGAGTTCTTAAAATGTCTTTCAACCATTTTTTAAAGTGCAATATATCTTGCATGTTCAAAAACAGCCATTCTACAAATCTCTGAATCTCTAACTAGTGTTAGAAACCAGATGGTTGAAAGATTTTCTCTTACTTATTTTTTATGCAGCTGGAAAGCTTTGTCTGAAGCTTTGTTCTTCTGTTTAAAACCTACAGAGTCACTGCACTTATAGTTGTGCACTTAGGATGTTATATTTAATGTACTTTAAACAGTGGCAACTGAAAATAGCTGTGATCATAATCCAGTTCCAGGAATGTATCTGCAGCCTAAATTGAAGCAAATAAATATTTAATGACAGTCATTTTCCAAAAGTTACAACCACGCCAAAAGTAATGAAGACATCAAAGGGAATGGTGTGTTCAGGCACTAAATCCACGGGGGAGAAAACAGGCATGTGCTCATTCCCAACTCTCCTGTACTTTGCTTGGTGAAAAGCATTGTGAATCCTTTAAACTAATCAGTTTAGCTGTTATTTAAACCTTTAAAATCCATAATTAGGGTCGTGTCCTTTTGATTGACAAGTGACAGATGGGCTGTTAGTGCTAGCACTGGTGGCTAGCTCTCCGATTGCTCCCAGGAAGACTTCAGCCTGTAGCAATTAGCACAACCGTGATTTTCAGCAGCGTGCCTTAGCTTTAGCCCGCCGTTAGCTACAAGTTAGCTCGGTTAGCTCTTAGCTACAAGTAGCTCAGAGTTCACTGGGCATCAATCATTTGCCCCATGCCCCCCTCACTCCACCAAGTTTTAATTCAGCAATTCTTCAGTAACCTACAGGTGACACCGCAGAGGGTTTGTTGAGTAATACTACACAATCTAAGGTCTAAATACATGCAAACATCGAAGTACTGAGGAGAATGTTGTGTTAATCCAATTTCTCATCATCAGATAACTGAGTACCAAATCATCTCCACCCCTGCTTACATGCTCACTTGCGCTACCTGGTTTCTCCATAAATGAGGTAAAAACCTGATTTTTGATGTGTATATAAACTGCCTCACTAGCAGATTCCAGCCAGATTTTTATCCACATGTTCGACTACACCACACTCACCAACAGATCTAATGTTTTGGGTGTTTACTCCCATCCCTGACCACAAAGCATCTGTTATTAATCACCAACTGTTTTACAACCCACAAAGCTCTGCCTTCAGTAGAGGGATGAGTGGATTAAAAATTCAATGCTGTATGCTTGTTTATTCTGTGAACACTGTTTGCATCTCATGCAGTAAAAGAGTCTTCCTTCATGGAAATGCTGGAAACAAATATGGCAGACAAAAATAGAGAGAAACAAACCTTTTTTTAGACCATTTCAAAAGGATTAATTGTGTAAGTCCAGTGTGGGGTTTCTATGGAGAAGAGGAGGAGAAGAGAAGAGAAGAGAGGAGAAGAAGAGAGAGAGAGAGAGAGAAGAGAAGAGAAGAGAGAGAGAAGAGAGAGAAGAGAAGAGAGAAGAGAAGAGAAGAGAAGAAGAAGAGAAGAGAGAAGAGAAGAGAAGAAAAGAGAAGAGAAGAGAAAGAGAAGAGAACCCAGTTAGGTTTGTGTGGCTCTATTAAAACTCTGTCTGCTCCCTGGGTATCAGATTAACCTATTTGAGGCTTTTCTTGATGAGTTAATTAGACGGCTGTTGGAGAAGGCTTCAGAGTCTCGCCACCACAGATTTCCAATGATATAATAAAGATTATCAGCTTCAGTTTTAGAATTGGATGTGTGGGAAGAGAAATAATCTACTATTATATGATTTGGCTCAGTTTAAACTCCAAAGTATCCTCATCAGGAGATGATGTGACTGCCTGGAGATACAGCCTGGTTTGGGGCAGTGGTTTCATCAAAGAGGAGATGATTTGGTACTCATCTGTATTTTGGTCTTTGTGCTTATATGATGTCTAGTCTTTATGCTGAAAACTGAGTTGTATGAAAACCAACTTAGATGACATGAAATGATGGTAAACCTTTGCTCTCTTGTTCTCGACGCTTCCATGCAGCCATCAATAACTGAACAAACACACTCTAAAACAGGTTTAGATGTACTAATATTCATTATTTTCTCAAAGGATGATGTATGTGGAAGCAAAACTCTGTTCATAGATTTAAAAGGATTTTATATAATATGTGAGCTTTGAAAAAGAGCTAATCAGTATTAAAAACACTCAAGTCCTTTGTCTCACACAGAAAAAACAGCTTTAAACATTACTCATATTGCAGAGTTAAAAATAGATGATCAACCAATTAACACAAGTTCACATGGGTAGCAAAGGGTGGTAATGACCCTTAAACCTTTAAACTCAACTTCCCAGTCCCATGTCGGGACATATATTATAGGCTATATGTTATATAATATTTGTTATCATCTTCTGTCATTGATTAAGAAAGCACAAATATATATTTCATGTATTTCAACTAATTTATAAGACACTTATCAAAAGTGTAACTAACTACCCACAGTGCTTTATCGTGCAAAAACCAGCATGAAATGATGCAATAATCAAACCAATTTTAATAAAAACAATTAAAAGGTAAGGATTAAAAATGTATCCTTATAAAAGCAAATTGTAAATAATAAAGAGTAATGATATGGATAGTGATAAAAACCAAGAAAAAAAGGCATTTATCTTGGCTCCCATGTTAATAAACTTGGCAAACAACAAATCGCAGTTGGGGAGGCCACAGGAGAGGCCAGTCAAAGTTCAGGGGTGGCCAAATCTTTATGCTCCTAGCCTCACTGATAAGGGCTTTTCCTAAGGTTATGCAGCTGTTCAGTCCCAATCCTTCGACTTCCTTTTAGGGATGCACAATATAATTGGCCCCCTATCGGTATTGGCCGATACTGGCCTTAAAACTGAGTATCGGACCACCCCACTGATATTTAACCAATGTTCAACTGATCAGCCCGCTGTTTAAGTAAAAAAAAAAAAAAAAAACTTATGTTTGACAGACTTTTAAACTTCTAAAGACTAATGGTGGGAAAAAATATCGATACACTGAAATACCACAGTATTTTCATATGCTGATATCATATTGACATTTAAAAACACAGGATTGATCTGTTTTACTAATGAAATCTTGCGATAATTCATTGTTCCGTTACAAATTCTTGTGAGAATTCATGAAATATCGCAAGATTTTGTAAGTAAAATAGATCAATACCGCATTTTTCAATATCGATTTGTTATCAACATACATATCTCAATATTTCAGCATATCAATATTTCTTCCCACTATTTTCAAAGTGTCGGAAATGGATAACAAAACTGCTGTTTCAAAATGACTGCTTCTTTTTTCAGCTTTAATATTGGTATCTGTATCAGTTATAGGCACGTGAGCTTTAAAATATCGGCATATCGGATATCGGCCCAAAATTCAAATGTTGTGCATCCCTACTTCCTTTCACATTGCGTGAGAAAATGTTTTTTATTTTCACTATTAAACATAACTGTGAGTTCTACTGTTGTTTTTGCCAATGCGATTTCAAAAAACTTTAAAGTGATCACCACTCACGATCATTTATGATTTTTTTTCTTTTGAAATTTCATCCTTGAAGAATATGCCCCCCACTATCCTTAACATTTTTTTTTTTTTAAATGTGTTGGACTTTTCTTAACCCAGTTTTAGTAAGTAGCCAATAGTTAGGCCCTCCTTAAACTGGTACAAGTCTTTTCCAAAACTTCAAGATGTCTTTCTATATGGTTGTTTAGTTAAAAAAGAAGTTACTCATTGCATCAGTTACATTTAAATATCTTGTTTCTGGCTGAAATATCACCACCCATGCAGTAAATATCCAATGGAGGCTCTTACCTAATGGATGGACAGTGTATTAACTCATTTCCACTTATATACTTAATGAAAGTAGCATAAGCTGAGCCTATCTGCCTTTAATCGGTTTTTATACTGTCCTTTTTATAACTACTTTTTTAATTACACATGTAAACAAATGAGTGAAACGTATAAGAAACCTAAGTAGTTTAAAGTTATTGGATGAAGTGTGTGAGTGTGTGCATTGATGTGAGAAAATAAAATTCAGTAAGTCTAAGTAGTTTAAATTGATAGGATTACTTGTGTCTGTTTGACCTGATGCATGTAAATGTATCTCAGCGTAGGGGCTTTTCTTGTGGCCTTACAGGATGAAGAGGGTGATTCACTTTATTCCAAGCAAAAAGGAAACGCCGCCTGCTGCTATATGGGGAGTCTTCCGTGAAGACCCATAAACAGAACTTTACTGGAGGCCTTTTGCCTCGAGGCGGTGTTTAAAGTGAATGCACATCGTGGACTTTCTTCTTCTTTATAAGCACTGAATTTGTAGTCTCTGCCAGGTTTCCCTTCCCTACAAAAGCTTTCATCATGAAGCTCGGAAATTTAAATTCTGCGTCTGATTCTGGACTTCTAACCTGGACCACTGTGATCATAAACTCAATAACCACTGAATCAACTGCTGCATTTGAAAACTGGCTTTTTAATATTTTAACGTTCCTTCTTTTGATGATAAAACACTCCAAACACAACAGAGGGAGACAATCACTCATCAGAAGCTGGCACCTGTTTCCATTCAGACGGGATCACTTGGACTCTCTGACTCTTAATCCAATGCAACTATTCAACCTGCACTGTTATCCCATTCAAACCAAGATACCACAGCTATAAAAATGCAGCATCTAACACACTGCAGGACTAAACCGAGGCTGAGATTAACTAAAAACAAATGCACACTCAAGAAAAAAAGAGCTAATTGTGTCTTTGCTTTTTATGGTCTGCTTCCGAACAGTTAGCTTGTTGTGTGCTGACAGTGTGGGCACTGGCATGGTTGACTGGTCACAGACTCCTAGAGTTCGACTGAGGGGATTTACATTTCAAATCTCTTCTTGGTATTCTCAGAATGTAGCAGCCGTATAATGAAGACTAAGTGTTTGTGTGTGTGTGGGTGGGTGCGTGTGTGTGAATGGTTTAAAGGTAAGAATCCTATTAGCAACCACTTGGCTCTATGCTTAGCTTGTCACATGTCTCATGACTCTGTGGTACACACTCCACTTGGTTTGTAACATGTCAAATCACAAACAATCATGTTGACAAATGGGTACAGCTTCTTTGTAGAAGCTCATTGAAAAGAAAAAAGTTGAATTAATGGTTTTCTGGATGATGTTATCAGCCTCTTTCATGGTTGTGGAGGAATTTTGCTCCACTCTTCTTTCCAACATTGCTTCAGTTCACTGAGGTTTGCAGCCTTGGTTTCTGCAGCTCTCTGAAGGTCCCACCACAGCATTTCAGTCAGGGTGAGGTCAGGTCTGCACTTTAGCCTGATCATGTTAACACCTTAATTCTTTTTCAGTCATTCTGTTGTATATCTGCTGTCTTTGGGATCGTTGTACTGTTACATAAGCAAGTTTCAGCCAAGCTTTAGCCGCTGGGCCCACGTTTGACTATAGAATACACTGGCATCTTGAGGTCATGGCCCACTCAATAACTGCGAGGTATCCAGATCCTGTGGCTGCAGAACAAGTCCAAATCATCAGCCCTCCATCACTGTGTTTGTGCACAGATGCTATGTTTGGGGGGTGAAAGGTTAGCACTGTCAGCTTACCACGAGAAGGTTCAGGGTTTGAGCCCGGAGTTTGAATGTTCTTCTGGGTTGGCTTCTTCCCACAGTTTCAAGACATGCATGTTAGGTTAACTGGCTCTGAATTCTCCGGAGTAAGTGTAAGTGGTTCATTGTCTCTCTGGCTCAATTCCAATTTCTATTTTCATCCCTCACCCTAACTCCTACCCCTAGCCCTTCTCCTTGGGTGTTACTCCCCTAGGAAATGGGACAACCCTTCAAAATTCTCATGCGTCACTAATAGTCGTCCGTCGCGCAGTAAACTGACATCACGGCTGTTTCCGGAAGAGTTTGCAATGCTGTCAGCGGCGGGAATAATTTTCCTTTCCCTATACATTTTTTGGGGGGCTTTGGGCCGAAAAACATAAAAATGAAAGGAAAAGAAGATGCCTTCGACTCAAGCTTAACGTTACATTACAGACATGAGCATATGCAAGTAATGTTATGAAACTAGCTAATTTTTTTTTCACCTTTGTAATAAAACTGTGTGTAATACATTAAAGCCACCTTAAAATAGCGATTTTCATTTTCTAATTTACAAAAAAAATACTTGTGTTTCTTTGGCTAACTCTGCTGATTTTCTCGCCATTTTGCCTGTATTTCACATGAAATTGTAGATAATATCATACCACTCGTTTTCTGGTGTGCCCCTGGAGATCTCTGTTTCAAGGGCCAGATAGCCCTACCACTTCCCCTCCCCCTCGGTCTGAACCAGAATCGGGACACCACTACCACCACTACCCCTTCACATGAACATGCAAAGCGAAGGATTAGGACCAAGGGCTAGGGCTAAGGGGCAATTGGAATTAACCCTCAGTGTTGGTTGTGCAATGGACAGGTGACCTGTCCAGGGTGTATCTGACTTCTTGCTTGGTAGCCGCTGGGATAGGCTCCAGCGCCCAGCAACTCTGTGTTGGAATAAGTGGGTAAAAAATTATTGGATGAATGCTGTGTTTTGTTTTTTCCAAACATACTGCTGAAGAATTGGTCTTGTTTGTTCAACATTGTTCCAGAGGTCTGGTGGTTTGTCATGAACTTTAACATTTAACACGTTAATTGAGGCCTGGAGAGTCTGAGATGTAGCTTTTGGAGTTTTTGCACTCTCTCTGAACATTGACAGTCTGACTTTGGGCTGAACTTGCTGGGACGGCCACACCTGGGAAGACTGGAAGCTGTCTTCCCCACCTTCCCAGATTGATGGGCAGAAACAGTTGCTTTATTATGATTGCTGATGTCTGTCTTCCTTGGCGTTGTGTTCATACATCTAAATGCTCTAGATCAGGGGTGCCCAAGTTAGGTCCTCAAGAGCCACTATCCTGTAATTTTTAGTGCATAACCTCTCCAACACACCTGAATCAAATGGTTAATCTCCTCATGCACATGTCATTCAGCACTGCAGGGGCCTGCTAACGAGCCATTCATTTGATTCAGGTGTGTTGGAGAAGAGACGCAACCAAACTGTGCAGGATAGTAGCTCTCAAGGACTGGACTTACAGTAGGCACCCCTTGTTCTAGAGCAGGGTTTCTCAATCCTGGTCCTCAGGGACCCCTCCCCTGCATGTATTCCAGGTTTTCAACTTCACCACACCTGATTCAGATTGACTAAACTGCTCATCAAGTTCTTTTCAAGCCTGCGTACGAGCCTTTCATCTGAGTCAGGTATGTTAAAGTATGAACATTTTGAAAACCAACAGGGCAGGGGTCTTCCAGGACTGGGATCGAGAAACACTGTTCTAGAGTAGCAAACTGACAAACTTCTGTTTCTACAAAGGAACTCACACTGGCTGTGTTTACTGGACCCAAATATACAGATTGCTTTCTGTTTAAAAGCTCTTTCAGAATAAAATAGATCCATGTAAACAACTCTTTCCAAATGAAAAGTGCTGAACCGAATGAACGGGGGTAGAACATTCCTTTCTCTAAACCGATCATGGTATGTAAACGATGAATCGGAAAGTTGTGAGGTTGCACTCTTAGAGCGCATGCCTCAACGTGCAACCAGTGATGTTTCCTAACTTTGACAGGTGGCTGTGAACAACATAATTCCCTGGACAGCGTCAGAAAATTTGTTTTTAACTCAAACCCTGTCTCTACGCCTTTTCTCTTGGTTGTTTGCAGCAGGAGCACATGAATATCAGCTGCTGCTTAACTAAAGTCCTGCAGAAACAACGGTTGTAAACCTCCGTCTTTAATAAATAATGTGATTGACATCATTCTGCGCATGCCAGACAGGATTATTCTGAATAAATGTTGGCGCATGTACACGCCAGATTGGAATGAATTAGTTCCCATGTAAACAGCTGCCCTTAAATCCTCAATCAGAATGATTTCGTTCCAAAAGGGAAAAAAGTCTCTGTAAACGTACCCACTGATGATGGTCAGTTAATCAGCTCATTTGATCAGCAGCTCCATTTTGCCTCTTTCCTAATGAAGCAGTAAGAATGGACTTTTTTTTTTTTTTTATAGCAAACAACTGGACATGAAATTACTCGTCCTCGCATCTCACTTTTTCTAATTTATGCATTGTGGGTAAACATATGACTGTTCCTTAAAAAATGTCACACAATTTACATTTTAGTCCAAAAGATTTATGACATTTTATTTGAATTTTTTAACAATGTCATTTTGTGGTCAAGTGTCTCAGACTCAATCGTAAATCACAAATAAAAGCCCTTTAATACACGAATTGGGTTTTCATTTTTACTCGTGCACTTTTGCAGATCTCCAAGGTCAGATATGCTTTTTGTGTATTATGAGCTGACACATTTATGAGATGGCCCTTTTAAATTTCATTGCCTGCCCCACATTTAAAGCAGCAATACTTTGTTCTGTCTGCTGCTGACAGATTTGTCAAACGGCATGAAATGTATTTGGAGGATATGGTGTCAAAGTAAATGTATTTACTGCACAAGATTAGCACTTTTATTCTTCATCTTATCAGAAGTATTTGTGGTTGATCATATTAAATGGATAGTGTCATTAAAAAAAAAGATGTAAAATGGTCCTTGAAGACAAACTAGAATACTCGCTCACGCTTAAACAAACTTCCCACATACAGCATAAACTATTCCTGTGTTTGTGTTTCCAATCCGTGCATGAAAACAATCTTAAAATATTAAACATAACTAATTATTTATAAACCTACTTGACACTTGGGCTGTTTATATCTTTTTTTTTCTTTTTTTTTTTTTTTAACTGGGCGTGTAGCTGTGATTTGCTGATGGATGCAGTTCTGTGAGCCCACGATACCGTTATAAATCACTGAAAGCTTTGGAGTAACGTGAGTTCCAGAGAAGGACACCTTCTTCACTAATCACTTAGCTGCAAGTGTTATTAAAAAGCCGTAAATAGTGTCCAAGTTCACGAGTTTAGCATGGCTTTCCAGCTTTACTGAGAATGTCAAAATGAGGGACATGAGAAGTTAAACCTCAATGAGGTCCTCCATGAAGACAATATTCCCACTTCTGACAGATTAGAGGCGGATTTTGTGTTATTTAGCCTCCCAAATTAAACTTTGCAGAGGGCAGATTTGCAGCAATGAAGTCTGACAAAGTGATGGGTGAGCGGGGTCCTTTTAATGAAAATGTGAAGTAAATCTCCAAGCTGAAAACGGCTTTTATGAGGACTGTCGTGTCGGCCGATAAACAAAGCCAATCTGTCTTTAGGATAGATGGGTTTTAGGTGTTAATGTTCACCGTGATTACAGAGATAGGACAGCTTTGTTGAAATGGCTTCTAAGCCTCTTTCAAAAGGCAGGAAACGTCCAGAGTGGGAATTGAACCATTGTTGTGCACAGTGCATTGAGTGCATGCACTGTGTGGCAACTCATGCATTCAATTCCACAGCACACACTACAATCACAGACTTTAGAGGCAGAAATCTATGATAAGGTGAATCCAGTGAAAACCGTTTGTTTAGCTTGTGGAACTTGCAACCGACAAGACATTGAAAAGTCAAGAAGGGGACGTGGGTCGCACTCGTACAGGAATTTGCTGGTTTGATCACTCCACAATGGTTAAACTGAAAACATGATGTGACGATTTCAAGGACTCTCACCACAGATTGCTAAGCTAGTATGAGTACTACATCCCTGCTTACAGATAAGCCTCAGGATTTTCTTAGAAAGTCAACTGTAGCTGTGGTGTCATCAACACAACATTTCCTTCCCTGAACACTCTGTACTGGATATATATATATTTTTTTTTCTGTCAGTGCTTTTTTAAAAGTAAGATGGAGCAGGCTTGATGATGCAGATCTCCAAGCACAGATTAGGAGTTAAGAAGTAAATACATGAAATAAAAGTACTGAGTCAGCATCTCCTGCTTGTTTGTAGTTTTATTTGGAGTCTTTGATGAAACAACATTTTCTTTGAGACTGCTGTTGATATTTAATTATATTCTCCTGAACAGATAATTAGAAATAATAATTGATAAAGATAATTGTCTGGGACAAAACTGTCCCAGACAAATTGAGCACCTTGCTCATGAACAGAAAAGCCAAAATACCCGGCAACAGGTGCAGAAGTCTGATTTGGACGTTACAGAAAACACCTGACTACAGTGATTGCCTCAAAATTTTGCACAGCAAAATTTCACTTAAAGCAACCCTTACCGATGTTGCATTCTTACACTATTTTTCTAACAGGGTAAAATGCTGTGAATGAGGTAATGGAACTCTAAAATACAAGACAGACCCACCATTAATCAAAATAAAATATTATTCCAATCTCTAAATATTCAATGAAAACTCCAACCAATCCTTGAAGTGGGGTGCACCTCTAGGATTGTCCAACGGACCTGCCTGTCAGACCTTTGATTCTGCATTGGGAGGTGGAGGGAATGAAGGGGTGTGTCTTAGGAGTGAGGCGGGACTGTTTATATTCAAATAATCTTGCTGTGCTTTCTGAAATGCAAGATCGGTAAAGGTTGCTTTAAGGGGCCCCATCATGCTTATTTACTTGTTTTGTTTTTTGTTTGTTTTTAATATTTCTGTTGAACCCCAATTCAAAAGCAATTTCATGATTTTCATCATTTTTTTCTTATTTATTATTACTTTGTCAATTTCAGCTTATTTTACTGGCAGCTGATTTTTTCCCCCCAACTTCAATGGAAGAGTATGTAAACTTTTAAGCACAGCTGTAGTATATATTATATTATATTAT